>JARWLC010000005.1:10802500-11152500 GCA_033318265.1 Phyllotis vaccarum
CCTAGCTTAGTGGAGTACTTCTTCAGGAGAATAGTACATCCTAAGCTTACACAAACATCACCATAAGAGTGGACCATGTACCCAAAGGCCTGCAATTAAAAAAGCTTCACATTCAATTTTTTAAAACAATCATGGTAGCTCAGGCTAATATTCAAATAATTTTATGTAGTTCATCTTTCATCTGGTTAAAAATGTTCATGCAAATTATTATTATTATTATTATTATTATTATTATATTAAATGCTAAAATATTTGTAGATTGGAATTGAAATAACAGCTGTTTACTGTATTCATATTTTATAGATATAGAATCTATATTTATTTTATGTTTCAGGTCAAAATTTTACTTTTTGGTGGAAAATTGCTAATTGATGTTTACCTGTATTTCATTTATTCAAGCAGTAACATTTCTTTTTTCCTGTTCTTATATCTATTTTTCTTAAATATTCCATTATCATATTTTCTCCTAAAGCATTGGTTGTACTCTATGGTTTTCTGAAGTTAATGACAAAGCTTTACATATTCTGTGCATATTCTTTGACTTTATTTTCAAAAAGCACAGGACATATTGTGATAAGCCATTTGCCTGATCTCAGTTTCCCTATACATTCAGTTACTTCAGGTCAGTTCTAAGTCTCCTTTAACACTGACAACTGCCCCTGAAGTATTCATCATTCTACAGGTGAATCTCTCTATGTGTGTTTTTTTATACATCCTAAGTATAAATAACATTTACTCAAAGACCATAGAATTTCACACAAACACAATTAAAAATGAATATAAAAGTTTGATGTGATGTCTTTCTGTATACTCTGAATATACTTTTTTTTAAAAATGATTTTTTTAATAAAGAAGTTATTTTGGCTTATGACAAGGAAGCTTAGAAGGAAGTGTGAAATCTGAGCAGAGATAAAAAATAGAGAATTCAGTTAAAGAGAGACAGGATTCAGCTGTCCATGAAGAAAGATATGAAAATACCAGTAAACCACTTGCCAGGTGGAAAAATATAGATTAGAAGAAATGGGTTAAGTTTTAGATCTAGTTAGTAATGAGCCTGAGTCATAGACCAAATATTTTGTAATTAATTTAAGCCTTTGTGTGATTATTTGGAACTAAGCAGCTGTGTGACTGCATGTGTGACCTTTGAGATAGGCATGGTCAGAAATCCCTAACTACAAATGGCACCCACCATTGAGGAATGAAAAAACTCTGAGATTTTGAAAGTACAGAAATAGAGCCATTCTGTGTTTCCATGTCTCACAGTTTTATGCAGCAGCATCACAGAGACTCTCAACATCTGCCAGTGAGATGTAGCCAGTCACTAGCCATCAAGAGCAAAGCTGTCTGATTCCTGCAGATCTCTCTCATGGATCATAGTACAAAAATATTTCTCCCAGATACTGTTTCCTGGTTTAGAATCACAGTTGTGGGCTTAAAAACATAGATCCATAATACTTAACACTGCATCCCAGGATTGAGAAGATAAGCATTACTCAATTAATAGCTACATCATATTGAAGCTGAGTAGAGTGAGCCCAGTACTAAAGGATCCTAGTCATACAGTTTTGCAACTTAAAAATTCTCTTGGGAAAAATTCTAAATGGGTTATAATGGAGGGAAAACATGTAGGCTTGGAGAGAAATGAAAAAGAGCAGAAAAGTCCTTAAAAAAGGAAATTGAGTTATAAAATTATAATGAGCAATATAAAAATGGAAAATACACCATCTTGATCACGTATTATGTTTTCTTTTACATTTTTAACTATTAATGAGATAACTACAGAAAGACATTTCATTGTAAAGGCTGCTACGCTAAACTGCCATATAAATATATATTTTAAGGATACCTTGATTTTGAAATTTGTGTCTAAGGATGTTATTTTATTAAAAAAGGTGGTGTTTTTGATTCTACAGAAGATGGGAACCTATGGATGGCTTCCAGACTAATATTGTTTGTTTGAGGAAGACCCCCTGAAAAGTTTCTGAAGGTTATAGTTGGCCACATCTATCTCAAGGCTGATGACTAAAATAATCCAGCATCAGGATTTCTCAAAAAATTATGAGCACCCTTAATCAATAGAGAGTAGCCCAGAAAACTATGTCCATATTCTCAAAAAGTAGATTATGGATATTTATCTTTGTTTAGAGTATATTGTTAGGGTTATCGTTAACCTATTTCTAAAGAATAAATTGGATATAAATATAAGATAAAAGGTTAGGTTATTGAATCTACTTTTAAGAAGCACTTTTTGGGTTAAATATTTTACATTGATGTAGATTTTGGTTTATTAATAGAAAGTTAAAGTTAATTTTTATACTAATTGTATATTTCTACTCCTATTTAAGCTATTATGTTTATATAACTCATTTAAAAATAAAATGTATAATTCAAAAATATAGATTAATAGTTATCTATGATAATTAAACTTACAGTCATATTAGGATTTTTACATATATAGAGAAATATTTTAGTTAGTAATCTTCAAGCAATTCAAAGACCTACAGAATATGGTATTTAAAATATTTTCATAACTTAGTCGTATTTGGACACTGATACATGTCTGTTTCTGGCAGGTTCAATATATTCAAGAGGATAATGGCCATTAATGAAACTCTAAGTGGAGTTTAGTTTCTTTGTGACAAAGTTTGATCACTGGGCAAGAGAATGTTCATGCCTTGACTTGTTGATAGTACTCTACTTAAACTGAACATGCAAGACCCATAGGAAAGTGTCCACTGGAGCCTTTGCAGATCAAGTGGAGATTGTCTTACCAGTTTTAGCTACACAGGGAAAACTACCAAACATTCTACAGGACACAAAGAGAAGTGACTTACCTTGTCAAAATAAATAGAACAGTTCTTCAAATTTTCTGAATTACTAAAAAGTATGCCAGAGACTCTAAAACTGAAGGCTGAAGATTTATGTGGAATGTTACAGAGAAATTTTGGGTGACTGTTAAAGAAGCCAGATATCTATATCATTTCTAGAATTTTTGAAGTTGCTTACAATGCTTTTCCTTACTCAGGTAATATATCCTTCAGAGCTCTTTAATGGTGTTGAAGACTAGATGGTTATAGATATATTTTTCCTTAGTCATGTTAAAAGGTAAATTATATATAAAACTTTAGACTTAAAAAATAGTATAGATAATAAAATATTTTCTTTAATTCTATTAAATACAAATAGACTAGATATTGTAACTAGAATCTTGCTTGATAGCTGTTTTATCATATGTAACATTTCTATGTTGAAATTTAAAACTTCCTTGTTGATTAGAAAAAACAGGGAAGTGATGTGGAATGTTTATCTGAGGTTCATGTGATTTGTTTCTATTGGTTAATAAATAAGATGTTTTGGTTTATGACAAGGCTTCTTAGAGTCAGGTGGGAATTCTAAGCAAAGATGAAGAAGGGGAGATTCAAGGGGAAGCTACAGGCTTCCACTCAAGGAAGCAAGGTACAACATAACACAGGAAAAATCAAAGAGCCAGGTGGCAAAATAATATATTAATGAAAATGAGTTGAGTTAAGTTGTAAGAGCTAGATGGTAATGGATTGAGCATAAGATAAACAGTTTAAAATTATTATAAGCCTTTCTCTTATTATTTGAGATGGAGCAGCTCTAGGACTGTGGGCCTGGACCTTGGTGCTAAGCCAGGCCAGAAACTTCTGCCTACAGAAGTCATTTCATTTAGTGTAATACAACAGCCTCATTATGTCCCATAGTATATACTTCCAAAATGCCACAGAGAAAATAACTTCTGTCAAATTTTACAACTGCAAATTACAGATAATGATAAAAACAACCACCCAATTATTCACTAAGTATATACAAACACAGATAATATATAA
This sequence comes from Phyllotis vaccarum, assembly GCA_033318265.1. Classification (NCBI taxonomy): domain Eukaryota; kingdom Metazoa; phylum Chordata; class Mammalia; order Rodentia; family Cricetidae; genus Phyllotis; species Phyllotis vaccarum. The sequence continues at coordinate 10,806,352 of JARWLC010000005.1, forward strand.
TTAAATATTGTGTTTATCCCAAACTAATATAATATATAAAAATGCTTAAAGAAGTAAATTTTTATGTAAAGTTTAATGGAGAGAGACTGCTGAGAGTAGCAAGAGTGATAGAATAATAAGTACACACTTAGTAGTTGTTAAGTGAACTATCCATAAATTTTTCTCTAAATTTGGATCCTTTAAAATGTCAGTGTTGAAGAAAAACACACATATGTATTAAGATTATTAAGACTCTTGTTTTTACTTTTCCCCTCTCCTCTGATTTTATTGGGTTGTATGTTGTGTTTTATTTTTACCTAAGTCTTCCCTATGAGATATCAAATTTTGGTTAATTATGCCTAATTCTATTTTCAGAAAAAGACACATTACTAGATTTACTGATATTATTTGGATGAAGGATAAAAGTTAGATAGGTCAATGAATTAGATGAATATGACACTTATAGACTGAGAGAAATATAGCCTAATATGATATAGAATTAAAAGTATAAATAAACAGGCAAAAATAAAATGTGAAGAAATTATTCTATTTCCTACCTTATCCTTGTGAGTCCAAAGTTTCATATACCAATTTACCTTTTATTATAACTAAGAAAATCTACATTACAATTCTAAATGACATACATAAACATAATCCCTCAAATAAGAGTAGAAATCTACATAGAGTATGAAAACATTATCTTTAAATTTGTATCAATACACTAAAATTTATACCAGTGTAAAATATTTTGAGATTCATACTTGTTTTTTGAATCAAAGTAGATTAAATAATCTATATGTATTATTATTTTTATATCATATTCCCCTTTTCTCTAGAAAGAGAGTGACTATGATCATTAACCATTTATAATGAAAAAAATATAAAAAAATATTTGGGAATTTGGGCATAGCTATTATATGATTTACTTTTTGCTGCTAATTGGAGGTAGTAGTAGTTTTAGGAGTGTCTTAAAAATTCAAAATTATGATCAAATTCTGACTGGAGTATTCTATGAAGCTGGATAATCTTGGCAAGTCTCCTTGAAGAAGTTCTGGATTCAGAGGTCAGAGAAAATTGCAACAGAGATGCTCTGAAAGGTTGGCTCACTTGATCCATCTGTTTCCATTAGAAATTTTTCAGGGGGTATTCCTCAATCAAACCTTATTTACTTTAACCCCAAATAAATACAGAGCCTCTAATATTTTGGAAATAAAAAGAAAACCTCTCCTCCAAAGTTGCTTATTTTAAAAGTTAGGTAGCTTATTGTCTTGGGAAATATAAGAGTAGCTTATACTATTAGTCCAATTAAATATGTGGTGATAATTGAAAACACATGGCTATACTGCAATTCTGTCTTTAAGCTTGTTCTTAGTTGTTATAATATTTATTAATACACAGATATTCAACTAACACTTTTGGCAATAAGTACTAAGGCATACAATGACTCTCAGGAATAATGATCATTAAAATAAAATTTCCATCAACAAACTTATTGAAAAGAAGACTTCATATTACAACTAGAATCTTATGTTTAACAGATGCTGAAATATGTACAAAACAGATATTGTAAGATACGATATAAGATAATATAATTTTATTTGTTAACGCTAATTTCATTTCAAATATTTACTTTTATATGTGAGAAAATCATAACAAAATATGATAAGTAACTAAAGAAACAATTATAAATGTCAATGAAGAAAATGTAAATTGACACTATTAGATACATCAAATTTTCTAATATATGTGTTAAATAGCTTGCTAATTTAGATACTTTAAGTAATAATTTAGATATTATATATATTTGTTGTTGAACAGTGGGGTTTCTTGGTCGGGGTAGCCAGAGGCCCAGATCCACAGACCTGCTGCACCAGATCCCTTAGCCACCAGCCGCCACCGCTCAGGCCCCCATAAGTAACTCAGATGCTTAATATTAACTTTATGCTGTTTGGCCTATGGCTCAGGCACATTGCTAGCTAGCTCTTACATCTTAAATCAACTCATTTCTATTAAACTGTCTGCCATGTGGCCTGTGGCTCAACTGTGTTCCTTATATGTTGCTCCTTGGGTGGCTTGCTTCATATGCTTGACTATGCCATGCTTCTACCTATGCTTTGATTTCTCCTCCTGCTTCTTCTATGGTGCCTGTCATGGCCTAAAACAGCTTCTTTATTTAAAGATTGAGATTCACAGCATACAGAAAGGCATTCCCATATCACTTCTCCCTTTCTGTCTAATCAAAAAGGAAGGTTTCAATTTTAACATAGCAAAATTACATATAACAAAATAGCCTTCAAGCAAGAATTACAGTTATAATATCTAGTCTATTTATATTTAGCAAAATTAAAGAAAATACTCTTATCATTTACCTTATCTTTACGAATCTAGTTTCATATCCAATATACCTTTTAAATGACTAAGAAAAACTGTACTTATAACTATCTAATCTTCAACTACATCAAGGACCACAGAAGGATTTATTTATCCAAGTAAACCTGAAGTGCAAGCGACTTCTAAAATCTAGAAAGGACAGAGATGATACCTATATGCCTGGACAGTCACCCAAAGTTCTTTTATAAAGTTGGGGCATCCATCTTTAGCCTATAGGTCCAGAGTCTCTTTTTATTTTAGTGAAGCAGGAAATCTTCTCTGTCCATTTTGGTACAGTTCATCAGTTGCTTCTTTTTGAGTTCTGAAGAATGTCTCAGTTTTTTTCTGCAAAGCAGGAACCTGAATGACCATCTCGTCTTGTTTTATTAAAGTTCAGAGGTCACCTTCTTATGGAGTCTGTATGTCTAGTTTAGATAGCATACTGTCAAGCAGTCAATATAAGAACAGGTTCTTGTGCAGTGGCTAACCATTGCCACAAATAAACTCTATATGGAGTTTCTTTGATGGCTATTTTTCTCTTGAAGTAAATTACTGCTGTAAGGAGCAGACCTGTCTCACTGTCCAAAAAACTTTTAAGCTCTTAAAACATTTTAAATGGCATATTCTGTAGGTCTTAGAAGCATTTGAAGATAACCTATCTAATTGAATTATATCTTTGTATACCTAAAAATCTAACTAACATGCATTTCTTAATTATACAATATAATTTTAAATCACTTATATAAACATCATATCTTAAACAAGAGTAGAAGAATATATACAGCATAAGAGAATTGATCTTAAGTTTGTATCAATAAACTAAAATCCATACCAATGTAAAACATTTTGAGATTAACAGCTTATTTCATGATCTAAGTAAATTTAATAATCGAACTTAAAAAAATCATTGATATACCATATCCCCTTTTTCTTCTTAGAAAGAGATTAGCTATGACCAATAACCAGTTATAATGAAAAAAAACATTTATAAACAATATTTTGGGAATTGAGGCACAGTTTTCTATTATTATTTACTGCTGGGTACGGGGCATTGAAAATCTCACATGTTCTTGAGACTGGATCATAGTCTAAAGCCTTGAAGCTGATACGGCCATCTCTTCCCATCAGAGATTTTTTTTCTTGGTGTCTTGGTTGATGAAACCATATTTACCTGGAAGCAATCCACAGGATCTCATCTTTTGTGAAAACAAAAGCAGAACTCTTCCAAAGCAATAAATCCTTATACATAAATTTCAAAATCAAAATACCTTAATATATATATAAATATATATATTTATATATATATATATATATATTTGTTTAACTTAGTAGCCTTTGAATTTGCACTCCATTGTCTTGCTGCAGTTTGTTCATTAACAGTTTAAAAATTAAAAGAAAACACAATAACAACCAAAATCTAGATTTTGTGTCTATTTTCCATCTTTACAGGGCTTATTATATTTTTATTTCTCTATTTCTCTTTTTAAAGACTTTCTCTACCTTTTCTCTTTTCTCTCTGAAGCTTATGTACCTTTTACACATATTGTAACCTGTTTACAGGTTTTTCTTTTCATCTGAATCTGTTTTATTGTGAGTCCTTAGTCATCTTATAACCATAAGAGCTTTTAAAATACACTCTCTTTAAGAGCTGCATAGTTTTTGTAGATTAGGCTGAATCTGTAAGTTCTCTTAAAGGGACCCTGTCTCTGTTCATGGCCAGTAAACAGAGCACACCCAAGAAAATACTGTTACTAAGAAACCGTCTTTGTTTCCTTTTTGTTTAAAATAAGCAGAAATCTAAAATCAATCACATGCTACAAAGTCTTCTGTGAGATTTCAGGAACCCACCTGATTGCAGCTTACACTGCCTGCTGACAGTCCCCAGGCGCCATTTTGAATGTGACCTGGAGGCCATGTTTCTTTGTACAATGACCCACTTCATATACACAATTTGGAAGCTGCCTTTGCTCAGTTTCTGCTTAAACCGTTTTTAAACTTTCTTAGGCATTAAGTGGATATTAGATCCACATTGGACACCATCTGATGTAAATGGGGTTTCTTGGTCCCGGGCAGCCAGAGGCCCAGACCCTGCCATGCCAGACCCCTTAGCCAACAGCTGCCACCATTCAAGCCCCTATAAATGACTCAGATGCTTATATTAACTTCATGCTGTTTGGCCTATGGCTCAGGTGCATTGCTAGCTAGCTCTTACATCTTAATTCAACACATTTCTATTAAACTGTCTTCCACGTGGCCTATCATGGTTCATCTGTGTTCCTTATATGTTGCCCCTTGGGCGGCTTGCTCGATCTGCTTGACTCTGTCCTATTTTTCCTACCTATGCTCTGATTTCTCCTCCTACTTCTTTTATGGTGCCTGTCATGGCCCAAAACAGCTGCTTTATTTAAAGATTGAGATTCACAGTATACAGAAACACATTCCCACATCAATTTGCCATACCTGAAAACAATTCACTAAAATAAATGAAGTTATACAAATTGAGCAAGATTTTATCATCATTTTTGGCTTGATGTGGAAATACATTTGATGATTTGGCATAAATAGATACTGGAGAATAGGAGTCATGTTTAATGAGAATAAGAACAAGAAAATGTGAAATAGGAAAGAAGCAAAGTTAAATTCATACTACATTTTGAACACAGTATTATGACAGAAGTCAATTCTGCTTTTAAAAAATTGAGGAATGGCACAGCACATGTGTTAGAATGGTTTCTATGGCAGCCTGTTCTTTTCTTCACTAACTACTGCTATGTTTTGATAATGAAGGCTGGCATAGAAGTGCTAAGCTCCCTAAACTGAAAGCGTGAACTTGCCTTGATTAAGTGGAGCATGTCACAGAAAGCCCGAGGCTAAAAATTGAGTGTTTGGAAGATGTTTGAGTAATTACCAAGTGTCCATCACAACTGATACTACTTTGAACAGCAGAACTTTCTGGTATAGACAATGAAGCTCAATCTTAGCCACCACACATAATCCTATAAATCTTTTCACTCAGCAGACATAGACCTTGTTGAGAACTTATCCAAAGGTGACTAGAAGGATTCTAAGAGTAGATGAAAAAATATTTGTCAACAAGCATATGTGACACACCAATTTTATAATTTTTAAATGTAGCAAATATAATATTTGAAGATTAGGAACACCAAATATTGACATTAGTATCAAATTAACTGCTGAATATTTTCAATCTTTTATGAGAAATGCTTTCTGAGATAGTTTTCTTTGAACTTTCAAGAAAGATTCCATACTGGACACAAAACCACCTCTGTACACCATTATAATAATAAAAAATAATTATGATATAAACTTATTTTGGAGAGAAAAAAGAGAATCTTTAGAAATTCACACAATAAAATTGGTGATATAGACATTTGATAAACACAAAGGAAGACAGACAACACATGCTCTTACATTTTTCAAGTACTACGGTTTACATTAGCAGAGGCTATTGTGCGAATTATGGCATATTTAAGAATGGTTCTCTTTCTGTGATAAAGCACAGATCTCTTCACATGGAAAAGCCTATTTCTAGCTGAATTTACTCAGTCTGGAGGCAGAGTTTAAGTTAACCCTGTTTTCTTTGAAAACCTGGTTGAGGCCACAATGAGACTAATACTCTGTCACTTTAATTGAATAATTTGTCATATTTAATATTATAGCATAGATTGAGTTTCACTAAATCAGTCACATAAAGCAAATTAATCAACATTTTATTTTACTTTTACAATTTATTAAAGTATATATTTAAATAATGTGGCTTATAAAACTATTTTAAATCAAATTTGTCTGGATTTTCACTTTTTTGGTATCTGATTTCTTTTTGTAAACATTCCAATATGACTTTAAGACAAGGAAACAAAACGAGTAGCTGACAAACATGAGGTTAGCTAATCCTTTTTAAAATAACAGAACAAAAACCTAGGACAGTGCTTGCATGATGTGATTTCATGTTAAAAGTTTGAATTAGGTGATTCTATGCTAATAATGTTCTTCTTGTATTCTGGCTCAAATCTGAGAATGTCAACAGGGGTTTATCTTCTTTGCCTGCCTACTTGCTGTGTTTAAACTCTTTCTCCCAGTAGGAATCACTTAGTATTCCGTAGGTTAACTCAGATTCCTTATACTGTAAATCAGTGACAATAAAATGCTGTGGCATCCTAACATATATTACTGTACATGTTCTGCATGTACATCTCTAAAAAAATAAAAGAAGCAGAGTGTGAATTTATCACATGGCCTTTAACAAAGAGTGCTTACATTATTTTTTGAACACATACTTTAGAATCACTTTATAATCATTACTAATAGTTTATCAGAGAAAAAGTAATAGTGTGACTACTTATTGGCTGAGGTTTTTCAAGGTCAAGTGTAGCTTACAGTAGTCTATAATAAACTATACTTGCCAAAAGTTATGCTAACTATGTTAACTCATTTTAAAAGTCTTTGTATTTTGGTTATTAAATAAAACTTTTAAGATAAGGGTTAGACAACAGACAGTGAAAAAGTAGTATAGTTAGCACATAAATTGTCTTTTAAAGTTCATTGGTTAACATCACTTTTTCATTAAATAGTTTTTTGCTGTAGAAAGCAAGAAGTCATAGATTCTAGGAAACAAACTACCACAAAAACCATGTCTTGTATGCCATATATACCTATGTTTGTTTAATCATAGCATTTGTTGATACAATTACAAATGCATTAGTAAACTTGAAAGTGACAGCATTAAATAATTTCTCTACACATACGAAATTCTTAGGCATTAATAGTAGCTAACTCATAGAGGCTCAGGCATATAACTCCTATAGTGAAAGTAGGATTTAAGACAGACCATAACAGCTAACCAGGGACATAAATTGCTGTTAAAGATTAAGAGACTTATATATCTTTGGACTTGAAAGGTCTGTCATATTTACCCTTAATTTTGAAAACCACAAGATTCTACCCTGTCATGATTCATTAACCCTGTTAATATAATTCTAATAAATCATTTTAAGTTCAAGTGAGTCCTTGAATAATATGTTTTTCAATAGAACTCTATAAATCACATACTCAGTAAAGTGCCTTTATCTTTGCTAACCAAAAGAGGTGGTGTACAGCTCCATTTATTTTTAAAGGAAAAGGATTGTGTTTCTTCCATCTATAATACTATTTATTTGTCAAATTTCTTTTCAAATACAAACACAGTTTTATTGCACTTAGACATAAAAACTAGAATTGCAAAGATACTAGAAGATTGGGGAAAAAGCTACAACATTGGTCCAGATTACATTTTTTTGTAAAGACTCTGAAAGTAAAAACAGCAGAAATAAGAAATGAAATAAATCAAACCAAATATTTTCTACATACAAAAACCTAATTAATATAATAAAAAATGTTCATAGCATGAGATATACTTTTAAGAATATATCTGGAGGAGGGCTAGGAGCTCAACCATATAAAATTAAAAGACTTTTGGGGAGAAAAATAATTAATTTTTTTTAAATGTGCAAGGAATCTAAAAAGTCACATTATAAAACTAGACAAACATCAGCAGACAAAATATGCTTGATAATTTTCATCATAAATTAAATGCAGAAGTAAACTCCAAGGAGGTATCACTTCACATCTGTTAGAATAGGGCTGTTTTGTAAGGAAGTAGAGAAAGGGGAATTCTTACACACTGGTGACAGGAATATAAATAAACAAATATACTTTGTAAAATAATATTAAAACTCAAGGAATAACTGAAATTTTTAAATGAAATGATCTATCAATCTCACTTCTACTCATTTTTGAAGGCATTATGATCCCCTACAGTCAAGAAAGATATCTAAACTCCCATGTTCTCAATATTATTGACAACATAAAATTATAGGGAAAATTATAATCTAATGAGGGATCAGTAGACAAAGAACCACATTCATATAAATGCACACATATACACATACACACACATAAACATACACAAAGAAAGAGAGTGAGTGTGTTTGTGTGTGTGTGTGTATGTGTGTGTATGTGTGTGTGTGTGTGTGTGTGTGTGTGTGAGAGAGAGAGAGAGAGAGAGAGAGAGAGAGAGAGAGAGAGAGAGAGAGAGAGAGAGAGAGAGAGAGAAAGAGAGCACTTAAGTGAATTAAGTGAATTTAAATGCCAGGCACAATAGACAAATGTTCCAAGATTTCATGTATATATAAATTCTAAAAAGAATCATTTTCATAATGCAAGAATAGAAACATAAGAACAAAGTGATTAAGTGTGTCTTTGTGAAGTGTTAAAGAAGATTGGAAACACTATTTGGGAAGAAAACTGGAAAATTTAGAAAAAGGTAAGGAAGAGGAGGGGATTAGAGAACATATTGCAATTTATATATATACATGTATATTTATACACATTATATATATTGCATATATATAATTATATATGTAATATATAACATATTATATAATACAAAAACAACATCATATATCATAACATTTTATATATACCGTATATATCCAAATTTTATTATTTAACACATTTTGTATACCTAAGAAATTATAACTTTGTAGCCTTAAAATACTAAAAGTGATCAGTTTTTATAGTATGTTAGTTTAGTTATTCAACATCATAATTTTGTGGGAGATGTAAGCTTGAGAATAACATTCCTAGTGCTTCACTTATTAGCATACATATCATCTTCTATTATCATTTATAACTAATTTTTTATCCTAATTAACCAGAAGTTAACAGAAAACATATATGTAATGAAACTACAAAAAAATAGTTTGTCCTGAGAATAGGACCTAGGACACATTTGTTAGTAATCTTTGTGCTAATGTTTCCTAGACATTATAGATATTATATTTGAACTTATGTTTACATACACAAAACCATACTTTCTTAACAGATAGAGGATTGCCAAGAAATATGTAAAACACTCGTTCATGATTCTCAACACTGTAAGATCAAGTATAGCAACTACAGGTATACTAAGTATAGCCAGCAGCTCTACACACATGCATACACACACACACACAATCATATACATATTTTAATTAAAGTATAATTGTATTAATTTTTTTCTTCTCTCGTCTTTCTTGATCTTTCCTAATTACCCTTTATAGATTTTATGATCTATGTAAATTTGTGTCAATGAGATCCAGGACTTGAGAGGCTTAAGGTAGGGGGTAGACCATAATCTAATGCTGTAGACAATTTTACTTTAGATTCAATATACTTTTATGCATGAATAAAACAAAAAAACAATGATTCAAGGAAGGTTGTTTGCATTCAGAAAACATTAAAATAAAATCCAGAAAGCATCTATTATACATTAACAGCACAATTCTTTCCCAGAACTTCCTCAGGATAGATCAATTTAAATACAGTTGCTTGGCATGTATTATAGATTATATCTAGGGAAGCAAAACAGTAAGGCAAAAGGCCATAACCAGATTCAGGGTACACCAAGGACTCAGCATATATTCCACAAGATTAGATGTTCTCAAATTCAACAAAAATAAACATGCCTTATAAACTGAATGCAAATGTTAGTCAAAGGACGCATAAAATCATGTTCACAAACAATCTAGGGAACAAAACGCACTTGAGGTACTAAAAGATCCTCTGTCTTTGTTCCTGGAGTTTCTCTCAAAGTTTCCTAAGATATTGTTCATCATGTGTTATTTTTACCACTCTCCACCAACCTCTCTCAGACAAACCACTCTGATACCACAGCCAGGCTTCTCCCAAGACATGACTCATGATGGTCCACTAAATCTCTTTATCTTGTGGAGTTCAGTCTCTTGTAAGGGTAATTTGATCATTATATAACCCCATCTAACTGACATTTTCACATATTCCCACCTTTCATTGAGAGATATTTATTGCCTTAAATAAATTCAAAATTTTTTCTATTGTTTTTAGTCTTCTATTATGTATTTTCTGACAGAAAAACCACTATCTTTAATAAACTTATTTGAAATACAAAACATCAACGACATTTTTAAGACCTCTTAATTCAGCAATTTTAAAAATTATTTTAAAATTATTTCTTTTATTTTTTAGAGCTTATAATATAATTACATCACTTATCCCTTCTCTATTTTCCTACCAAACTCTCCCATTTACCCTCCTTGTTCACTATCAAAGTTATAGTCCTTTCTAAAATTAATTATTGTTATATATGTTTGTGTCTAATTTTTAAATTTCTTTTCCTAACCATTACTATATATTTACTTTATATTTCATTTATAGTGTTGTTATTTGATATTCATTATATTTTGATTTTTATATAATTCATAGAAGTTGAGTCCGGAAGATATTATTGTATATAAAGATAAAATAAAGATAAGTTCTGAGGGAAAATGTCACATAAATTTTGATTTTGAAGGTCAGAATATACCTGTCTTTTTATAACGAAATCTGATTTCTGCCAATCTTTTACTTAAAACCAAATATATTTTATTAGTATGAGTGTTTCCCTGCATGTGTACCATAAGCTTGTCTACTACTTGCAGAAATCAGAAGGCAGCATTGAATCTCCTGGAAATAGAGTCAGACACAGTTGTGAGATACAATGTGGGTGCTGGGAACTAAAGCTTTTAACTGCTGAGCCATTTCCCCAGCTCCTTCTGCATCCATTTCCAGGTATTTTATAAAAGTGTGTGTGACTATCTCTTTAATACAGCTCACAAACATAATTTCTGTACTTTACATTGATTTTTTAATTCTATGCCTGAGGCATTAGCAGGAGAAGCAATTTAATGAACCAGATACTGATATTTATTAACGATGTAGCCATAGATTTTTAAATGACTTGGAATGTTGGAAAGTAATTCTCCAAGTTATTTCATATATTATATTAAAGTACTTAATAATTAACAAGCTATAACTTCTCGAACGTACACTCATACCTCATGTTCAAACATGAATTTCCTCATAATCGGATATCAATATTTTATTCTTATTGGATATTACAAGAATTTAAAACTCATTTCATCATGCCTTAGGCAGTAATTGTTTTAACTATCCAATGAGAAAAATTTGATAAATGCATACATAATTATAACTTTTTCTCAGAAATTTAACAGAATATAAAGTGGATTTGCATTTTACTGTTTTGTATTATAAGTTAAACTGTTTAATTCCATTCTAAGTTTGTTCATAATTTTTAAAAGTTTTTAAAAAATATTTTGTTTATATTGTGTGTGAGAGAGAGACACACAGAGAAATGGGGGGAGAAAGAGAGAGAGAGAGAGAGAGAGAGAGAGAGAGAGAGAGAGAGAGAGAGAGAGAGACAGAGACAGAGACAGAGACAGAGACAGAGACAGAGAGAGAGAGAGAAGGAGACTTATGTAGGTGTGGATATTTTTGTTCTAATTATTATTTTTATGGAATTGCTTGTCTCCTTCCATTTTTATGGTCTTCAGGGGATGAAATTCAGTTTGGTAGTATTTATGTGGAAAACATTTTTACACTTTGAGTACCCATACAGCTTGCTTGCAACACAGTAATATAAATACTGGTGAATAATATAATATGATGATTTATGATATAATTTGAACAGGTGGTGGCTGAAAGTGTAGGGCACAGCTGTAGAAACTCTCCTTCTCTGAATATGCATAGTTTAGATATAAGGGAGACAATACAATACCACTAATTTACTTTCTGTTTTGTAAGGCAGAAGAAGTCATATATACTTTTTGGCTTAGAAAGATGATAAATTTTGACATTTTCAATTTTGAATCCTAATTATGCTCTAGAAACTTCTGGTAAAACTTTCAACTCTAGTCCAAAACGAAGGTTAAAATGGTGGAGTTGTATAGTTTTTTAACTAAACATGTTTAAAAAACTAAAGAACTATATCTCTACACAATTCCTATTAGTCATGGTTTTCTACAGGAGCAGAATAGTATACGAACAGAAAGACAGAGTCTAGTAAATCAGCTACACTGGGTTTCTCAGTAGTCTGATTCTGGTTCCAAAGAACTTGATTACACCTGGAGAAATTCAGGCCCTCAGCCTTAGAAGGCTAAATTCAAGGTTCCATATAAAAAAATGAACCTATGATAGCTGCATTTAGGTGTATTATTGGGAAAAGAGTGAAGGAGAGAAGCAAGAAAATGGTGAATAGTTTTCCCTCTTCCCTGCTTTTTAATTTTTATTTATTTATTTATTTATTTATTTATTTGTTTGTTTGTTTGTTTGTTCATTCATTCGTTAGTTCGTTCGTTCATTCATTCATTCATTCATTCATTCATTCATTTATTTATTTATTTATTTATTTATTTATTTATTTATTTATTTATTTTATCCTGGGCTTCTACTAGAAGATGTCACCATATTTATGGTTAGTATACCAGCATATATTAAGACAGCATGAAAATTCCTCAATTGAGGGCTATTCTAAGTTGTATCAAGTTGGCATTTAAAACCATCATACTATCTAATGTAACTTGTAAGTCTGTTGTGAGGTAAGACGACTTCCTCATGTATCCTTTCTGATGCTAAGAAATTTTCCCAAAACACAGGTAGGCAAGCAAACATGGAAGGAAGCCCTCTCCAGCCATGACCAAGATGTATCCTTCATTTCTTTTCAGTTCTCTTGGGGATTTTAGCATCAGAAGAATAGAAACATTTATAGCTCTCTAGTTTATGCTGTTTAAACTTCATTTTTTAGAGACACCCAATTCTTGCTTTAGTAAATCTAGCAGGAAAAATATTTTAATCACTGTATTACATATTTAAGGTATTTGAGGAGCTTTCTAGTGCTCTCTCTTGAAGAGTTATAAAAGAACTATTGATAAAATTCACCAATAATGTTGCTTCCATTGTTCTCCAGCTCTCTAATAACGATAAATCCACCATAGCTCATTAATTTGATAGGAAGGATAATGATGTTGTGGTCACATGCTCAGTAGAGGAGAGAAGATAACTGCAGGAGGATGATGGTTAGTTTTCTGTCACATTATTTATTATAAGACTGAGAATTTTTGGATCACACATGTCATGGTATTAAGCTTCATTTTTAACACAATGACATCATCAATGCTCACAGCTATTTGGATTTCCTATTTGATTCTTAGGAACAGTAAATAAAGACTTTTGAAAAAATATTTGCTTAACATTTTTATCCTGGTACCATTTATTATCTGCTTAATTATAGAGATTGTCTGTAAGCAAAGTGTGACTCCTGTGAAATCACACAGATAACATCAGTATGACAGGGACAGTTTGGTCCTTCCAGTCAGAACCATTTATTCTCACACAGAAGTTCCTTTATCAACCTGGCATTTTCAATTGTAGACGACTAGGCTTTGAGAGTGAAGTCAGAATGGGATCTAGCTCTGCCTTGCCTAATCATGCGCTTGAAAGAGACATGAAACTTCAAGTTGGGAGAAATTCCACTTTTAAAAAAACGGTAAAATAGCCTTTCACCCACGTAGAATGCTTTAAAGCTTTTCCCTGTAGAGGGAAAAGGGTACCTTTAAAGAAAAAATAATAATCCTTGAATTTTTGAAATGCAGCAGCCTCCCAGGGCTACACTGTAGTATCCACCATTGTTCCCTCCCAGTGCTCTGGAGATGCTGTTTTATTGCAAACTAGAGACAGAATCTCAACCGACTGGAAGGAAATCAAGTTAAGTTATAGAAAATCTTAGTGGTGAGGGAAAATGAGAAATTATGATTATAAAATTAATATTTTCCTCAAAGGTTACATTAATTAGTTGATTGTTCAAAAGAATGTTTAACTGGAGAATAATTTGGAGAGTAGTATTTTTTGATATAACAAAAAGAATGCTGAATAACATCTAATGATAATAGCACTTTAGAGTATTTTTTTTAAATTTAAGTCATGTATATATCTGTGTTTCCATGAGTGCCTTTGAGTGTTAGGCCCATAGATTGTAGGTGAGGCTGTTGTGTCCTTTTGGTTTGAGTTACAGGTGATTGTGAAATGTCATATATGAGTTGTGAGAATCCAGATTGAATGTTTTGAGAACTTTTTAACATGTGGGAATGACTTTCTATATGCTGTGAATATCAGTCTTTAAATAAATAAGCTGTTTTGGCCCTTGACAGAAAAAGTAGGAGGAGAAGTGACAGCATATGTAGGAGAATGGTTTGAGTCAGAGGCAGACTGAGCCAGACATCCAAGAAGACACAAGCATGTAAGGAGGACGGGTGAGCCACGGGCCACGTGGTACACATTTTAGTGGAAATGGGGTGAGTTAAGATGAAAGAGCAAGATAGCAATGTGCCTGAGCTGTAGGCCAAACAGCATGAAATTAATATAAGTGTCTGAGTCACTTTGGGGGCCTGAGCAGCAGCGGGTGGCTAAGGGGTCTGGGGCTGCAGGTCTTTGGGTCAGGACCTCTGGCCACCCAGGACCAAGAAACCTCATTGTAACACTGAACCATCACTCAATCTCTATAAATAACTACTATTGAAAGGTGAGTATATGTGGTAGGCTGTTAGAATCAATTTTCTACTATGTTTACTCTTTGATATTTGTGACTAACGATACTGATTTTAATTAAGTAACTTGTTTTGACCAGTAGACAGAAAGGCAATATTATGTTTTTGCTGCTGTTGTTATACACACTTATTTTTCCTATTTTACCCTTAAAATGCCCAACTTATTTCCAATGTACACTTGCATAATATGATAGGATGTGATGTAGACACTAGTGACCAAAGTGAAAATTAGGAAGGAACATGCCTGGTTGATTCTATGAAGATAATTTAAGCATCTTAATGGTAAGAAAGGCACAAGACTGATATTTTAAGGTGTTTAATATGAATGAGGATTTATTAATCTGCTAAATTGAATGGACACAGTAGTGGATAATCTTTAGTCATTGTTAGGATCATTGCGTAGATGAAGCACATGATTTCAGATCAATAGGGGAGAGATGGCAGTGAGAATGAATATTATAGAAAAGACACCAGAATATACGAACATACATTTTTACACATAAAAAATGGAAATCAATTTATAGTGCCCCTATAGATGGTGAACAAGTTGACAAAAGGCCATAATTCCTTGTTATGGGATACTGGATAATTGATATATTTTGTAGCTCATCATGGCAGCTCATATAACTGGTGGGACAGTGAGAGGTTTCAAGATTCTTCAAGAATATTTAAAACCCAATTTCCAATGTTTTGATATATACATTTTAGTATAAAAAGGCACATATGAATCTTGACTACAGCAATCTGTTTTTAATAAAACATTTCCAATTAGAAAAATGCTGAATCTGAATGGGAGGAGGTGAAAACCATTTAATCTTAATTTTGTGAAGAGTTGCAGTACAGATTCCAAGATTTATTACCAAACTGTAATAATAAAACCAGTGTGGTGTTGGCACAAAATGAGAAATGCAGATCAATGGAAAAAATAGAAATCACATATGAGTGCACATGATTATAGCTATTTAATATTTGATATGGATGCCAAAAATATATCCTGAAGAAAGGACAACATTTTAAATATAGTGCTCGGATAATTGAATGTTCACTTGTTGCATTAAAGTAGACCTACTATCATAATCCTGCACAAAAATTAACTCCAAGCATATAAAAATCCCTATATGAAACCTGCAGTGAAGGAACAGCTTGTGGACAGTACAGGCCCTAGGAAATGCATTTTGAACTGAACTCATTTGGGCAGGAATTAATTTCAACACTTAACCTCATAAATATAAAGTTTCTTCTGTTGGTAAAAAAAAAAAGCAATGAATCAAGTGAAGATGAATCTAAGAATGGAAAAAAATCTTTAAGACTATATGTCTGGCAAAGGATTAATATCCATAATATAAAGAAAAAAGAGTCAAGAATAAAAGTGGCTTAGCTAAAATGTGGGCATCTAAACAACAGAAGAGATGCAGTGATTGAGAAACATTTCAAAAGCATTAAACATGCCAACTGTAGAAATGCTTATCAAAGCTATTTCAAGATTTTATTTTATCCTAGAATGATTAAGATTAAGAAAAGATAAAAAAAAAAAAATCTCGGGAGAGTGTGGAGACAAGAGACCCATGATTCATTAGTTCACTCTTGGTAGGACTGCAAATTGGAGCATTGACTCTAGTAATCAAGTCACTAATTCTCAGAAAGCTAGAAGTACATCTACCATGTAACCCAGATATATCATTGCTTGATACACAGTAAAAAGTTGACATTATAACGCATAGATATGTGCTTAAAGGTACCGTTTCAATCATTTCTTAGTCATTACATTCACAACAGCTTGAAAATAAGGACAACATGTTCTTCAACCGATGGATGATTAATGTAACTTCAATACATATGTATAATTGAATACCACCTGCCTGGAAGGAGTTATGGAATCAAGTTTATAATTTACACAGAAAAAAAAAAGTCTATATTTTCCTGATAGGTGAATGCCAATTCAAAATATTTTGATGTGACTATACAACCTTGGGTCATTATAGAAACCTGGGACCATTGAGATGCTGGAATACAGGTGTTCAGAGAACAGTAGGACACCTTTTTTACAGATGGGGTAAATAGTAAGAACAGGTGGGAATACTTAATTGGGGAGGGATAAGAAGGCGATACAGAACCAGCAAAAATAAAAGAGATGAATAACACAGTATATTTAAAAATACATAAGAAATTTATTTTGATTTACAATCATATATAACATATATACTTATATGTTTATATATGATATACATAATTATATATAATTTTTGTGTGTATATGTAGCAATTATGTATTAAAATGATGTATGATATATATATATACCTATGTTAACATATAACATGTAATTATGTTTATAATTTTATTTTATGTGTGTGTATATGTGTGTATACACTATTTACTCAGTGATCAATAGTTGTAGCCCCTTACCAATATATTCAAGTGTTACAGATATTAAAGCAGAGCAATGAGACATTTTCTGTGAAATATTGTTTCCTTTAAAGTACTCATTTATGCTTCCTCTTAAAAAAGAGAAAGAAAAGTACCAAATGGAGTAAACTCGCTCCAGACATTGGTTAAAACAAAATCCTGAGAACAGAGATGCACATTATTTGACTCTCCTTGCATTTATAAAAAACTGCTACTAACACAAAATTGAGAAATTAAGAATTAAGAAATTAAGATAGTTATTTATCCAATGTCAGCCTTGTATAATTATTTTTCATCCTCACTTGGAGATGGAAAACAAACAGCTCTCTGGACAACATAATCCTTTAGAATTCAGAAGGCACTTAGAATTCTTATAGCCCAGAGAACAGCTGTAGTTCCTGTTACTGAGGCGGACAGAAACTCAGGCAATAAACTGGGGGAAGGCTTCTGCAGAATTTCCTGGTACATTGAGTAATTCAGACCAGCAATATTTCATTTTATGCTTTTTCTCTTCCTAATAAAAGATTTCCACCAAGAAAGCTGCATGTCATTTTCCAATGTCAAATCGAGATTGATATTTTGCCTCATTGTTCTATAGCTTTTGCATCATGGGATTTTGATATCTTTACATGACAAGAAGGCAATGAAGTATGGAAAGCAATTTAGTAAATGGAACACTATTTTGAAGATAAAATGAATAAAATACAAAATATTTAAATGAAGTAATAACATTTCTGATTCAGCTGCCATTACCAAGTATCTATAACATCTAAAACATTTTGTTTTAAAAATTTGAAAATGTTTGAATTAGTCATAGTCCTATTCATATATATTTTATGAGAAAGAATATAAAATAAACATTGACCTTCAAATAATAGAGACAGAAAATAAAATATGCATATTTCTTATTATATTATTTGTCAATTGCTGAAATACGATAACTTTCAAGTTTTTATATGTAGTACTGTGATAGTTTGAAAATAAAATGAAATGGGATGACATATTTACATTTATGAATCATAATTTAGCTACAAATACTTGACACAAACGAAAACATTGTTTGGAAGACATGAAAAGAATAAAATACTCAAAAGTAACGTGCAGAATGTACAGACTACATTTATATATTTAGAGTTATATATAACACTTAATAAAAAGGAGTTTGGGGCCACGAATTTAAGAGCAAGGGGGTGTATTTGAGAAGGGTTTACGGAACTCAGTAAAGAGAAAAATGAAGTAATTATACTTTAATTAAAAAGATTAAAAGAAGCAATCATGAACTACTAAGTCATATAGCTTTTATTTAATTGCTATTTAATTAGATTTAACAAGTCACAGAAGCTAAAATTATCAATAAGAAGCTTACTATAAAAAAAGCATGGAAATTTAGCCTATTACAAGAAAATATTTTATTTATGAATAACAAAGCACTTAACCCTGTAATTGTTAATAAATTTCATAGTATTTGATGCAAGTTATTAAATTTTTCAGTATTCAGATATTTTCATACTGCTGTGGATGCTGAAAATGACATATCTGTTTTAGTTAATTTTATTGATGTTTTAATGGGTGAATATCTGACAGAAACAAATCAAATGTTACAAAGACTCGATATTCTAATACTTCTAATTATTAATTTAAAAATGTACCTTTTACTCATAGAAAATAACTTAGTAGATTGTCAAAATCAGCAGTTCTCAACATGTGGGTCATGAACTCAGTGAATCCAAATATCAAGTATCGATATTGTGTATATCAAATATTTACATTGTGATTCATAATTATCAAAATTATAGTGAAGTCACCAAAACATGAAAAATTGTATTTAAGGATCTCAGCATTAGGAAGGTTGAGAACCAATGAGAATATTGTTAAATTCTTATTTTAATTGATTAATAGATTTCTAAAAAATTAATTTTTTGGAAACACTATAGCTGCCATAAAAGTCATTTTTAAGTGTAATGATTTATGCTTTAATTTCTTCAAATACATTTGTCAAAATAGATTATCAGCTATAAAACTTAACTATAAATTAAATATTTTGTTTTCCCATCTTTTAGTTGTAGCTCCTTTCTTCTAATTGTGATCCACAAGAGAACATGCTGCTCCGACATGGCTGCAGCAATGCTCTGCTCTACAGGCATAACAATATGTCATTAGGAGCCTTTTTATTATAATCCTCAGTTCTAAATGTATCATCTTTATTAAACTCCACCCCTGAAAGCTCAGAGATCAGAGTGAAGAGCACAGGTTTTAGAAAGGTTGTAAGTGCATGAAGTGGTAGCTGACTGCAAGGAAACCATCTACCAGATCCAACAATACAGATACATGAATGCACTGATGCTGACTGTTTTAATGAGCAGATGTGCACAACTTCGTAGCAGACAAAATCTAAGGAGGTAGGTGGTAACACAAATCCTGCCATAAGCGATAAACCATTTGCAATTGATGTCTGTTGGCAAAGGAGAATTAGTATGCTCAAATGACATCTCACTGGGTATTTGAAGTACACTGAGGGCGGGGACCCCATGCTCAGGGAAACACAAGTGTGTGTCTGTGTGTGTGTGTGTGTGTGTGTGTGTGTGTGTGTGTGTGTATTTGCTTTCATCATATTGTTTTTCATTTATATAGTTTGATTTGATTTTCAAATTATGATTTTTGTCATTTTACTTTTTTGTTTTGTTGTTTGAGAGAATAGAGAGAGAGGAAAGAGAGAAATTGGGCAGGTGCAGAAGTCAGGAGAATCTGAGAGAGGGAAAATAATATGATCAAAATAGATTGCATAAAAATCATTTAAATAAATTTTAAATGAAAATTTTAATAAATTTACTTGACATACTTTTACATTATTATTTTTAATAGCTCTAACTACTTGGATGTTACTCGTATAAAAAGAATAAGTGGAGAGATAACAGAAAGGTGAGTAAATGATTGTAAACATCAGATTACTATCAATACAAAGATATAATTTTATAAAAATTTGAACAGAAATATACTAAATTGTGTTCTAATAATAGCCTATAACATTAAATTTTGATCTTCCAAAACTTTTAAAATTGTTATGTATTCTTCTGAAATTTTATTTTTGAGACACCTACTCTAATTAATACATAATTTTAGTCTATAAAACTTATCAAACCAAACTATGGTGCACATTTCTAAGAATTGTTTTGCTTTGATAGTTTGTTTTGAGACAGGCCTTACTATTTTAGAAAGAGTGGTCTTGACATTGCTGGTCCTCTTCCGCAAATTCACTAGGGCTGTATTAGAGTCATTCAACACCATACTGGGCAAGTTATTTTTTATTCCCATTAACTGTTTTACTTAATATATGAAAGTCATCTATTTGTGTGCTTACCTCTGAAGATACTTAAAAACTATCACAGATCATTATCATGCTATAGTAATGAAAAAGAATAGACTTGTAAAACATAATTATCATTTCAAAGAGAAAACAGCAAGTTGTAATACTTTTATCTTTAAGAATGTTAGTATCAAATACTAATATTCACATATGAATATTCTAAAAAGTTAAAATTTATGTAGAAAAAATGATGGATTTAGTAAGCAACTCTCTATTCCCAATAATAGCAGATATATAGATTTTAAAGTCAAACCTCCATCAAAATATCATTTATATCTCTTCCTACATATGTGATTTTAGTCCTTCTAGGTAAAACACGTTTTATGTATCATCCAGTTCTTCCAATTATTTACTTTCTCTAGTATTACAATGTCACTATCAGGTTTTTAATTGTAGTGTTCTATTAATTATAACCTCAATATTAATAAATAACTTTATTTAAATACACATTACTCAGATAAGCATAACTTATTTTAAAATAAATATCACATTTTATTTCCCAAAATTAAAACATTTCTAATTGTACAATTTTTATAGTGTCTTAACAATATATAAAATTTTTAATATTATATTTATTTTAAGTTTTTTTTAAACAAGTCAATATGATATGCATGTTAAGAATGTTCAATATGGTAATATATGTCTATAATTTTATGAGTCCTGAGGTTGAAGTAGACTGGGTAAGAGTTGCGATACATTCTTGGCTATGTATAGAATTTAAGATAAACCTGGAAATCAAGATATTCTTAGTCAATACACTCTTCATTCCACTTCAAAGTTAAACAGGATTACACGGTTGTTGCAAGAATAAATGAAACTCAGGGATAGATCTCTGAGAAAGTCGGAGATATTAGAGAGAGTAAACACCACCACCACATCAGATCTTACCCAGCTTTCTTCCAGCTCCCTCAGCCTGGCTTCTCTTGGCCTCTCTCTCCTGGCTTTCTAAGCCTGCCTTAAATACTCTCTCCACACAGTTAAAGCATGGCCCCACCAGTGTCTGCCTGGGAGCCCGAACTCCTTCTGTAAACTAAAATGACCTGGAACTCAGTTTGGATTAAGGGTGTAGATCATCACTCCCTGGGGATACTCCCTGTTCTGGGATTAAAGGTGTGGATCACTTCTCTCTGATCCTCCTAGACTGACTGTGGGTAGATTCCCTCTGATATCTCTGAAACTTTTAGATATTTTATTAAATCTCCATACCCAGTTATACCACTCTATTCAAACAACTACATACTTAAAGACAAGAATACTTTCACAACTATATTCATCACATAGCTAGGAACTGGAAATAGCAGATGTATACACTTTCTGAAAAATAGTTAATGACAGTATGTGTGTGTGTTTTTGTGTGTGTGTAACATGAATTCTAGTTGTTATTAAGTGAAAACTCAAAGCCAGATATTGGGAAAAGGCTGGAATATCAGAGAGAGGAAACAGACCATGGTCAATTGTCACCCAGATATCTTCCAAAGTCCTCAGCCTGACTCATTGCTTCTACAGAATAATTCTCTGTCTTCCTACACCTGCCTTAAATACTTTCTTTGCCCTGTTGCTTCACTTCTGATATTCCTAAACTTAAGATTAAAAGGTGTTATCTGCTACTATTTGGTAGTTTGGCCTTGAACTCACAGAAACACAGAAAGATCTTTGTCTCTGGAGCTTTTGTTTTAAAGGTGTATACCTACAAATATCTGTGGTGAACGAAGAAACTCTTTGCTGCTCATGATTCATAAAATAAACAGTATTTTAGGTCTCAACCCTAAACAAATGTACCATACCCTTTAAGGCTTGGGAAATATTACAGAAAAGGGTGAATGAATCAATTAAGAACCAAATAATTAAGTGATACAAAATATCCTTCTCTAGACAGGGTGCAATTCCTATAATCTGTTACTCATCGAAAATATACTTGTCTACACTGGGCCCATCAAGATAGACTGGCTTATTAACAATCAGACAAAAAAAAAAAAAAAAAGAATGGCCTCATGAATCACTCATTTTATTCCATGCTTTGAGCTAGTAATAAAGTTTGAGAGGGAGAAGACCCACTACTTTGGTGGCATATAAACTTCAGAGCCTACCAGACTCCTACAGACAGCTCTGTCTTTATTATTATTATTATTATTATTATTAGTAGTAGTAGTAGTAGTAGTAGTAGTAGTAGTAGTAGTAGTATTAAGATCCACTGACATTCACTAAGCCTACCTAGATGTTAATGGTTTTGGCTTCCATTATCTAGGTAGCCTTAATTAATGTTATTGGATCACTCATGAAAAAATGATAGGCTTAAACCAGGTCTATGGATAAAGGGGCATTGATAAGAGTGATAAAGTGATAGAGGTCAGAGTGAGCGGCATGTACTGCATTTATAAGTTAGGACTTATAAAAACAAATTTAATTATTAAAAATTTTAAAATATTTCTTGCTGAAAAAAATAGTCTTATATTTTAGAGTTTTTATAAGAAAAGTAGAAAACAAAAGCAATGCAGTATATTTTTTAAATTTTTAGTAGACTTTTATTACTGAGTTGGTAAAATAATAATCCTAAGTATAGTAGTGAAAAAAGACTCAAGACACAGATGAAGTAGGCTGTGATGAACAATGCCAGATAGAAAGTGAATTTCACCATATAACTTCATTTCTAGCCCCTTATCCTTGTCATACCACAGCCAACGGTTATCAGTCACGCCGAGTGTCACAGCTGAGTCTATCCATCTGCTCTTAGAAGGGATTTTCATGTAACTCCTCTTCACGTGTTAACTGGTTTTCCCCCCATCATTACTCTTTCCTCTGGTTCTGAAGGAAAACGAACTATCTGTTAAAAGGAAATCTCTCTTTCTTGGCACATGTGCACAGGAAATCTATTGTGAATTATTAGAGGGCAAAATGACTATGTTATCCCCTTTCCTTATTGACAAATATATGCATTGTGTGGAGGAAACACAAGTGTTTATAGACTACTGAGAGTTTTATGATTTTACAACTCATTTATATGTATTTTATTTTGTATAATTTTATTTTAATTCCTTCAGAGGAACAAAAGTTATTAAGCTCACTAAGCATCATTTAAAAATACCTTTCATACTGTATACCTAATAAGGAAAGGTGAATGTTTATGAAAATAATCAAGACAATATATTATGTTTTAAAATAAAATGTAGTTGAAAATATTTTCTTAAAACATATAGTTAAACTAGCAATGAAAACATTAACACATGATTTATATGTAAACTTCACAGTAAAAATATAAAGTTCTTTAATGATAAATTTAGCTTAAAAAAGAAGTTGATATTTTCCTTTTTCTAATCAAAAATGAAAGAAACAATTTCATTTACATAGTTATTCTTTAAGTGAAGATTTTCATTTTGTAAACATGGTTTAAAAGATTTAATGAATTTGTTTTGCCAATTACTTGTAGATTCTTTCTGATAGACAACTGAATCACTCTTCTTTACAGGCAAGTCCTGTTTTAAATGTGATGAAGAACTAAATTAAATCTGCTTCTTTGAGAAAAATGTCTAGGCTGTCCAATTTCCTGGTTTTGTGATCTTTTCTTTTTAACTTAGCATCTGAATAATCTAGAAAATGGAGTAGGTTGAGTTATATTGTAGCAGAATAGGCCCTATATTATACTTGAAAATTCCATATTATGATCCAGGCTATTTAACTTCTGTTAAGGTATCCTTTATTTACCACTGCTTTGTTGGAAAGGACAATCCCTACTCACTATTGACTGTGCTTTGTATTTCCATGTATAGCCCAAGGTAACCTTATAGGTATGCAACTAGTACTCTTCCATAGTGCTTAGCACAGACATTTTTACTCTTGATTTAATGCTATACTGTCACTGTCATAGTTATTTTAGAAATACATCAAGGACCCTGCTTTGGATTTAGCCCCATGAATGTCTGCCTGTGTGTAACATGAGGTTTCTGGTCCCATCCGTCAATGGTCCAGACCCACAGACCTGATGTCCTAGGCTGACTAGTCCGAAATAATCACACAAAGGCTTATATTAATTTTATGCTGTTTGGCCTATGGCTTAAGCATATTGCTAGCTAGCTCTTTCATCTTAATTCAACCCATTTCCATTAATTTGTTCGGCCATGTGGCTTGTGACTCACCTATTTAGCTACATGTTGCTTCTTGCTTGGCTGGATCGTGTCTCCTCTAACTCCTCCCTCCTTCCCCTACCTATACTCTGATTTCCGCCTACTGCTAAGGTGCCTGATGTAGGCCAAAGCAGTTCCTTCATTCCCATTCCCAGCATATAGAAAGACATTCCTACATCACCTGTGTTGGGTCATTACTTAAGTCCACTCTAGCTTTGACTGAGCATGCTACTTTAGAGATTACAGGTGCTAAGGCCCTCAGCTTCTCTCTCAAAACTCTCACACTTCCTAATATAGTAGGCATATGGCATATGTTAATGAGGGGCACACAGCTCTGTTGAGGTACATTTCCCATTATGTGATTAGAAGGAGACTAAAAGTGTCTATTTATGCTTTCTAAATAGATACACTGTTAACTGTCTTCAATGTTTCCTCAATCAACCTACTGAGTCTCTTGTTTTGTTATTCTGACAAGGTGTAGCATCCCAGAAAAACAAGGAATACATCTCTTTATTTTTCTACTCTATATGGTACACGTACAATTTCTGTTTTTAATTAATTGATATATGATGTGGGAATGCGTTTATGTATGCTGTGAATCTCAATCTTTAAATAAAGGAGCTGTTTTGAGCCATGGCAGGCACCATAGAAAAAGTAGGAGAAATCAGAGCTTAGGCGGGAGAAGCAGGGCGGAGTTAGGCAGATCGAGCCAGCTGCCAAAGGAGCAACATGTAAGGAGCACAGGTGAACTACGGGCCACGTGGCCAACAGATGAATAGAAATGGGTTGATTTAAGATATAAGAGCTAGCTAGCAATGTGCCTGAGCCATAGGCCAAACAGCATGAAGTTAATAGAAGCGTCTGAGTCGTTTCTGGGGGTCTGGGCGGCGGTGGGCGGCTAAGTGGTTTCGGGCGGCAGGTCTGTGGGTCTCGGATCTCTGGCCGCCCGGGACCCAAGAAACCCGTTACTACAGATATATTTTATTAGTTCTATCAGAATTTTATACAATGTATTTGATGATATATACCCGGTTTCTCCATCTCCTTCCAGATCCATTCCCTTCCCTACTCATCCAAGTTTGAATTCTTCCTTTTAATCCTCCAAGATCTGTTTATATTGCCCAAATATACTTGGATACATGGTCTTCCACTAGGGAGTGAAGGACTTAGCAGTTACTATATATTTTGAGAAAACAGTTTCTTCTTCTATCCTCTAAAAATTGCTAGTAATTAAGGAGGAGAAGTGGAATTGTGGGGAAATAAGTTCCCTTTCCATGATAGGATTAGCCTGGTTTTAGCTTGTACATATTTTATCATTACTGATGCAATGACTGTGAGTTTCTCTATATTGCTGCCGTACTGTGCCCAAAATATAATAATATTTCAATCTACAGCTTCTTGATTGTATATCATAATGATCCTGAGGACTGAAAATTGGTGCAAAGTACATGGTTTCTTACAGAGTTATGTCTCTTATTTCTCCCACCACAGGCTCCTATTTTGTGCACTTTGGCATTTATCTGTCATGTGTTAATCACCACTTACTACAAATAGAAGCCTTTCAGCTGAGGGTACATAGATACATCTGTCTATGATTATAATGTTAAGTAATAATTAAAAGTCAGTTTAATACTAAGTCCAATTAGCAGAATAATAGTAAGTTCTCTCCTAGTATCTATTACTGGTCTAGCAACATCTTCTTGGCCAAGTAATACTTGTACAGTGAGATATTAAATAGTTAGTAAGTGGTTGGTTATTACTGCAATGTTAATTTCACTATTTCAACAATGGGCATGTTTTGTTTTCCAGGCTAGTGATTATAGTAGCTTGCAAAGTCCATGGATGTTTGCTTAATTACTTTTCTTTTGATAGTCTGTATTGCACTTTGCAGCACAATGAGAGTTATCATTTTCCATGGACTTTTCAGAGCCATAAAATGTTCATTTTGCCATATTCTTCTGAAATACAACCTATAATTTACATCTTTTATTTTAGCAAAAAAAAAATGTACTCATTATCCTATAATTGGATTCTTCTTAATACAGAAGCAAGCATATATAAAATATAAACTTCCTACTAAATAAGATATATTTTCAAAATATGTTGTTGATTTCTAATACTGTTTTACTTATAAAAATAGGAAAATTCACTTTTTAATCTATGTATTTATTTTTTCAAAATACAAATGTCACCTCTTAAGAACATGCTTCCATTTGAGAAAAAAACTGCTGCAGTCAAATAGGAGAAAGGCTGTTGTAACTTAAGTATAAAAGTAGAAAAAACATTAAAGTTGCTTTGTTACAGTGCAGGTGTTCTGTAGAATTAACTGCACATTTAAGATCCATAAGTTAAATTAGGAAGAATAAAATCTTTGAAATATTTATTATTTAGTATTACAGTATCTTAATATTAAAGGCTCACATTTTCAGTCTATTGCTTTGCCTAGTGGTTCAAAATTACCATAAAATAATGTTGTCATCAAATTAATTCTCATGCACATGCACAAAAAAGTCAAATTTTCCTTTCTTGTGTTTCAAAGGAATCATTGTGAATGACAGATTATTTTAATTTTCTAGTTTTCTCTTCAGCTACAGGTAGTTGACTTGTTATCTGCCAGTTAGGTTTTTTGAATTTTACATTAGACAGAGATCTATTGAAATCTGTTAAGGATACTAAACCTGACAATGAAGCAAGACCAGGGTCATAAGAATTTATGGCACCTATGAAGTAGTTCATGTATTTATTTCCAAAATCTTCATTTAAGAAAACAAAACAAAACATACAATTATTTCTTTTTTACTTTGTATGCTTACATTTCTAAGGAGGATTATGAAAAAAACTTTACTTGAAATATTGTCTAATAAATCAGTATAATTTCTTATTTTTATTCTTAGTTCTATAGTAAGCCTATATTATCAATTTCCAGTAAACTAGGATTTTGACAATCTGATCTGCAAATGTATATTTGCATTTCTCTGCTCAAATTCCAAAATAAATTTATTTTAAAGTAACACATGCATGTTTCATCTCATTACTTTGTTGTTTTATACAAATTGTATCTAAGAAAATATAAGCTATATAGACTAATGAATTTTTGAAGTTTATTAACATTTTTCAAGTTAGCAAATGAATAATGTTTATAAAATATCCCTTTTGCAATGTCAATTATTAATATTTGTATACTTTTTAAAAGAACAGAAAAAATCAAGTGATACATATTTTAGTCTTGGATAAAAAGAATTTTTATCAAAAAGATTTGTAAATTATTGGCACCTATATCACCTGAGTAAGCTTTATTGAGCAAGGGCCTGGAGATTGAGACATACAGAGAAGCAGATAACTCTTGAAACAAGAATGCCATTTATTGGAGCACAGGGAAAACTTATACTTGGGTTGCCCTTTTGACCTTGAATAACCTCTGCAGGTCACAAGCAACAACTGACCTTGGTCAATTTCTTTGTTCTCTACTAAAGTTTTGATTCCTTAATCTCAATACCTGCTTCATTATTGTGATAATGAAAAAGATCAACTGGTTCCAGTAAACCCCACAGGCCACTAAATAGTACTAAGCCCTGAGGGCTGCAGGTTGTCCTCCACAAATTATTCTCTGAAAGTTTTTCACAAATCCAATAGATAGCAAATAATTAGCCATAATAAAATAACACAATCAAATCCTCATTCCTCTGGAGAATGTTTGCAAAGAAAGCCATTATTTAGTCTCTGATGCTATAATTAATGAAGAATGTCTCTGTTCTCACCTTCACAGAAGCTTACATTATATTGTCATAGGTGACAAGATATTTAATTAACTTGCAAAACCTTTTAAAAGAGAATTTGAGAAAAGAGATAGTTTCTGTTTCCTTTGGCCTCATTTCTTCTTGTTTATTTTTCACTGTATTGTATTAGAATCTTTTAATTTAAAATTATGTTGAATTTATACTTATATATTCAAATCAATATTTAACTCAAATATATATAACCCATAACTCACAGTGAATACCTTCATATGGTATTTCAAAAGAATTGTATATTTTAACATTTTAGATTATAATAACATTTCCCACATACTTTTTCTACATCTAGTTTTCCAATTTATCCCTTGCTTACTTTCAAAATTCATGGCCTTTCTCTTTAATTATGTGCATTATATATGTTTAATTTATATATTAATGTATATGTTAACTCCTGTTTATAAATACAATCTGCTTTCAATAAAATTATAAATATCAATTCAGAAGTTCCAAAGATAACACCAGAACAATGACCTTATAAATTCTTGAAAATGGTAAGTTTTAGAGAGGTCAAAAAAATTTACAGTTAATGCAGGACACAAAAGTTCTCTGATACAATACATCTTGACCACAGTGTAGTCCCCTTCACTTCTCCCACCATTACTTCTTCTACATATCTACCCTTATCTTCCTTCAGAAAACAGGTTTCCAAGAAACAAGAAATAAATAGGGCAAAACAAGATACAGTAAGACAACACAAAAGCTGTGTTATCATATATAGGCTGTGCAAGGCAACCCAGTAGCACATTGCCAAATTAGAGAAATAAGGTGCCACTTTTAATTTAGTGCATAGATGAGACTTTTTAACAGAAAAGCCAGTCATAATTTGTATGAAGGTAAAATTGCTACAATAGTGTTAGCAGTACATATCACAAAAGCCCTGGATACTGTCTGTAAATATGGAGATATAAAGAGAATATTGAAGGCTAAACTGTAAAAGCTCCATTTCTTTAATCATTACCTTATCATGATTACAGATTAAATTATATATAATTAATAATAAATGTAAAAAGATTAGACTCAGAAATGTTGACTACAATACTCATTTAACTTACTCTGTAAACAGGGAAACTTGGCATGATGGTTATGTTGTCAAAGTGACTGGATCTATCCTGTAATTTGAAAGATAGCCTTCAGCATGTATTTGTGGTCATGGAACAGGTGGTTCATTTTAGATAGCAGGTGAGGATTTAGTTACTATGGCTGCTGCCCTTCTTTGTGTGTGTTCCTGGAGTTTATAAGAAAAGAGGTGAAACAAATCATCATTAGTGTTATCATCGATGTCTCCTGACTGTGCTACATGTGATCAGCTGCCTCAGGCTTCTCAGCTTTGAGCTGCCTGGCAGCAGAAATTATACCTTGAAGAGGGAACTGAAAATCATAAAGATACTCTTCTTTAAACTGCTATTTTTTTTAGGTATTCAATTTTTTATTAATTATTTTATCGAATTTTTATTACAAACAGATTCCTTTCCCAGCAATGTTTAACCATGGTGTTTCCTCCCCTTCCAGGTCCACTCTATCTCCCCTCCAGCCAAACACACACACTTTCTATCTTTCTTTAGAAGACAAATACTTACCTCAAATAAAAAGAAAAGAAAAATAATACACAAAAAATAGAACAGAACAAACAAAAATGTAGAGACATGTGGAAAGTCATAGAGACAAATGCATTTGAACACACACAAATCTCACAAAAACACAAAATTGGTAACCATAATTTATAAAGCAAAAGATGTGTAAGGGAAAATATTTCAAGACAAATCATTCAGAAATAGAAACCCTTTTAAAGTACCATCAAAAAGTGTGAGGAAGTGTGTATGTGTGTGTGTGTGTGTGTGTGTGAGAGAGAGAGAGAGAGAGAGAGAGAGAGAGAGAGAGAGAGAGAGAGAGAGAGAGAGAGAGAGAGAGAGAGAGAGAGCAGTTGTTAAGTGCAGACAGCTTATGGTTTAGGGATGGGGTCTGAGTATTTTCTAAGAGCAATAAGAAAAGAAACTAAAATCCTTGATAAACTCATGTAGGAAAGCACTTGAGAACTGAGAGCTAAATGAACTCATTAATCCTGTGCTGGATATATTGTCATACAAAATATTACTTACTAGACTGAGTTTTGAGGTAGGACTTGCTCAAATGTTTGTTGACATTAGTGTATAAAAGCAGTTTTTGATTTCAGTGCCTACAGTTAGTAAAAGAGAGAATGTCCCTGCATTTACAAATATATTCCATGTATTTGTTAATGTAAGTATTTGTTAATGATGGTTGACCAATAAAAATATGAATATTTATTAAGCTTTCTCTGCCCCCATCCATTGTTTCTATATGCATGCATGAGCAAGCGAAATAACTAAGTAATTGTGCTGTGGATTGTGAGTCTATGATTTGTAGAGAGCTTTGGACAGAAGTTACAAGAACCCATATAGACAGGGTTTCTCAGGAAATGCTTCAGTTACTTCTGAAGTTACTTCTGAATGCTAATACTAACTATTTTTCTACTAATTGTTTTTGCCCAACGACCTAAGGTAGTTTCATTTATATAAATGCAAATTATTACTTTCAGTCATTTCAGATATGTCTTCAGCCAGAGTTGTTTTACTTTCATTAATTGATAAACTTTCAACTAGTCAAACTGACACTTGTACTTTTTTTTTTAAATAAAACACTCTATAAGTTAAATAAAAGCATTTATTTCTAGGAGACTTTGAAATATTCACTCTAAGTAATGGTGGATTGTATAAAGCATGAATCCATACCACAGCATCACAAACATGTAGACTACTATAAATAACTGTACAATAAAAAGATTGTATTAAATTATATAACTATCCTAAAAGTAGCAATAGATTATGGAAAGCTTTTATTCTTTTATCAAAATGGTTAGACATTGAGATCACAGGTGATACAATATCTGTATTGGTGTTAAAAATAAAACAAAAAGTACTTCTGGGTGTAGTGACATACATCTTCAATCCCAGCTTCAGATGCAGGTGGATCTGAGTTCTAGGCCTGCCAGTGTACTTGAGATCATCCATCTGTGACTACCTAGTAAGAAGTCTTATCTCAAAAAAAATAAAAAGAAAGAAAAAAAGAAAGATATGGTGATGTAGCTGACTTTTGAAAATTGTATAAAAGAGAAAAAAGTTTAGAATTAGTCTGGAGGAATTTTTCTGATTACAGTATTTGATATCTTTTTAACAACCCCACAAAAAAAATGTAATTTGGAATTCGCTTAGTAAAAAATAGCAAGTCAAGAAATTTTTGAAATAAAGTGAAAAAAATGGTTGAAGAAAATAAATGCATAATATCTCAGTGAATAAGCTATAACTTGTTACAATTAGGTTTCTTGGTCCCAGGCAGCCAAGGGCCAAACCCACAGACCTGCAGCCCCAGACCTTTTAGCCGCCCACAGCTGCTTAGGCTCCCAAAAATGATTCAGACACTTAAATTAAGTTCATGTTGTTTGGCCTTTGGCTCAGGCACATTTCTATCTTGCTCTTACATCTTAACTCAACCCATTCTCATTAATCTGTCTGCCATGTGGCCTGTGGCTCACCTGTGTTCCTTACATGTTGTTCCTTTGGTCTTTGGGATTGGTCTATCCTGTCTCTGCCCTTCTCCTCCTACCTATGCTCTGTTTTCTCCTCCTACTTTTTCTATGGTGCCTGACATGGGCCAAAACAGCTTCTTTATTTAAAGATTGAGATTCACAGCATACAGAAAGACATTCCCACAAAACCTCCCCCTTTCTGTCTAATAAAAGGAAGGTTTCAATTTTAACACAGCAAAATTATATATAACAAAATAGCCATTAAGCAAGAATTACAGTTACAATATCTAGTCTATTTGTATTTAGCAAAATTAAAGAAAATACTCTATCATCTACCTTATCCTTATGAATCTAAAATTTCATATTCAATATACCATTCAAATGACTAAGAAAAACTAGACCTATAACTATCTAATCTTCAGCTACATCAAAGACCACAGAAGGATATATTTACTCAAGTAAACTTAAGTACAAGCAACTTCCAAAATCTAGAAATAGCATAGATAACACCTATCTTCCTGGACAGTTACCCAAGTTCCTTTATAAAGTTGGGGTATCTATCTTTAGGCTATAGGCCCAGAGCCTCTTTTTGTTTCAGTGAAGCAGGAAATATGCTCTGCCCATTCATCAGTTACTTCTCCTCGAGTCTTGAAGAATGTCTGACAGTTTTCTCTGTAAAGCAGGAACCTGAAGTACCCTCTCAGCTTGTTCTGCCAAAGTTCAGAGGTCACCTTCCTATGGAACCTGCATGTCCAGTTTAAACAGCATACTGTCAAGCAGTCAATATAAGAACAGGTTCATGTCCAGTGGCTAACTGATGCCACAAAGAAACTAATGTCTATATGGAGTTTCTTCAATGCCCATTTTTCTCTTTAAGTAAATTGGTGCTACCAGGAGCAGACTTGCCTCACCGTCTAGAAGAGTCTTAAGTTCTTAAAATATTTTAAATGCCATATTCTGTAGGTCTTAGAAGTGTTTGAAGAATACCTATCTAATTAAATTATATCTTTGTATACCTAAAAATCTAACTAACATGCTTTTCTTAATTATACATTACAATTTTAAATCAGTTACATAAACATCATATCTTAAACAAGAGTAGAAGAATACATACAGCATAAGAGAATTGACCTTAAATTTGTATCAATAAACCAAAACCCATACCAATTTAAAACATTTTGAGATTAACAGATGATTTCCTGATCTAAGTAAATTCAATAATCTAATTTTTAAAAGATCATTCATATGCCATATCCTTTTTTCTTCTTAGAAACAGATTAAGTATGACCATTAACCAGGTAAAATGAAGACAAACATTTATAAACAATATTTTTGAGAATTTCGGTGTAGTTTTCCATTACTACTTCCTGCTGATTATGGGGCATTGAAAATCTCACATGTTCTTGAGACTGGATCATAGTCTTCAACCCTGAAGCTGATACAGCCATCTCTTCCCATCGAGATTTTTTTTCCCCCCAGTGGGTCTTGGTTGATTAAACCATATTTGCCTGGAAGCAATCCACAGGTTCTCATCTTCTGTGGAAACAAAAGCAGAACTCTTCCAAAGCAGTAAATCCTTAGACACAAATTTCAAAATCAAAATACTTTTAAAATATAAATGCTTGTTAAACTTAGTAGCCTTTGCATTCACAATCCATTGTCTTTCTGTAGTTAGCTCATTAACAGTTTAAAAATTAAAAGAAAACACAATAATAATCAAAATCCAGATTTTGTGTCTATTTTACATCTTTATGTGACTTATTATATTTTTATTATTCTGTTTCTTGTTTTAAAGTCTTTATCTTCTTTTCTCTCTGAAGACTATGTACCTTTTACAGACATTGTAACTCATTTACAGGTTTTGCTTTTCATCTGAATTTGTTTTAGTGTAAATCTTCAATCATCTTCCAACCATAAAACCTTTTAAAATACTTGCACTCTCTTTAAAAGCCACAAAGTTTTTGCAGATAAAGCTGAATCAGTAAGTATTCTTAAAGGGATCCTGTCTGGTTGTGGCCAGCAAACAGAGCAGAACCAAGAAAATGCTGCTATTAAAAAACCATCTTTGTTTCTTTTTTGTTCAAAATAAAAAGAAACCCTAAATCAATCACATGCTACCAAGTCTTCTGTGAGACTTCAGGAGCAGGCTTGATTGCAGCTTACACTGTTGCTGCCAGTCCGCTGGCACCATTTTGAATGTGTCCTGGACACCATGCTTTCTTTATACAGTGACCTGCTTCAGATACACAATTTGAAGGCTACTTTCACTCAGTTTCTGTGATCTAGAACCCTTTCTAAACTTTCTCTGGCCTTAAGTGGATATTCGGCCCACCCAGGGATGCCATCTGTTACAATTAAATTTTTTGGTCCTGGGGGGAGGTGGAGGCAGAGGTCCAGACCAACAGACCTCTAGCCCCAGACCACCTAGCCATCCGCAGCTGCTCAGGCCCACAAAATGATTCAGATACTTATATTAAATTCATGCTGTTTGGCCTATGGCTCAGGCACATTGCTAGCTTGCTCTTACATCTTAACTCAACCCATTCTCATTAATCTCTTTGCCACCTGGCCTGTGGCCCACCTGTGTTCCTTACATGTTGTTCCTTTGGGCTTTGGGCTTGGTCTGTCCTGACTCCGCACTTCTCCTCCTACCTATGCTCTGATTTCTCCTCCTACTTTTTTTTTTTTTTATGTGCTGACATGGGCCAAAACATCTCCTTTACTTAAAGATTGTTATTCACAGCATAAAGAAGGACATTCCCACTTCAATATCTGTCATATATTAAATAAGTAAGTTTACATATGGTTGTTTAGAAAACAGCTCAATTATGAAAAGCCATATTGTATTAATCTGTTTTAAGTCATACCATTTTTTTTTTGTTAATTTTTATGTAAGGTGGTAGTTTATTTTCTGCTTAGGGATAGTTTACAATAGTAAAAACTGTCCCTTATATTAGTGAGTTATATATGTAAAAATTGAAATTGTAATTACAAACACTGGAAAGTACCATTGTAACATAAACACCATAGTAATATTTAAAATGAATGTAAATGGAAGTTCAAATTATATTGTGGTGAAACTTATCTTTCAACTTGTCAAAGATGTGTGTTAGTGAGCAATTCTTAAAAGCTATGAAAACAGTACATGATTTGTGTAACCCAGAATTATTATTTCTTTGTAACTTATTCAGCTTGGCAAGTGCTTTTGATTGGTAGGCTGATGTCATGTTATATTTACTCAATTGGAAACAATTATATTAATATACTATTTTTATTCATCTACTAGATGAAACATTTAATAAAATACCTGTAGTAAAAAAACTTGAGATCCTTTAAAAAGTATTAATAATCATTAGCTACATTTATGATATAAAGTGTTTATTCTCATTTACTTAGAAATGATAAACATTTAAAGTGTTAACAACCTATAAATACACTGGATTAACAGGATAAACTTTTTGTAAAAAAGATTGTTAAAACATTTTATAAAGCAATTTGTGAAGGCTTGTACATAATTATACTATCTAGATGTATTTAAGAGAATATTGTCATAAGAACAAGACATATTTGATAAACTGTGTTGTTCTGGTAATGTTAGATTATATATATTTTGGATAGTAAGTTTTGCTGAAGTGATGAATATGCCATAGAATAACACACAAAGTTGAACATTTTCATGAAATGTTGTAGAGTTATAAATCAGCACTAACTAAGTTACTACTCATTAAAACACACACACATACACACATACACACACACAGACACACACACACGTGTACAAAAAAGAACACTGTAGTTCTTCACTATTTTACATTTATCTCTATAGGAGAAAACATTTCAAAGTGTCATTTATTTAAATGTTCTCTACATTATGAACATACATATTGCCATTCATAATTCCATCAGCAATGTAGTTTCAGGGTTAAATAATTTAGACTTTGTGTTGCTTTTGCTGCCTTGCAAACTTCTGGTCCTTATAATTAAGTCAACATTATTCTCAAACCATATCAACATTACTAATAGTTCATTCATGTTATATTTCAACATATTAACATCTGTGTACTTTAAAGGTAGTTATTTTGATTAACATTTTAGATGAGACAATTGATTATCACAAGTTAATTAGAGCCTGTAATTTCTCCTCACTGCTCTTGCTTCAGCTATAGATAGAATACAAATCTCTATAAAACACCTTTCTATTTTCTGGAGTTCATGCTTTGCTTTCAAGTCTGTTGTTCTTATAAAAATGCATGAAGTTCAATGAGAATTTACATTTTTATGTTATTGCAAATAAACACATGGGGTTTATGTTATTATAGAATTTTAGAGAGCAGGAAAGATAAGCACAAATTCTCACTTTAAAGAAATTGAAGTCAATAGTGAATTCAAATCAGGTCTGGGTAGTTGCTACACTCCAGTATGTCAATAATTACTGAACAATACTAATTGTGTAAACCCCTAACCAACACTATTTTTTAATTTCTTTAGTTCCCCCTGAGAATCCTATGGTCTTCAGTGCTAGTTCAGGGATCTGAGAACACATCAGATCCCTTAGTTAGTTAATGCTTTTACTTAGCATGAAGAGGAGATTCCAGTGCACATGGGATTTAACTTTTATCTAGGACATTAGCATTTCTAATAACTAGCCCCCGGATTTGTTTAGTCTTCTCTGTTTTATATACTTTCAACCTGACTCTTGAATTCTAGAGACTTCACAGCCAGGGACTCTGAGCTCTGCTGGGGGCTCCCCTTAGGACTTGGGTCCATTTAGCGTTTAATTGAGTCCCTAGACTTGGAAAACACTGGGGTAGCAATGTCTGCAATGCAGCGATCTTGTCTTCTTGCTGATCCCTAGAAATGAAATGCCCTTCTTCCCCACCTTTGTTTGACTTTTATCAGGAACAAGAGATGCTAGCCTGCAGCCTAAACAAGAGGCTAAGCCTTTGAACTGTGTTTTCAGAAGGGCAAG
Organism: Phyllotis vaccarum; assembly: GCA_033318265.1. Lineage (NCBI taxonomy): Eukaryota > Metazoa > Chordata > Mammalia > Rodentia > Cricetidae > Phyllotis > Phyllotis vaccarum. The sequence goes on from JARWLC010000005.1 coordinate 10,843,345, forward strand.
AGCATGTGGCAGTATTTCCTGAAGAATGCCTGCATTCTTTTAATTTCACTATCCATAATCCATAATTTATTATTGTTTATGAAGTTTGTCATTTTTCATTTTATTCTTTTCAGTTAAATGTTAAAATATAATTATTAAAATTCTGAAAGTATTTCCTGCTTTATGCTTCATATCAATATTTATATACAATAATGTCAATTACATCTTAAAAACAGAAAAATGAATTAATGTCTGGTGAATGGAATGACAAGGAATGACTGGTGAAAGCTAATTTGGAATTTCTTACTAAAATATATATTTACCTTTTAAGATAAAATAATAAGCTTCTAATCCACTGGTACATTGAAATCTGAGTCTTTTTTTTTAACATTGAATGTTGTAGATAGAATAGATTACCAGTGTATTATTTATCTATACATCCTCAAAGATGTCACTTAAAATGTCACAAGCAGACCTTAGCAAAACTTTAAGAAATAAAGTATTCTTTCTATCACAGATTCTACCTACTTTCTTTGAATCACAGCATTAGTTGATGAAACTGCATATTTTGTGCAGACTATTTCTTGTTTAAATAACTGTTAATCTATATCATATTTTAAATCTTGTTACAATGGACACAACTTAAAATTCTTGTTTTGATGGTCACATAAAAAAATGGTATCTCCCCCACAAAGGATGAGTACATAGAAGACACATTCAGTTTAATTTGCTTTTTATTTGCCTTAGATTTTTCCTCAGCAAATGTATTATGACATCTGATATCAGCTTTTTCTCTAGACCAAGAGGTACCACAAAGTAATGCTACAATCATCTATTAGAGAAAGCCTGACCTGATATTTTGCTTACACAGTTTGGGTAGATAGATTTTAAACAAAAGTACAAGCAGTTAAATATATAATTTTAACTGTGATAAAGTACTACACATAACCCTACAGAGCCCTGATGCAGGACATTCAGCTGATTTCCCTTGTGCCACATTTCAGAACCAAGCACAGTGCTTAGCACAGCAAAGGCAGCTCTAAGTGTTTCGAAGCAAATGATTTAAAAAGACAAGAAGCAGGTTGATGTCCAAAGAAATAAAAACAATATATATTTATTACAAAATAAATCATTTACTATAAAAAAATTTTAAAAATATAAAGAACATTCATGGGGATAAATTAAATCACAATAGCAATAGTCCACAATCAAGTCTACAGGAGTTATTCTGATAACCACTATACTAGCCTTCTAGGACAAAGGACGCCATTCAAATTTAGGAACTGAGGAATTGTTCAGTCTTAAATTTAGGGAACTTGGTTTGGAAATTAATAATAGAGAAATTATGCGGGTGGTCAGCAGTCCAGAGTGCTGTGAAATCCACAAAATAAAGCAAAATATAAATTGAGAAGAACAGATAAACTATAAACTGGTAGGCTTCAGAATGGCACTTAAAAAAGAAACAACAACATTAATCTTCTATTTTTAAAAAGCAGAGAAAACAAATGTCTATCAGGGAAATAAGCAAGAGCAAATGAATGCAATAATGAACAAGATACTCACTCATAAGAAAATAGTGTCACAAGGATAGTTATTCAATACCTCAGTACAAATAAATACAAACTGAAACCCTGAAAAGAGACATCAACGCTGAACAAAAATAAGAGGCAACAAGGGATAAAGAGGAAATTAAGTAGTGACTGAAAATTAACATTTTTTAGAAATTTTGAAAATTGTTTTTGTTTAATTTGCAAAATAGCCACAAAATGTTATGTTGTTGTTCCACACTATGATGTTATTACACTTTCTGTAGAAGCTGTTTGGATGTAGCATTTTCCTGAACATATTGACTTTACATAAGATTTTACAGCCTCATTCAAACATGTGTTTTTATAAAATTTTAATTTTATGAAAAGAAAATAGACTTTTGAAAGAAAATACACCAGAGCTGTCAAATCAAGAAAGTATTTTTAATAATTTTTGATATTTACTATATTTAGTTGCACCTACAGTTCACTATTTAAAAATGAAATTATATAGAACTGATATAGGCATATTTTGGCTTAGAAATTCCCCTCATTGTCTTTAAAAACAAATCATATGATGTCAAAATATTCACTTAATTCACAATTAATAATTCAGGCTTGATTATCTATTCAATAGATTGTGTTCAATGTTATAGTGTATATTATTTGTGTGTGTGTCAAATACATCACTCAACTTTTTTAAAATGATGATGCATTTTCTGCATCATTTTCCCTGTTCTTTAATTCAATCTGCTCACACTACTCACACTGCCTATACTACCTACATTGCTTACACTGTCTACAGAGTCTAAACTGCTTACTCTGCATATACTGCCTAGAGTACTTAAACTGTCTACACTGCTTACACTGCTTACACTGCTTACACGGCTTACACTGCCTACACTGTCTACACTGCTTAGACTGCCTACACTGCCTACACTGTCAACACTGCCTACACTGCTTACACTGCTGGCTCACACTGACTACACTGCTTACACTGTAAACACTGTCTACATTGCTTACTCTGCCTACACTGCTTTCATTGCTCATACTACCTACACTGCCTGCACTGCTTACACTGCCTACATTGCTTTCATTGCCTACACTGCTTACACTGCTTACACTGCCTATACTGCCTGCACTGCTTACACTGCCTACATTGCTTACACTGCTTCCACTACCTACACTGCTTCCACTACCTACACTGCCTACATTGCTTACACTGCTTACACTGCCTACACTGCTTAAACAGCGTACACTGCTTACACTACTTACACTGCCTATACTGCTTACGTATCTTACACTGCTTTCACTACTTACACTGCTTACACTGCTAGTTGGAACTCACTACTCACTTACACTGCTGATTGTCAAAATGAACATTTCCATACAGAAATTCTACAGTTTTGTTGGAGCATAGTATTGGATTTTCTTCAATTTTCTCTCCTCCTTTTCAACTTTACTTCCAAGTAACTCAACTTTTCGCGTAGTCCCTGGTGGTTCTAATGGCTGGAGAATTCAGTTCTACTATTAGAAAGTTGGATTCTTCAGTCAGTAAGAATAAGTAAGAAAGAGGAGGGATTGTCTCCAAGGATCTCCAGGAAGGAATAAACCTTAACTATTGATTTTAGTTCATATTGTACTCCTTACCTGCAATAATGAACACAATTATTGTTGGATAAGCTAATAAACTTGTTAAAAGTTGTAATATAAAAATATAAATCATCAAAATACAGTAGGTATTTTAATAATGCCTTTTTGACTTGTTTTGAGTTAAATGTTAAACATAAGAAAGACTGGTTACCAAAATGTATATAAAAATGATCTTCACATACAGAATTTTAGCATAAGTCAATGACAATTTTATGATTCTGTAAACTCTGAGATTAAAACATAATCAACCAGTAGTCAGAGTGTCCAGAAATTCATGTGGAGCTTATGTATCTGTTTATACTAACTTAAAAATTATCTCTGGCTTTGGAAATGACTTATCCTGACAAGGTTTTGTTTGTGAGCATGAAAACCTGACTGTCATCCACAAAGCCCATGTGAAAAATGTTGAGGGAAGCTGTGTGCTTGTATTATCAGCACTAGGAAAGAAGAGATAAGAGAATTCCTGGGGCTTTCTGGTAACCCCTGGGAACTGCAATCCAATAAAGAGCCCTTTCTCAAAAATAAAGAACAGAAGAAAGTGAATTGAGCCTAAAGAGGAACATGAAAAGCATTCCTCTGAAATTTACATAAAATAATATATATAAACACACACACATACACACACACACAACTGAAATCATGCCAATGAAATTGTGCAAGGAGGCAGGAGATTGCTAAAGTAAAGTTTCTTTAATGTGGTCATAGATTATAGAAGACAACCTACTGCTGTCACTTTTCTGGACCAGGATAAAACCTAACTGTACTTAAATATTCTTACTTTTGATTCTCATCTTGTGGAAGTTTTTTTTTTTTTTTTCTTGGTAGTCACAGCATTTATGTGTTCATAATTACATTAGCCATAACATGCCCTGGAAAGTGCATTTTAAGACATTACTCTCTTCCCTTAGGCTTTTACAGGGTTTGCATCTTCCTGTTCATTATGCTCCCTGGAACTTCAAGGAGTTATGTAAATATCTGCATTAGATATGAACACTGACTCACAACTTCGACAAGTTATGGATCTCTCTTATAATAACTACCAATTACAGAGAACAACTTCTCTGGTCAATGCTGAGAGTTGTGCTCTAAAAGTTTCTACTGGGGATGAGATTCCCATAATCTATTCTTGTCTACATTATTACCAGTTGTGATTTTCTGTAACACTCTGATTGCTATAAAGAGGAACTTCTTTGGTGAAAGGTAAGAGCTACACCTATCCAACTTTCTCTAGGAGTAGAACTGTATTCCCCAGCCACAGTACCACCAGAGGCTATGCAAAAAGCTGAGTTCTTTGATAGAATAATAAAAAAGAAGAGAGAGATGAGGGAGACCCATAACTTTATTTATATAGAACTGTAGAATTTCTGTGTGAAAATATCCATTAACAGGTAACAATCAGCAGCAGGAGAAAGATAGAAAGCTTGATCAAGCACTGCAAGCATACAGTTTGAATATACAGAAAAAAACAATACAATGGTATGAAAAGAGCACGTTTTATTTTTTAAAATGTTGTAAAGCATCTGACACACACATACAATATAAATTATAATAATGAATATTGAACATGCTCTATTAATTAGACTATCAAGTACAGATCATTAATTTTAAAGTAATATCTATTTTGATATCATGTGATTTTAGCTTAAAGAATTTATAAGGAAAAGAGGAAATTTTCTAACAAAACAAAATAATTATATGTAAGTTCTATATAATTTAATTTATGAGCACAGGCACACACATGTTTATAGACATACATGAAAGCAAAATACCCATACAGAGCATAAAAATAAATCAGAATATCTAAAACAAAGATAAATTTATCATATTTAAAGTTATATTGTCTAAGAAAGATATAACTTCATCTGTAGATATTTAACATTTCAAAATTTTAGAATACATTATTTTTACCTTGTTTCAGTTTTGCCATTTATTTATTAATTATCATTGTTTTTGCCTAAAAGGGCTGGGACTACTATTTTATATTTTAATATCCTTATTATTATTAGTTGTTACAGTAAGATTTCCCAGCCCCATCCTGCCAGAGATTCAGATCCACATACCTGCAGTCCCAGAGCATCTAGCTGCCTGCTGCTGCTTAGACTCCCCCCAAAATGGCTCAGAGAATTATATTATCTTTATGCTGTTTGGCCTATGGCTTAGGCACATTTCTAGCTAGTTCCTTCAACTTAACTCAACTCATTTTCATTAATCTATCTGTCATGTGGCCCATGGCTCCCCTGTGTTCCTTATACACTTGTTTTTTGGGTGTCTGGCTTGATCTGCCTCTGATTCTGCCCTCCTCCTACCTATTCCTCTGATTTCCCCACCTACTTTTTTTTTTTTTTACAGTGCCTGCCATGGCATAAAGAGTCCTTTATTTTAAGAATGATATTCACAGCATACAGAAAGACATTCCCATATCAATTATTAGTCATAATAATTATAATCCTACCATGATTAGCTGTCAATAACACATTTAAAATGGACTATTTGAGTCAGATAAATATATGCATTGGTTTTTCTGTCCAATAATTGGTAGGTACTTTCAAATTATCTCCTCATGGACCCATGAATTCCCAAATTATTTTTCATATAATTATTTGAGAAGGTGAATATGCTAACCTAATGTCATTTAATCATCTTAGTTTTTTTTTCTTTAAGAAAATAATATGATGCATACTTTTTAAAAATAGATGAGTTTCTCTATTGGTTTCAACTTAAGATATTTGGGGGCAGGATATATGTGAATCTTAAGAGTAGTGTGGTTTGTCTTGCAGATGGATTCATGGTGCTTTCTCTTTGATTTTATATGTGAGTGCCTATTACTCTGAATATGAAATTCTTACTTTATACTTTTTAGTGTCAAAACAGAATATCTAAATTGTACTATAAAAATTAATGTGAGTTTGTAGCTTGATAACATTTCTTCTTAGAAATGCATTCAGGAGTGTGCAAAGAAAATAAAATTTACATTTAATTTAAGATTTGTAAAGTTACATTACTATGAATTAAACTATAAGGAAGCAATGGTAACAATTTTGTTTTTCATGTAAGGGATTAAATCTGCATCAATAACCTTGCCCAGTTATACATATGTTATTCTTTCAGACATATATTAGTTTTCTCAGTAATATTTTAACCTAGAATATTTACATACATTGTCTAACTTTTCCATTTTATTTATTCTTGTCTTTCATAATTATTTTTGATTCCTGTAGATTATGTCATGGCATCATTCTTTGCCTTTTGTTATTTAACATAAGTATTTCTTTCTGAAACATTATCACTTGCTTTTCTCTTTCTTATTTATTCTTGGACTCTAGAACATAGCACTCAATATCTTTGGTGACCAAAAGAAAGAAGCTGTGTAGTCTTCTCTTTATTTTGTTGTTAATTTTATTATGGTAAACTCACTTAACAAAAAAAGAATGAAAAGGTTCTGAAACACTATGTGCTACATTTTTGTTTAACAACAATTGAAAAGTTTCTTCACAGATTTAATAAATGTTTTCTGGTTTCTTACACATGAGGCAGGCTAAATAATCACTTTGTGTCAAATACATAGTCCATGTTGCAATGTCTCATTAGTTCTAAATGTTTTACAGCTAAAGAATATTTATTCTAGGAAATGACATTTAAATGGAATAAAGAGATTATGGAATAGTGGTTACAAGAATGGTCTATTATAACTTTCCGGTGTGCTTTGAATAATTTATAAGCCCCTAGGATATACAGTGTAAGGATTTGTTTATTTGATTATAAAAGATTATATGCATGGCTAGTATTTTACTTTATTATTTTAGTATTTGCTTTTGTAAAATATCACAAGCTGAAATAACTATAAATGAGACAAAGTTGTATAGTTAAAAGACAAAGAATCTTAAGGATAAAGTTCTGGCTGATTCATACTGTATTCTTTAAGTAAAGCACAATTTCAGGAAGTAACTACTAGATGGTGACTGCGTGAATGAACTCTTTGGTGTCTACAATAGGAAGATTACTGATCTCCTTTGTGAAGGTCCAGTCATCATAACCTGATTACTTTTCAAAGACCATCTTTTAACATCATATTAACTTTTGAGTTAAAATTTCAAAATGGTAGTAATGGATGGAGCTAAATATTTATATCAGTACAGAGGAAACAAATGGAAGCAGACACAAAATAATATGGTACAATTGTGTGTTCTGTATTGTGGGGTGTGAGTGTGTGTGTGTCTCTGTGTATGTGTGTCTGTGTGTGCATCTTTTTGTGTGTTTAGGTATGTGTATGTATATATGAACCATGTCTGTATGTATACACATGGAGTTTAGCATTTGAGGCCAGAATTTCTGTGTCTACTTTATTATATTCATTGTTTTTTCAATATTTACTTTTAGCATTTCACACAATATATTAATGTTATATGCTTCCCACTCACCCAATTTCTCCTTCATTCTCCCTCAAATGCTTCATGTATTTTCTTTTTCTTGATAAACAAAACAACAGTACAAGAAGTATAAACTCTAAATTCTGTTGGTCAGTTTCTTGACGTGGGGCTTTCCTTGGAGTGTTGCTGATATCCTCCATTCATTTACTTGTAGCTCACCCTTATGATTTTACAGAGAGCCTTGAAGATACTACCATCTTTGATATTTCTCAGTACAGTACTTATCTTACAAGCAGAGGGCATTTCTTCAGAGGTTTACATGTTTAATGTATTCCTGAATGCAGAAGGATTAAGATCCTTATTTGTTTGTCCTCAATATTTCTAAAATCAAAGATTTTATTTTTTTATTTTGTAGATCATTACGTTTAAACATAAATGTTTAACATCTACTTTATATTGAGATACACTAATTTTTACATTCTGCTTTTCACTAATATATACATACTTAATATATATGTATTTTACATGATATATGAGTATCAGGTAAAGATTATGTGAACTCTATCATTATACCATTTCATTACAACAAAGAAGTGAGTATTATCCAATTTGGAAAATCTATCTGTACTATTGCTGACCTACTGTCTACTTATCTGTCCTTTAGTTTCCATAATGAAAATTATTAAACAAATGTTAGTAGATACTTAGTTTTGAATTTGTTGTCATATTGAGTTTGGTGTTTTATTAGTTATGATATGTTTTTAATCAAAGAATATACTTTTTTTAGATATAAAGCAAAAAAAATAAAAACTTAGGAAATAGCTGTATTTTATTGCTGTAAAAACTTATAACAAATCAGCAAAGAATTCTTACAAAGACTGAGTCATAAATGTTATAACCTATACATGTCACATAATATATTTATTAAGTGAAATTGTTAGATAACCAGTATAAGCAATTTTATAATGTTGTTGATGACTTAGAGAATGTATTTATCACACGAAGCAATAGGAAGTTTGCTTATTTTAACTGTGCTTGAGTATATGCTATTTTCCGAGTTCAGTACAGAACTTTTTTGGCTAAAAACTTACACAAGTCAGTGTTTGAACATGTGCAGAGTCAGCTTGACTGTACTGCTGTGATAAAGTCGTAGAAGTCTTAGTTTAGATTCTAAAACTTTAGAGTGCAAATAGAAGCAGGATCACAATATTCAGAAGTCATTGATACTTAGTTTTAAAGCTAATCATACATTTAATTTCCACAACTCAGTTTCTTAATTCACAAGTAGAAATAGTATTTATAAGCACTGGACTCAGTCTAAGAAATGTAACAAAAGAGACACAGTTTCTTACTGATAAATTTAATAATTATTCATTAACAAGAATGTCTTACAAAGTCTGCCTATTTATTTGTAACAAGACATCAATAGCCAGACTTTGTAACAATTTATGAATTTGTTTTTAAATGTTTATTTTCAGAGATAATAATCTACAGAATTTTATTTTAAAGAAACTAGCACATGACGACTAAGTAAGCCAAAGAAAACCACAATATTTGTAAATATTCTTTAGAGGGATATGAAAGATGATGCTTCTTTTGTTTGGAAGAAAATACAAGATTTTAAAATGTGTCAGAAAATCATATTAAATGGTGTGGAATCAGTTTAGAGTGTTTCTGTGAAAGCCCAGTTAAAATAAAAATATGTATTCCCCACAGCACACAGAGTTCACTCCAGGGAAATCTCACTTCTCTTTATCTTAAAGGAAGAAAGAAGTAGGGGAAATTAATTATCCAAACCAGTAAGATAACTTGAAGCTCTAACAGAAAATAGGTTGGTTAGTATAGAGAAATGGAAAGGAGAGGAAACAGCAGTAAGAATACTGGTGTAAAATGATGCTCAGTTTTCCTAGTTGTCAACTGTAGTTTTAAAATTTCCATCTAAAAGGATAGAGGGATGAGCATGCTTTTTTCCCAATATATTTCACTAGTAACACTGTGAAATCCTTTTAAACGAAATGACTCTGATGTCTCATTCTTAGAGAAAAATGGTAAATGATTTTATTTTTTCCTATTATAATCAGTTAAGTTTCTGTGAAACAGTAATTTTTTTCAGGGTTTATTCTTATCTTTTAGGGAACAAAATACATTTTCTTCTTCATATCATTATTTTTTTATTAAAAATGTCTTTTTATCCATGTGTAACTGTAGTGGTATTGTGTTGTTTCATGGTAAATAATTGTCCCACCCACTGGTTTAATAAAAAGAGCTGATTGGCCAAAGGCAGGCAGGAAGTATAGGCGGGGCTACCAGACTAAGAAAATCTCTGAGAACAGAATGCCAGAGGAGCACCAGGGAGAAGCCAGAGGAAGCCGAGGACAACTATGTTGCTCTAAAGAAAGGTACCAAGCTGCATGGCTGAACAAGAGACATGGGTTAGATGAAGGGTAGAGAGCTAGCAAGGGATATGCCTGAGCTTGAGGCTGATCAGCCAAAAACTAATGAAAGCATCTGTGTGTCTCTGTAGGACTGTGGGACTGCAGGACTGTGGGTCTGTGGGTCTGCGGACCTAAACTTTGAGGTTAGGCCCGAAAGTCTTGGCCAGAAACCTCTTAAGATTGGGCTGCCATTTGTAGTATGAGGTTTCTGGCTAGACTTTCGGGCCTAACCTCAAGGTTTAGGACCACAGACCCGCAGACCCGCAGACCAGCAGTCCCACAGTCCTGCAGTCCCACAGAGACACACAGATGCTTTCAATAGTTTTAGGCTGATTGGCCTCAGGCCCAGGCATATTGCCTGCTAGCTCTCTACCCTTCATCTAACCCATGTCTCTTGTTCAGCCATGCGGCTCGGTACCTTTCTTGGAGCAGCATAGCTGTCCTCAGCTTCCTCTGGCACTCTCTCCCTCTGGAATTCTCTCTGGTGTTCTGCTTGGCGTTCTGTTCTCAGAGTTTTTAGTCTGGTACCCCCACCCACACTTTCTGCCTGCCTTTGGCCAATCAGCTCTTTTTATTAAACCAGTGGGTGGGACAATTATTTACCATGAGACAAAACAATACCCCTACATGTAACCCTGATTTCCCTCCCTTCCCTGCTCCCAATCCCTCTCTATAAAGCTTCAGACACCCGCTCAACATCCCCCATCTCCTACCCAAAAGTGCAAGAAGTCCCAAAGTAGGTCAGCTCAGCATAGCACATCTACTTTAGAAAAGTCCAATTTTCTCACCCCAAAGTCAAGACAGAGTTAGGTGTTCCTCTGCAGCAAATGAGCTCTAATTTTCCAGCTCACACAGAGAAACACACTCTGATCCCATCCCTCAAGGCTTGACATACTGCCCATGGCAATATACAGTTGCCTACAATTGGAGGGCCTAGCACCTTTACACAATGGATCTCCAGTGGCTCTTTTTTATTCAGTGAGCTTCCCAAATTTCCAGCCAGCTATCACTGTGGGACTTATTCTCACACTCCCTATCCCCTATTCATACAGATTCTCTTTCCCTGCTGTAAGCTGGACCAGAAACTTGGCCCAGTGCTCATCCATGCATCTCTGCCAACACCTCTATTCATTGTTGGATGTAGATTTTGTGAGGACACTTACAGTGGTTATTCATTTGATTGTAGATGAAGTCCTGTTTAGGCACCCCCTCCACTATTGTTTAGAGTCCTATCCAGGGACAACTTGTGAGTTCTTGGAGGTTTCTCTAGCACCTGGTCTCTTTCCAACAGTACATTGACTTTCTCTATCAAGATATCCATCTCTTTTTCTTCTCCTTCTTTGTTGTTCCTCTCACTCAACCCTCTCTTTCTTTCATGATTTTTTCCCAATATTTCTTGGTTGCAGCCCATTATGACCCCAGTTTCCTAATTTGATTTTTCTATTTTCTCTTCTTAGGGAATCTCCAGATGTCTCTCTTGGGTTACTATTGATCTCAAGCTGTTCAAGGGCTGTGGTTTGAAGTTTGGGTATTCTTTGATTTTTTTTTATAAAATCTACTTATGAGTTAGTACATCGCATGCCTCTATTTCTGAGCTTGTGATACCTTGCTTAAGAGGATATTCTCCAAATCCATCTATTTGCCTGCAAATTTAAGATGTCATTTTAACTGCTATATAGTACTCCATTGTATAGAAGTACTGTAGTTTTTAATCGATTTTAAGTTGAGGGGCATCCAAGGTTCATGATGTTATAAATAATGCTGCTATAAGCATAGTTGAGTTAATGCTTTGAGGTATATATGTGCATCCTTTGGGTATATATACAGTAGTGGTATTGCTGGATCCTTGGGAGATTGGTTCCCAGTTTTCTGAGGAATCACCATAATGCAATCCAGAGTTGCTGTACAAGTTTGCACTCCCACCAACAATGTAGGAGTGTTCTTGTTTTGCATCATCTCCAGCATAGGCTATCATTTATATTTTGATTTTAGCCATTCTGACAGGTGTAAAGTTGGTTTGATTTGAATTTTCCTGATGACTAAAGATGTTGAGCAATTGTTTAATTGTCTTTTAGTCATTTGTAATTCTTCTGCTGTGAAATCCCTTTTTAGCTCTGAAACCAAATTTTAAAATTGGGTTATTTAAGTTTTGGGGCTTTAGTTTTTTGATTTCTCTACATATTTTAGAGATCAGTCCTCTGTCAGATGTAGGGTTGTTGAAGATTTTTCCCATTCAATAAACTGTTGTTTTATCTTATTGACTGTGTCCTTTGCCTTACAGAAGCTTCTCAGTTTCAGAAGGTCTCACTTATTGATTGTTGTTCTCAATGTCTTTGCTACTGGTGTTATATTTAGGAAGTGGTCACCTGTGCCAATGTGTGAGAGGATATTTCCTGCACTCCTTTCTATCAGGTTAAGTGTAGCTTGGTTTATATTTAGGTCTTTGATCCACATGGATTTGAGTTTTGTGCAGGGTGATAGGTTGGGATCTATTTACATTCTACATATTACCATCCAGTTATGCCAACACCACTTGTTGAAGATACTGTTTTCAATTGAATATTTTTGGCCTCTTTGTCAATAATCAGGTGTAGGAGTTCTCTGGTAGAATTTCAGGGGTCACTTTTATATAAGATCATATCATCTGCAAATAGAGATAGTTTGATTTCTTTCTTTCCAATTAGTATCACATTAATTTCCCTATATCCTCTTATTTCTTTAGCTAAAACATTGGGAATTATATTGAATAAACAAGGAGAGAGAGTACAGCTTTGCCTTGTCCCTGATTTTAGTGAGATTGCTTTGAGTATTTTTCCATTTAGTTTGATATTGTCTGTTGGCTTGCTGCATATTGCCTTTATTATATATAGATATTTTTCCCTATATTCCTGATCTCTTCAGGACTTTTATCATGAAGGAGTGTTGGATTTTGTCAAAGCCTTTTCAACATCTAATGAGATGATCATGTTTATTTTTTATTTCAATTTGTTTGCATGATGACTGACAGTCACAGCTTTTCATATGTTGAACTATCCCTACATCTCTGGAATAAAGCCTACTTGATCATGATAGATGATTTTTTAATATGTTGTTGGATTTAACATTCCCACATCATTTTTGCATCAATGTTTATGAGGGAGATTGGTTGTAATTCTCTTTCTTTGTTACACTTTTGAGTGGTTTCAGAAGTAGGTTTATTGTGGCCACATAAAGAGAGTTCGGTAATGCTTCTTCAGTTTCTACTGTGTGGAACAGTTTGAGGAATATTGTTATTAGTTCTTCTTTGAATGTCTGGTAGAAAACTGCACTGAAACCATTTGGTCATGGAATTTATTTTAACTTGGGAGACTTTTAATAATGGTTTCAATTTCCTTTGGGGTTATAGATCTGCTTAGGTCTTTAATATGATCTTGATTTAATTTTGGTAAGTGGTACCTGTCCAGGAAACACTCATTTTTTTTAGTCCAACAAAAATAGAAAATAAGTATTGCTTTTACTCATTCTTCTAATAATTATACATCAATTATAAATTATTTCAGGCAAGACTCTCTACTTTACAAAATGCAGAATGAAATATCAATTTTTAGGTTAAGAGTGGCAGAAGGCTTTTATCAATATCAGCAATATTTAGTATACACGTTGTGGGATAACGCTCTTATACACAGTAAAGATTGGATACTCATACTGATTTAATATCATGCTGACTGGCTGACTGACCAATAGTCAGGCAGGAAGTAGTTGCTGGGCAACCAGAATAGGTGAATTCTGGGAAGATGAAGGGCAGAAGAGCCAACACTAGTCATATGTGGAGGATGCAAGATGAGAATGTTGCACTGAACAAAGGTACCAAGCCTCACAGCTAAACATAGATAAGAATTATGAATTAATTTAAGTATAAGAGCTAGATAACAATATTCTTGTGCTATTAACCCAGCTGTTACTATAATATTAAGTCCCTGGGTCAATTATTGGGGAAGCAGCTGCTGATTATTTGAGAGTTTCTGTATGGAAACTATATTCAGCTATAATAAACAAAGGGCATGCAAGCAGAGAAAAAAATAGATCAGGGAAAAGAGAACAGAAATAATTGAGAAGTATTACTATGCCTTTGAATGTCAGAAACTATAGAGAACACAGGTATCAACAAATGTAAGAAAGAAAATACAATCTTTCTTATATTTGTTGTTTGTTTGATTTTGGTGTTTATCATTTAGAAGAAAAGTTTAAGCCCCAAATTCAAACTAGTTAGTAATGTGGCTTGCAACTAAGAATAAGGAAAACTAGAGAACTCAATAACATGAATAATGAAGTAAACAGAGATTATATGATCCTCTGGCCAAAGATTAAGCCAGATCATATGCCAACACATGGGTTCTAGTATTTTTAAATGAGAACTAAAAATTCCTTTGTGAGGAATTCTTGGTGAAGGCAGAGGAGAAACAAGCTGACAGTTGATCATAGTTTTAATATTTTTTTAAAAATAAACATATATGTTCCTCTATAACATATATGGTTTGCTATTGTAGAAGTTTCAGGTTTGATCCCACAGGACAGACCTACCTGCTGTTGCTTAGAGCCTCCAAATGACACAGATATTTATATTAATTACATGCAGCTTGGCCTAAGCCTCAGAGATATTGCTAACTAGCTCTTGCATCTTAATTCACCCCATTTCCATTAATCTATTTTGCCATGTGGCCCGTGGCTTACCTTTATTTTTTACATCTTGCTTCTTGGGAAGCTGGATTATATCTCTCTCTGACTCCACCCTCCTTCTCCTTCATCCATTCCCAGATTTCTCACCTGCCTCTAAGATGCCCTTGAATAGGCCAAAACAGTCCCTTCATTAACCAATAACATTCACAGCATACGGAAAGACATCCCACATCAGTTTACTTAAAAAAATTATTTTAGTTTTCTAGCAAAATTCTATCCTGACAAACTAAAATTTCCAAGAATTTTAATGTACCTTAATAAATATATATAAAGTTAATTGATTGCAAATAAATTTAATAAGCAGAAGAATAAAGTCACTAGGATAAAAATATAGCGTGCTTATATAAAAATATTTACCGCCTCTGCATAGGCCATTTGCATCATATATACCATAACTACAAATATATATTACAATGAATATTTCCTTTAATTACTTTGATAATTTAGTAAAGATAAATAATTGTTAAAGACATGGCTCAGTCAGTAAAGTGTTTGCTCTAAAAATGTTAGGAATTGAATTCAGATTCCCAATACTCAGGAAAAAGCCATGAGCAGCAAACATAATATATGTGTAATCCCAGAGTTTTGAATGCTTTACAAAGGATCTCTGAGGACTTTTTGGCCAGCTAGTCTCACCTAATTAGTCAGTTACAGGTTGTTCAAAAAATTAGGTGAAGAAGTACTGAAAAGGACATGTAACATCAACTCTGTGAAGTTTATAAGTCTGAGCATACATGTGCACAGATATTGGCATTATAGCCTCCAAAACACAAAGAATATGGGTTTTAAAACAGTGTATTATCTGGAAAGAAAGAAGTTACATGACTACTGCAGAAATATCTTCAGGAAGTCCTTTGTAAAATTACATGTCAAAAATAAATATGGATTAAAAGTACAATCAATGGTGAGTAAAATTATATTTTTTAATTTTTGAGATGAGAAATTGCTAGCACATTTTTGAATATATGTAAAATAAAAATAGTATTGTATTAGTACACGGGGAAAAGAAATGATTTCTATGGTGAGTAAAAATATATATCTAAAAAAATTAATCATTTTAGCTTATGGATAAAGTGTTGAAATTTCCCCTTTCTTTTTTCTGTTTATTATAAAGAGCTAGCAATTTTAAATTGCCCTTGCTACACACACACACACACACACACACACACACACATGTAAAGTCATTTAAACATTACATGATTACCTTGCTGTTTCAGACATAATTGTGATTTTTTTCTCAATGATTTAGGTAAAATGCAGCCATCAAGGTACAAGTAACTCCATGTCTCCTTGTTTTGGGAGCACTTAGCACCCCACATTAAATTTGAAGTATTCTTCTCTTCATATATAAAAAATTCTTCTGCCACACAAATTGGAAGGAAAGAAATAGCTACAAACAATGCTCTCCAAAATCACCAGGTAAATTTTGACTAAATACATACAACACAAAATTTTTAAATGTTTAAATTTTATCACAAGACCATAAGATTGACTCATATAAAAAGAATGAAATTGTCTTTTAAACTTGCAGCTCACTTAACAGATGTCCACGATGGACACTATATTTTTACCTGATTCTTTTTCCATAATTAAAATATTTATCTATTTGTTATGTAGAGATGATCTAAGTTGTTTTAAATTCTAATTAAAATATATTTTATTGTAAAGATTTAGTTCTTATGTTGAGGGGTTGATTAAAGATAGAAATAAATTGCTCCAACTTTCTAGATAGACAGAAGATATCATGTATTTCTGTTCATAAGACGTGAACATGAATGTCTCTTTTTCTCTCCTTGTCTCCTTCTCCTTTTTTCTATTTTACATTTCTGAGTTTTTATAATAGAGTTACAGCAATGAGAAGGATTTGGTTGCTCTTTGGATACTGACAAAGTTCAATAATTATAATTCATCATGTGGACTGAGTGTATAAATTAAAAATGTACAATCCTTTTGTGGTTTACACTAATATGTAAACAAGTATGATTCTTTTTAATTTCAGATAAGACAAGCCATTATAGAAATATTTTTCTTCAATTTATCTTAAACACAATAGATCTTGCTAAAACTTAGTGGGAATTAGCAGGATTTTGTTTTAAAAGACCAAATATGGAAAACTAATATCTTGAAAGGGAATAAAGTTAAGGAGAATTGCAAGCAAGTTTATGAACATATTATTGTGAGTTTAAATGTAAAACCTATTGACTTGGTCAAAATATCAACATCCTCATACAGACTAAGGACTGAAATAAAATACACCTATTTGTCCTTTATATTATCATGCAGATTGTACACTGACTTATATAAGCATTATCAGAAGTGAGTTATTAATAGTTAAAATAAGAGTGAAATAATAATAATAAGATACAAAAGTGATGAAATTCAAAGTTACCTTTGAGAAAGGTAGGTAAGACTATAAAGGGAATTCTTGTGTTATATATGAACCTTGTGGATAGTATTGTTTTAAGACGTGGTGGAATACTTTTCTTGAGATGTAGCAGTGGGAACACAGATTACATGAGCATAAAATGCTTAGGGAGTTAAGTAGCTATTACCCAGTCAATAAATGTTGGTTGATAAAATTATACAAAATTGTTGAGATACACAAAATCCAGGTAAGGCAGAAACCCAGGTAGGATTTCATTCAGATTAAAGTATTCAAGTGAGATTTTCATAGAAATTTGCACAAAAGAAATAAATCTTTCACATTGTACCTCTTTGCCAAAAAACCACATTGTGGATTGCTCCATAGACCCTAGAATTTGCCATATCACCAGTTATAAGCTTTTGGACAGGCTAATAGTAAGACATAAATTATGTCCTATGAAAAATGACTCATGTCCAATAACAAAGTAATTGGTTATTACTAACATCATGCTACTATTGTACCGGTGGTCATATGTGTCTGAAGGTTATTATAATATCATGTAGGTGTAGCACTGTGTAAAACTACAAATGTTCTTTTCTCCCACCAGCCTGTGTATCAATTGCTGACATTATATAAGTCAACTGCAGAAATTCTTTTTCTCAATGGTGATACTATCTAATGGGGATTTATTTATAAAACCTGGATTTGTATTTCCATCTACTTTGGTCAGAGAAAGTCTTTTTTGTGATGGGTTAATGCAAATACTCAAAAACTGTGTAAAGTGTCTAGAATAAATAACTGTATGCTGACTCCTAGACATAATACATTTTACTCAAAACCTCAGCAGCTGCACTTACCTATACTACATCTGTGCAATAACAAGCTAAATAAAAATTCCAGTATGAATGTAACAAGAATCTTCAAGTGTTCACTAAAATTTGAGGACTTATCAGCAGGTGATGGCTCATGGGTGAATCATTATAGTTATGTTTGTGGCTACTGGTACCTTGAGTGTGCCTTAGTGAATGATCACAAACATATGTGCATATAGATACCATTAATTGGACACAGGGTGTTTAAAAATAATGAAAGGAGCTAAATTTGAGAGGGAGATGGGACAGTGTTGTAAGATATTTATAAACTGTGTGAAAATATGTTACTGGGATTGGTATAAAAAATAAAAAAAAAAAAAGCTGAATGGCCTATAGTTAGCATATGGTGAATGGAGAAAGAGGGTTCTAAAATTATGACTTCTCAAAAATTTTGCAACTCACTTTTAACATCAGTTTTTAGTGGATATATAATCTTATTAAGTGAGGAAAGCTATTAAAACTTATTTGGGAAATCTTGTATACTAAGTATATTGTTCCTATTAGAGTATATGTTTAAAAACAAAATCAAAAGCAACATGGTTAGTTAGAAATACATAGATTAAATATTTCTTACTTAGTTTATCAACTCAAATTTGTATGTGTTTTAGAATGTGCCTCCTCTAGGCATTTTGGACACATAAATGAAAAGACAATGGAAGGTTAAAAATAAATTAGTTGGCATTGGAGCAGTAAAAGAAGTTGATATACTAAAATCACTCCCTTATAAAAGTCATGAATACAATTCTGACTGTTAACTGAGCCAGGATCCTAGGGTGAAGTTAAAATGTGGGTGTAAAGAAAGTATAAAATTATAGTAAGGATATTTAGGAGTATTTTATCTTGTCCTTCTCAAATTTTATTTTTATTTAAGTATATGCAGTCATATATTTTGGTTCCACATGTTAAAATCTAAGAACAATAGTTAAAGGCAAATAATGTTCCTTGCAATATTTAAAACAAACAAACGAATGAATGAATGAATGAATGAATGAATGAATGAATGAATGAATAAATAAATAAATAAATAAATAAACAAATAAATAAATAAATAAATAAACCAACCAACCAACCTTGCAAGTTAACACAAAATGAGCTAGAGGATGAAATAAAGCCAAGGCAAGTGGGCCAACAGGCCAACTCTCATGTGAGAAACTGGAGCTTGATATGGAGATGATGTCTGAGTTTAATATAAACCCTTTAGTATGACCCTGTTCACATAGGTCAATAGGTTGTCAATCATTATTGAATGCAATCTTAGGAAAATAGCACATCTGTTTGTCCATGTTTGCTAATACATCTGTGAAATGCAAAACCCAAGGTCCTGGTCAGTACCATAAGGGAGAAGTGAATGGGAGTGTTACTGTATTTCTATCACAGTATCAATCAGTACTTACTTTCTTTTTTCCACATTTTATTTTTTTTATTTATTTTCCATCCTCCTCTTCCTCTCCTCCAATTCCCTCTCTTTGCTTCCCTTCTCCTCTATTCCCACACACTCTCTATTTCTGTTCAGAAAGCAGAAGGCCTCTCTTGGGTGTTAGCAAAGCTTCGCATATGAAGTGAGGAAGGACTAAACTCCTTCCCCTGTGTTATGTTTAAACACCACCACCAAATATACGTCCAAAAGCCAGCTCAAGTTTTGTTTTCTAATGTCCCTCTGGTTGATTCACTTGGATATTCAACCTATAAGGGGCTACATACATTTTGTCATTATAAATTCTTTCAAAATAGAATTGAAAGTTTCTTACTCATTTTCTTTGCCTAAAATAGGTTTTGATGAGAACTTAACAAATAATGAGATCTAACTTCCTAAAATTGTTATCCTGGCAATGAGTGACAGATCTCGATGGCTAGATTAAAAAAAAATGTGCTTTGAAATAATCCAACTGCAATAAAAAATCATGTGAGGGTGAGTATATTATATTTTGTTCCCAAGGATAAATTAAAAAAACCCTGATAATTGAAAATATTTAAAGATGCTCCATGATGATACACATGAATATCTGTTTAAAGAGAATTTTTGTAGTCTTTTCTTATTCAAGAATTTTTACTATTAATATAAATGAATTAAAAATACATATCATCTAAATATAAGGACACTGACGTCATTCAAATTTTTAGTGATTCAAAGAAGACATTTTAACCCACTTACTGTTGTTGCCTTCATGTACTGATTTGGAGCTTTGTTAAATAGAGGAGGGTGCAGGTTTTAGGTCTTTTGCTCATTTTAGTGTTTCCTACTTCAGCTAATACATAATTGAAAGGAAAATGTATCAAATATTTTTACAGAAATAATAAAGATGAAAACATTATTAAATCAACTGAATTGTATGAGTCAGTGATAGGCATACTTGCCAGCTACTTTGAAAACCATGAACTTTTATGCTGATAGTAATTCAAAATTCATGAATACATACAAACCTAATAGATCTTTGCAACATTCTCTACTCTCATTGTACAGGAAAAGAATCTGGTCTTTTTGCTTTGGTGCATACTTGGTAAGCACAAATAAACATATTTATGTAAAAAATATAATGTCTCATTATTTTTAGGGATTAAAAAATAACAACCAATTCAAATTATTAGACAAAAATTACTAGTGTAATAAAGATGCAAAATAATTAAGAAAGTACACAATCACAGTCTATCCTGACCACCTTTGCAAACATTGCTGAAAAAGATTTAGTTGTGGGGGCTAGAGAGATGGCCCAGGAGCTGGAAACATACTATTCTATCAAAGATCCAAGTTTAGTTTCTATCTTTGCATGAGTCAGCTTGTAACTGTCTGTAACTCCAGCTTGAAGGAATATGATGTCTAGACTCTGGAAGTATATGCCCTGACATGCACAGATAACCCCACATATGCATAATAGAAAAATCCAAATGTAATGTGAAAGTACAAATTTTGGCTATAATTTCTGATCAGAACTTTGAGAGTTAAGAAATCTTTATTTTTACATTGTAAAACCTTGAACTATATATTAATTAATAATTTTTATATTTGACAATTCATAATTTTAAATTTAAACTTACAAAAAATCACAAAATTTTGTAATTTGAAGAGTTTAGATTTAATCTTCTTAGAACACCTATTCCTTATGCAAATGAGTAAAATGATAGAATGTCACTCACACTCAAACTGAAGGATTCTGACAGTCTAGAATTTGAACACATGGTCTCTCCATAATTTATTTGCAGTGGGAATCATCTTTCTGGAAAATTCCCTCTATTGGGTTTTTCAATTACAAAGTCAGTATTTCAGCATTTCCCAAGATTAATCATATGGGTGATCAGATAATCCTGCATCTACAGAGAATCACAACGAAAGTCTTATAGTAAACTGAGCAGAATATGTTAAATGTTTATTGGGAGCACCACAGGGATTCAAGCTATTTGAGGATGTGTGTGCACTAGATTATAAATAAAACCCCACATAGCACAACATAGCACCATAACAACATTCAGTCTTCTCAGTGACCTTAAATGAAAAGCCCCAGGCATCCCTTCTCATCCCATCTGATAGCATTTTGGCTGCTGAAATGCAAAGGGAAGCTCAGACACTGCACTCTAGAGAAATGTTGTAAATGAGAACTAAGGAAGCATGCCTGTACAGAGTGGAATAATTGTAGGTGATCTATCCCTTCATTGAAAATAATGAATCATTCAGTCTCCAAGTAATTTAACCGTCAGTGTAAGAGGCAAGGACCTTTCTCTAAATGTATTTGAAGTTGTAGTTATTCTCTAATGTTAATCCTCTGTTAAACAGGTAAATGCAATTGAGAATAATTTTTTAAATCATTTCCTATTTTAAATTTAGTTTATTATATTGCATAATTATTGTATCATTTATGATTAAGTAAATGTGTCACATAGCATATTCATTTCTTAATTCAGTAGTATGGTATTCATAATGCATAATTTATGAATATTTAAAAGCAATATACATTCAAAATGGAACTGAACTTAATATATTTGGGGAAGTATTTCATGTGTGCATTAAAATGGCTATATAATATCTGACTTGATTCCAAAAGTACGTTATTAGTTTTTATCAGCAAATATCAGGTATTTTGCATCAGAGAAATTTACAAGGAACTACAAGGTATATTTTTACCTGAGTGAACTGTTTATTAGTTAGAAGTGAATATGTACATACTTTTCATGTATTCTTTGAGCATATCAAACTCAGTACCCATAAAACAAAGTTCAATTATAGTAAGTTTAACATATTGTAATAAAACATAGGAACATGGTTTTTAATTTTGAGTATGAAAATCAGTCTAAAGTGATTGCCTTATACTTCAGAGTTTAATATACACAAAATATGCACATATCAATTTCTATTTAATGTGTGTATTCAGTAATTTTTCTAGCATTTTATGATATATCAAACACAACATACTATTGTTACTCAATAGGAATTTTTTGATTTTAAAGTAGATATTCTAAGAGTTGTTATAAAAATATAAAAAATAAATTCATGTCACTTCAGTTGACTTTTAAAATTTCAAAGGGCATTAGTGCCATGACAGCTATTTTCCCTGTTTCAAAACGTGTAGAAGCTATTATTTAAATGACTTCTCATACAAAAAAATTTAAACGATAACAAGTCACATTTTAAATAGAGAGAGTGTTTTGGCTAATAATTTTTGTTAACTGAGAAAGGCTTGAGTCATTTGAGAGGGGGATCTTAATTGAGAAAATGCTTCCATAACTTTGGCATGTGTGCAAGCTTCTTAGGCATTTTCTTGCTTGGTGATTGATGTGGGAAAGCATACATCATTGTGTGTAGTAACTTGCTTCTGTAAGAAAGCAGACTGAGCAAGCATGGGAAGCAAGCTAGCAAGAAAGTTTCTCATGGCCTCTGCTTCAATCTTTGCATCTACCCCCTGCTTTGAGTTCCTACCTGACTTTTCTCAGTGATGGAGTCAGAGCGTGACAACATGAGAGTTGTAAACTGAAACAAATCCTTTCCTCTCCGGCTTGATTTTGGCCCTGACGTTAGACGCAGCAACAGAAACCCTAAGACAAGGAGCCCCTTCAAGAAATAGGATCTGTTCTGGAATTAACTTTGATTTTTAATTTTTCCATTTATAGACTAAGTAATGTAGAGAATTGATAGCATATTATGTCATATATTCATTAAAATATTAAATATAATACATAGAAATATCAATAATTTTATTGTACATCTTGTTATAATGTTATAACAAATTTCAAATACATTTGCAAAATTATTTTTATGTTTGCTAGTAAAAGACATGTATTCTAACACACATAAGCATTTTAGGTTAGCTTCTGTTAACATAAAACAAATTTCTCTTTATAGTTTTTTTATTTGAAATTTTACTGACACAACCATTGTATATCTATTTGAGGCACAGAATGAAAATTGAGTACTTATATATAAAGTGTAAAAAGTGTAATGATTAGATGAACAAAACCAGCATCTGTCTTTTTAAATATTTATTACTTCCTGTATTGGAATTTTAAAAATTTTTCAATTCTAATTTCATTTTTAAATACATAATAAAATGAGTAGTCACTTTACTGTTCTGTAGGACAAAAGAGAGTTTTCAGTTCATTTAAGTTTATCATAGTACCCATTAACACTCATGCCTGGAAATCACTGTTTTACTCTTTTGCATAATAGCTATAAAATTAAATATATAATCTGGAAACTAAGCATTTTTTGGATATTCTACATATATTTAATTCTTTTTTAATTTTGATATTGGAGATTATAATATATCATTTCTCCATGGAAACCTTCCCATGTACCCATTTTTGCTCTCATTTCTAATTCATAGCCTCTTTACATTAACTGTTACTGTAAGCATATACGTTTGTGTATGCACATATATATTTATAAATATAACCACCTCAGATTGTATAATGTTGCTTATATATCTTTTCAAGTGTGATCATTTGGTAATGGATAATCAATCAGTGTTTCCTTGCATGGGAAGTACTACTTTTCCCTCTCTCCATACTCCTTAGTTACCTAAATTCTTTGTGCATGGTTGGGGGTTCATTGCCTCATCTCCTTAACTGGATATAATCACATATATCTACTTATACATTATTCATACACATTCTGGTCATCTCTAGGCATTATGTTCCTATACTATCTCTAAAAGATTTCTTTCTTGGTTTTCTCCTGGAAATTTAATAACTTTTGGGCTTGGGGACTGGAGAGACGGTTTAGTAGTTAAAAACACTACCTCCCCTTCTAGAGAACCTGCATCTGATTCCAAGTACTCACATTACAGGTCATAACTATCTAACTCCAGCATGTAAAAAAAGTGGAACAATTGAGTGAGTATTTCTCTCCCAAACACATACACATTTTACACACACACACACGGACAGACACACACACACACAACCACATCCTATCACAAACAATTTTATTCCCAGCCCAGTCCTTGTTAAAACAGAAACTATAGCCTATATAAATGCTGTCATACAAAATAGGCATTTTATATAGTAAATTATTCTGTTAAGTAAACAAATAGGATTGGTAGTCTTGAAACATATCAATCTTCTGAACCTCTTTTGACATTTGGCTACTTGCTCAGCATGTGTGAGCCTTCACACCACTATTGCTGAACCTGTCTTCTTGGACACTAACTTAAAAGGCAAGGGAGGCTTTCTCTTTTCCTCTCCTTCATCTTCCTCTTCCAGCAACTTCTGAGATTTATGTTCTACTTGTTCTATATCTAATAAGCCTGTCCTTGAAAACTTTCCAAATTCCCTTTATGAAACTAATAAATCAAAGAATTGAATACCAGTGTTCTGGAAAACTAAAATTGCCAATGAGGAAATAATACAAAATAGTTTTCTTGGCTGTAATTCTGGCAACAATATAAGCATGCCTAAGCTAAGAGAAGGCAAATACAGGTGTACTGGAGACCCTAAACATAAGAAACCTTGTTAGATATCTCTAACAAATAATTTGTTAAATATTCTTTTATTTATTTTGATAAAATTCTTTCCTTTCTTTGATTGTAACCATTTATCTTTTCATAAATTATTTTGTAGAGCAAGTTTTTAAGTGTGTAAAATTTATTATGAGCTCCTATAACAATCTTTGTTTATAGATCCTTGGATCTAACTCAGAATTAGAACTAACTCCACATAAGCTAAAATTCTGTGAAAGTCAGAGGAAAAGGCAGAAAAACTCTTAAACATGTAAGTTTAGCAAGTGAGCTTATGAGAAAAATGCAGTGTCTGCAAAGGAAGATAAATTATCAGTACAATGCAAAGGTAGAACCCACAAAAAATTAAGGATATAATAGTAATTTATATTTCAGAGAAGAACTTAGATTTCAAAATACTTGGCAGAATTCTATGACCCACAAAAATGTTTTCCAAAAAGTGTGTAAATGATTTGAACATTTTTTCAAGCAAAATAGACAAATGATGAATGACTTTATAAAAAGAAAACTAACTACTAAACATTAAATGCACACAACTAAAATTGCATGGATTCACTTCATGCATGATAACATAAATAAGCATGTAAGGCTCAGAAAGTATGATAAACTGAAGGCTTTAATTGTTGGAGGCAACTTAAGTGGCAGAGCACCTGTAGTCACAGTCCCAGAGGTTTCTGGAGAAATTATTTTTAGAAACACGATATGATCCACCAAACATTTTTTGCATTGATATGCATTTTATTCTACTTTATTACTTCTAATAACACATGTTTTCTTTTATTTAGGACAAGAAGTTTTTGTCTTCTTGAGAATAATTCCAGCTTGATTTAAGTTTTGAAGGATGCTGACCTAGGGTCTTTGTGATGAGTCTAGAGGTGGAAGCTCGCAGATAGTCTGCCTTTTCTCAGTTTTCACCTGACTTCTAAACTCCCTTCAAAAGCATGACATGGATTTGACTCCAGATGTAGAATCAAATCATTTCAATACTTAGTAGAGGATAAAGAATGAAGTGTCCCTTTGTGTACGCTACATTGCTGGTGATGCTGTTATGAATCTACTATAAACATCTTCTTAATTTCTTTTTTAATTTATTATTTATTTTACATACCAAGCACAGTTTATACTCACTTCCCATTTCCTCTCCCCCAAAACCTCCCATCTATCCCTCCATCTACTCCCCCTCCATTCTGTAATGGACAAACCTTCCAACACTTTAAACAAAGCATGACTGTCACTTTGAGAAAGGACCAAATTTCTCCCTGTGCATCAAGGCTGGTGAGCTATCCCCACAGGGAATGGATTTTAAAAAGCCAGGTAATGCTCCATGGACAGGTTCTGATCCCATTGCTAGAGGCCCCAAAATGGAACAAGCTATACAACTGGTATCCACATGCAGAGGGCCTAGGACACTTTCTGGCCCCCAGCTGGTGTTTCAGAACGACCCCGCAGACTTATGATTCCATGCCCATTCACAAAGCAAAGTGAAAAGACATGTCTGTATTTTCATGTTCTTTGTCATATTTTTCACTTCACAGTGATAAAAAAACTAACATCATGTACATGTGTGTTAATACACAATGTAACATGATGCATACCTATAGAAAACAGTATGTTGTTACAAAAGAAATGAATCACAGCACATCCAGGTACATCCATGAGCCTGAAATGTTATGTTAAATGAAGTGATAAGTACTACAAAGTAAACAACAGGAAAAGGCCAGTTCCATGAAACCAGTATGGAAATAATAGGAAGTATTTATTTAGTTAAAAATAAATAATAAATTTTGATTCAAGTTAGGTGAAAAGTTTAAAGTTGTATTATATAGCACTGCTTGGTAGTTCTCTAATTTATTATGCTGCATTTATTTTTTTTGGAATGGAAGGTTTCACTTTATATATTTTCATCTCAAAGAAAGAAGGAAATGAAAGAAAGAACACAAAATGGAAAGAAAGCACAAGATGACCTTCATTGTGTAATCTATGTCACAGTACAGGAACACCATTAGCTCATTAGGTGTATCTATGGATAAGCATAACTCTTTTCATAAAGTTTATCAGTAAAATTATTAAAAATTAAAATTAAATTAATATTATATGTTAATCACTTTATAAAGGTTTTATTCACTTAGGTGACTATGGAATTTTCACAGATTAATAGACGGAGAATGTGGTCTAGTTTGACAGCAAAGACAAGAAATATAGTGAAAAACAAGAATGATCAGTGTGGGCTGAGTGATGAGTTTCACAAATCCATAGATATGAAATGATACAGGCAGACAAGGAAAAAATCCTAAAATTTAATAATACAAATAAAAAGTAATAGAATTAGAGTTATCCAGGAGTATCAAACAGAACAACATAGAAGAGAATTTCATTTTATGGCTTACACATAAAGGCTTATACACCATTGCCCAGTCAATTATTTAGTTCAGGTATTATTTGTATAAAGCACTTCCAATCTGCTAACTGAACTATATAATAGCAAAAGTAGCCTTTACTCTGACCTTTAAATTTTATATTCTTTGGGTCTTAATTGAATCATTTTTCTTTTCTTTCTTTCCTTTGTTTTTTTTTTTTAACTTGCAATTTGTTTTTACAGTAAATTAGAAAATAATTTGAAGCAAATTTTAAAACTTGCAATAATTAAAAAACTAATATTTTTAATAGGTACTTATAAAAGAAGAATTGATGAGTCATACTTGCAATACATTAAATATTACAATAAGCTATTCACATAGCAGTGATATATCTAATATATTTTATGGAAACTATAGAAAGAATATTTTTACTTAGAATTTAATTATTAAATATATTATATGCCTTAGTATAATTATAACTATTAAAAATCAAATTGGATCACCCTATGTAATACAATACAAATATTTAGGATGGTGGGTTAACTTTGTGAAAAGGTCGTGATGATTTTTTTTACTATAATATCAAAATACAAGTAAAAAAAATGTTTTGTTTAAAGTGACTTCTTATATACTGGGTAAATTCGTTGTGTTTGATATCATTATAGTATTATTTTATTATGAATTTCCTAGCATTTTATAGTTGAATTTTGTGCCAAATTAACAACATAAACCTTTTCCAGTGAGGTTACACAAGCCAATAATAAGCAGTAATATATGCTATCAATGTAAAAACAAAATAAATATTTTTAATTTTTGTGTATGAGTATGTGTGTTTGTATATGTGTGTGAAAGAATGGGCATGTATATTTCTTTCTCTGTCCCCCCAACCCGTGTGTGTGTGTGTGTGTGTGTGTGTGTGTGTGTGTGTGTGTGTGTGTACGTGTCTGTGTGTGTATATGTCTGTGTGTATGTTTTGATTGATATTGTGCTCAGGGCCTTAACCAGGCTAGGAAAGTTTTCTAACACTGTGTCTTACTCCAACCTTATGATATGAATAGGAGAATTTGGATAATTTTACTATACACAATAGTACTTACCCAAAATCTAGATTTCTTTTTGCCTGATATAATTGATCTTACATATTTCTATCATAACACTTTGTTGTAGTGGGGTTTCTTGGTCCCGGGTGGCCACAGGTCTGAGACCCACAGACCTGCTGCCTGAGACCTCTCAGTAGCCCGCTGCCACTCAGGTCCCCAGAAATGACACAGACGCTTATATTAACTTTATGCTGTTCGGCCTATGGTTCTGGCACTTTGCTAGCTAACTCTTACATCTTAACTCAACCTATTTCTATTAATCTGTCTGCCATGTTGCCCGTGGCTCAACTGTGCTATAACATGTTTCTCCTTTGGGCTTCAGCTCAATCTGCCGCTGAATCTGCCCCTTTCTTTCCTACCTATTCTGATTCCTCCTCCTACTTCTTCTATGGTGCCTGTCATGGCCCAAACATCTCCTTTATTTAAAGATTGAGATTCACAGCATACAGTAAGGCATTCCCACATCACTTCCCCCTTTCTGTCTAATCAAAAAGGAAGGTTTCAGTTTTAACATAGCAAAATTAAATATAACAAAGTAGCCATCAAGCAAGAAATACAGTTATAACATTTAGCAAACTTAAAGAAAATACTCTTCAGGCTTTGGAACAGTTGGTATAAGAGCAGTTACAGGCTCAGCATATCGAAGAATCAACCAGTCCATGGAATTCTCCTATTTTTGTTGTAAAGAAAAAAATCTGGAAAATGGAGGATGGTGACATATTTAAGAGCAATTAATAAGGTGATTCAAGCTATGGGCTCCTTACAATCTGGTATTCCCCTGCCTTCTCTGCTACCTAAAGGATGGGCCATTACATTTATTGATTTGAAGGATTGTTTTTTTTTACCATACCTTTACAGGAACAGGATAAAGAGAAATTTGCATTCACAGAGCCTACTTTTAATAATTCAGGGCCAGCTAAGAGGTACCAATGGAGAGTCCTTCCCAAGGAATGTTGAATAGTCCCACCTTATGCCAATATTTTGTACAACAACCACTAGAAATACTGTGCAAGTGCTTCCCACAATCTATCATTTACCATTATATGGATGATATTTTGTTGGCAGACCCAAACACAAAGACATTAGAAACATTGTTTGAAGAACTACAGAAAATATTGCCTAATTGGGGACTACAAATTACTCCAGAAAAGGTATAGAGGGGAGATTCTATCAATTATTTAGGATATAAGATAGGTTTACAAAAAATTAGGCCACAAAAGGTAAAATTAAATAGAGATAAATTGAAGAATCTTAACGATTTTCAGAAACTACTAGGAGATATTGCTCATATACAGCCCATGATTGGTATAAAGAACTATGAGCTAGTTGATTTGTTCAAGACTTTGGAAGGTGACAAGGGTTTAAATAGTCCAAGAGAACTATCTGATGAGGCCAAGAAAGAATTAGAGTTGGTGGAAAAGAAACTTCAAGAAGCACATGTAGATCTTGTGGATCCAGACCTGTATTGCATACTTATTATTTTACCCTCTAGACAATCTCCAACAGGAACCTTAATGCAAAGAGAAAGCATTATATTAGAATGGATATTTCTGCCACATAGGCCAAGCAAGAAGATGAAGACATACATCGAAAAAATTGCTGATCTTATTTTTAAAGGTAAATTGAGACTCCACCAATTGACTGGAGAGGACCCTGCAGAAATTGTTGTGCCTTTGACTAATGAAGAAATTGAATGATTATGGGCAGACAGTGAACCTTGGCAAAAGGCTTGTAGTGACTTTTTAGGAGAAGTTAATAATAAATATCCCCAAAACAAGAGAATTCAATTTATAAAGGAAACTAATTGGATCTTTCCTCACGCGATACAGGATAAACCTATTTCTGGAGCCCCTATATTTTATACTGATGCAAACAATTTAGGGAAGGCTGGCTACAAGTCTGAAAACTTAACTAAGGTGGCTCAGAGCCCTTATAACTCTGTTCAGAAGTCAGAACTATATGCAATTATTATGGTGTTGTTGGATTTCACAGAGCCTCTCAACATAATTACTGACTCTTAATATGCAGAAAGAGTTGTTTCACATATTGAAACTGCTGACTTCATTCCTGATGATACAGACTTGACCTTACTATTCATACAACTATAGGACATCATCAGAGGTAGGATACATCCTATGTACATAACATATATCAGGGCGCACACAGGTGTCCCAGGCCCTCTAGCACAGGGTAATGATGAAATGGATCGGTTGCTGATAGGAAACATGCTAGAGGCCACATAATTTCATGAGAAACATCATGTTAAGAACAAAGGGCTAAAGAAGAGTTTTCCCATCACTTGGAATGAAGAAAAAGAAATAGTAAAAAAATGTAACACTTGCTCTTTCTATAACCAACCATCTTTACCTGCAGCAAGTAATCCTATAAGGGTACACATAGAAATGAGGTCTGGCAAATGGATGTGTTTAACTTTCCAGAATTTGGAAAGATGAAATATGTGCATCATACTATTGATACCTATTCTGGAATGCAATGGGTGACTGCCCTAAGTTCTAAAAATGCTGATGCTGTACTTATTCACCTTTTGGAAGCCATGGCCATAATGGGAATTCCCACTCAGATTAAGACTGACAATGCTCCAGCTTATGTTTCCCGCAAAATGAGGATAATTTTTGGATACTATGATATAAAGCATATTACTGGGATACCACACAATCCTACAGGACAAGCCATTGTGGAGAGCCATCACCACATGTTAAAAGAGATGATTTATAAACAAAAGAAAGAAATGAAAAAACCCAGAGAGAGGTTGCACAGTGCCTTATTGACTTTAAATTTTCTTAACACTGATGAAAAGGGAACATCAGCTGCTGAGAGACATTGAATAGTAGCGAAATCCTCTGAGTTAAATTATCCCATCTACTTCAAAGATGTGTTGACTTCAGAGTGGAAGATGGGATATGTGCTTCAATGGGGTAGGGGTTTTGCTCTTGTTTCAACAGGGACAGAAAAGATATGGGTACCAGCAAAACTAATAAAAGTCCACTTCAAAAAGGAGTCCCTTCCTGAGGAAGAGAAGTAATTGCTCATCCTTGATATGACAAATGGATACATGGTAAGGAAAACACATTTAACAAACCTGGGGCAGGGTCTCAATTCTGTCTTTACAGGAAAACATATACAACTATTTTTAAGGCATTGACTAGACATTGAATAATTACTCATCTGCAATAGAAGACAGACTGATGATGAAGGAATGTACACGACTGACTATTAGAACAACTGATACGCATATGCACTACTGGGTAATTTCTCAATTTTTACTGCTTTGCATCTTGCATCTACACCTCAATAAAAAAAAATAGTGGTCCTGATTTGACTATTAATAGGACTGGATTTGTATTGGGAGCAAATGCCTTTGTCCCTCTCTAAACCCAAGCATATTGGTAAAGAAAATGTGAAAAATTCCGTCTCATATCAGAAAAGCCACCTAGTGTGAGACAGAAGACAGAATATTTAGGGACTAATACTATTGTGACTTCATCTTAAACCTTGTTTCTCTCTGTTTCTGTACCTTTCAAACATCCATCCTGTCTGCATACAGTCTCCTAAAGTCATAAAAGATATAAATATCTTTTGAGTATCAACAATGCTTAAGTTTTCCACTGTAAATAACATTTCCTCCTATCAGCTATCTACAAAGAATCTGGAACCAAGATGGGGCCCCCACCTCAACAACTCCTCCTAGTAAAACAAAAATAAAAGGAAGAGTATGAGAGAGAGAATAAGAGACAGGTAGACAGACAGACAGAGACAAATATAGATAAACCAAGAACCTGGTGTGCACCAATCAATAATTGTTTTCAGGAAATAGATTATTCAAAAACAGCTGCAAGATAGCTCTTTATGATTATCCTTCAGATCACACTGCTAATTAGGTTTCCAGGTGGAGTTAACCACACTATTCTAAGAATGTTTATAGATGTATGTGGTCAGTCCATTAGGAACTAACCATTGTTTTAGCTTTTACAGGATCCCAAAGAGATGCCGTCACCCTTAAGTCAGCAGGAAGCAACCTAATGAAAGACTATGCCCCCTTTCCCAATAAGTTTTATGCTCTGAAGGTTATGGGTAACTATTATTCTAATAGAATAGTTATAAGTTAAAATTGGGTAAAGGACAGAACTATAATATAGCATCAAAGATCTCTTTAGAAGAAGAGAGGGGGGATAGATAGGACAGATAAAGGTAGACTGTTCTACCTACCTATACACCATTCTAGCTGAATGTATGGGCTAAGGTAAAGACAATTTGTACTGGCATAGATATTTGTATATTGATACAAATGTGAAATCATTTTATATGTTTAATTGTGATAATTTGTACATTGGTACAAAGTTTAATCTGAGATTGCTTTATATAACCAAAGCAACTTGTACTTCGATATAAATCTGAATCTGTAACTATTATGTAAAACTGAATATGAAATTGCTATATTTTATATATGCTTCTACCTTTGTTTAAAATATTTGCACATCATTGTCATGTATACTATGTAATTACTACCTCCATTTAACTATACTAGATATAACGTATGATTGCACTAGCTATGATATATGCACAAGATGTTTTATATACCTCTATTTAGATGATATATATGTATTTACAAGTCTAAAATGCTGTGGCCACTTTACCTGGTAATATACCCCTGGCTAATGTTCGATAGTTCTACTAAAGGTCATTGTTCAGGGATTGTACACCCCTTATATAGGTATTCTAATTTTTAGTACAGGGTTTATTCCTTAAGACGATAAGATCTGCAGTCAACATTATTAAAGGTATCATATCCCAGTCATATCGGATACAGGTTAGAATATCATAGATAGACAGGAATCTTCAACCATTTCATAGACCCAGAGAATATGGCATTTAACATTTGAAATTTGGCCACGAGAGACACGATGCCTCCTGGTGTCACTGCTCCCTTCACGAGATGGTGTTGAGCATCGAGGATACTCCATTGGAGTTTGTCCTTTTGGCAGAGAATGGCTGGTTGAGTAAGAAACTGCCCTTACCTTGATTGCTGACAGTACAAACATGAAGTCCAAGCTGAATGAACAAGTTGATGGATGGAGACTGATGAAACCTGCCTGGACAGGTAAGACAGTCCCTCCAAAATTTTTCTGCTTGTGAAAAGATCTGTCAGATACCATAGGCCTGTAGCCAATATGATAGATGCTCTAACGGTGCTCAAATCCAGAGGTGATTGTCCAAGTAGCTTGTTGCTGTCCTCTCCCAAATTTTGGAAGCCACTACTTCCATGTACTTCTGACTTTCAGGTGATTCACCTTCCTTCTCAGGTCTTGAAGAGGTTGAAGAATGGGTATTTAAGGTTATCACTCTATTATCCCTTAGATAAGAACACTCAAGTGTTGAATTTTCACTTTCCCATATTAACCCTTTGAAGTAATCTATACACCCTACCATCTAGCAATATTCTAGAAGTATATGATGTACCTTATATAGGTTAGGTTTTGATTGGAATTTTTACTTTATCCTCTCCTAGATACTACCTCATAATAATTCCTATTGTACATAGCCTTAGTTTAGAACCTTATTAGAAAAAAGGGGGAGATTTGGTGGGACTCAAATGTCAGCCTATAAGATCCAGAGATGCTTATCCAGAGCCCCAGGCCCCTGAAGGGGCACGTGGAAACTGCATTGATAAGGGGCTGCTGGAACATAAGGGAGCTCTCTTCCTGGTTCCTGGCTGTTGGAGAGACAGGATTGGAATCCATAGTCCATCCATCACTCATCCACCATTCCAGACTCCAGTCCCTGTTCAGGTGCTACTGTAATCTTTTACCTGTACCGTGAGTGTTGGTTTATATTTTAGTAAATATCTATCTGGTATTGGTGCCTTCTAAGTAAACTAAGCCAACAACATTTGCTTCTAATTATATACAATAATCAACATACTTTATATAATTGTGTAGTTTTGTTGATTAGTATAATTTTCAACCAAATTCTGTCTAATTCCCAAATCTTAGAATCATAACTGATGTGAGAACATACCCAGTATTGTTGTCCTTCCTCTCACAAGAGGAAGTGACAGAAATCCTGGGTAGTGTACTAATCTGGAAAATATTCTATGTCTGTGATAAATCAGAAAGAACCCAAGATTCTGTCATCAACATACATTTATTTCCTAATTGCCAAGTCTGTCCAGATAAACTTCCTGTGTTCTATGTCCTAACATACCTATAGTCTGTCAACTACATGCAACAGAAGAGGAACTGAGGTAGGTCATGAAGCAAGACATAAAGAATTAATTCCAGCAAGGGCAGACAAAAATACCATAAGTGTTTTCAAAATAACATTATATATTATAGACAGTTTTGGATGCTAGTTATGGTAGGAAAGAATGGGGGATCTAATATTCTGAAATATTTTCCTAAAAACAGGTGTTGGTAAATTTTATATTTGGAGACAAAGTTTCTTCTCATCTTGCAAATGTCTGTTGCCTACTGTGTCCTCATGAGCCATGCAGAAACGGTACTCTCTGATGTTTCTCCTACAAACAGTAATTCCATCAAGCTGGAGTCTAAAGCATATAATCACCATTACTTCCTTATATATTTCACTGTAAATATACTCACTCTTTTGGTTAGGGCTTCAGCATATGAAACTAACAAAGAAGGGGTTGTTCCCAGCACTTTTGGTAATGCTGAATCTAGGTCTTGTAAAATTTCTGTATGAGGTCAAGGTACAAACTCTAATATTTATTTATTCTTATAAAAAGTAAGAAGCCTACCTATGGATTTTGATTTTTGTAAGCCTGCTTAAAATTTTATTTTATTACTATTTCTAATATTTTCTAGAAAAATTATAAAATTAACTATGTAAGAAAGAAAATTATTTATAAATTAATCTATATTACATAGCACAATAGCACAATAATGCATGTTTATAGATATTTTAATACATGCATATATTCACTTTCAAAAGGACTTAAAAGCCAAGGCTACTAGTTAATACATCCTTCCAATGATTAAGGAGAGTAGCTATCTTGGTCCTATTTCTATATATACATATAAAATAATAGGATGATCTCCACAGCATTGTAAATCAGTTCTTGAGTAACGAAGTCCTATAAAAAGCTTTCATTTTATAGACAATTTAGATCAAATCTTGCAAATGACACTTTTAGTTCAATTTATATATGTTACAGAGAGGTTTCTTGGTCCTGGGCAGCCAGAGGTTTAGACCCAGAGACCTGACCCAAGACTCCTCGGCCGCCCACTGCTGCTCAGGTCCCCAAAAATGATTCAGATGCTTATATTAACTTCATGCTGTTTGGCCTATGGCTCAGGCACATTGCTTACATCTTAATTCAACCATTCTCATTAAACTGTCTGCCACATGGCCCATGGCTCACCTGTGTTTCTTACATATTGCTCCTTTGGGCTTCTGGCTCAATCTCTCTGACCCCGCCCTGCTTCTACCTATGCTGTGATTTCTCCTCCTATTTTTTTCTATGATGCCTATCATGGGCCAAAACAGCTCCTTTATTTAAAGATTGCTATTTACAGCATACAGAAAGAAATCCCCACATCCTATATACTTTTTACAGTGATTTAAGTTTTTATAAATAGTACATGCTTGCTTGTCAACCTGTTTTGCTTTATTGACTCAAGCTGACAAGATCAATATATATGTAAAAACAAGTACCATGTAGGGCAAACAAATTACTAAGAAAAACTAATTATTTTAACCAGAACAGTAAAACTATTTATTTTAACACTAAAAATAGTTTTGTTGTACAATGTAATAAAGCCACTTATAAAATTACCTAGTTTTAATATGAAAATGATAAATGAATAAAAATTCATCAGAATATTTGGGTGAAGAGATGGTTCCATTGGTAGGATATGATGACTTGAGATTTGGATCCCCAGCTAAACCTTGATAACAGCTTTGATAGGGTCATGGAAATGGTACAATTTGGAAGATCCTTGAAACTCAGTTACCAGCAAAGTCTAAGTGAATTAGCAAATTTTAGATTCTCTCATATTCTGTAAAGGTGGAGAATTACTGGGAACTATACTAAACGTCATTCCCAGGCCTCCAAATTTACATATACATACCTACATATGCACAAACCATCACCCCAAACATACACACAGACACAACACCACTCCATCCCTGACAAATAGAAAGATGAAGAAAAGTGAGAAAAACTCTAAAAGAAGCAAAGAAAAGACAGATAACTATGGTGTAGGCATACTTTAGATGACCAAAATTTTACTCAAAATTAGAATGTCAGTGTTTCTTATGTCATACATTGATTAAAGTTAATAAAATTTTTAAAATGGGTATTGACAAAAGAACATTTAATTTAGATTTAATGTAATGCTTAAATCTGAAAATGAAAGGGAAATGCTTTTAATTAAAGAAATGACATTTCATATTTTATGTGGCTAAATGAATGAAAAGTAAAACAAATGATTTATTAAGCTTATGCTCTTCCTCCATCTGAAATATTGTTGCTAGAATATATAGTTTTAGGTATATTTAGCATATCATTTCTTTTTTGTGTATTTTGTAGATTTTATGATGTAGGAAATAAATAAACATATTAGTAGACTTTTCATAAAATATGTATAGGTACATGTGATCATATATAAATATGTAAGAGTTTTTTTCTTTCTTTTAATTTTAAATGGTTTTTCAAGATACAATTTCTTTGTTTAAAAGCCCTCATTGTCTTGGAACTCATTTGTAGGGGAGGCTTGTCTTGAACTCACAGAAATCTACCTGTCTTTACCTCCCAAGTACTGAGATTAAAGGCATGAGCCTTACCACTGTCTCTCTAAGAATTATTTTCTTAAGAAAGGTTGTTTGGTTGTTTTGTTTCTCTCCCCCTCCCTCTCTCTCTCTCTCTCTCTCTCTCTCTCTCTCTCTCTCTCTCTCTCTCTCTCTCTCTCTCTCTCTCTTTCACACACACACCAGAGACTCATAGTTCAGGCTTGTTGAAGTCAGAATGAAGTCCATGCTTTAGACTCTTCATCCTGGTTCATTTATCTGAGTTGTGGGGTTGTAGATATGGTTGCAGACATGTTCTACATGTACTCCCTTTTAAGTTTAAAGTTTAGAACAACTGTTTTTCAATTTTTTTTCTTTGAAAACTATTATTTATATACTTCACTTTAAAAAAGAGTCATGGAAATCTATGTAACGTGTACAATTTAGTTGTTGCATTCAAATCTCTATATTCCCTTTGATGAAAAAGAAGTATGCTATAATTTCATATTATAACTCTTATCAAGCATCCTACAATCAAGGTGCCAATATGTGCAAATAGCTTTTAGTATATGCAAATAATAAAATACATATTCCCCATGAGAAAAATCCTAAATATTCTTGTCCAACTTAGATGAGATGATCTTTTTTAAAAAAGATTGTGTTTAGTAGTTATTTGTTAGAAGCCTTTGCTTTTCTAATGAGAGAAAGGGAGCATATTTAGATGAGAAGGGAGGAGGAGAGTAAATAGGAAAGGTAAGAAAGGAAAACGTGTATTCAAGGTATATTGTACGAGTAAAGAAATAACTTTCAATTAAAGGAAAAATTTGAAGAGTATTTTAATTATCCTTACATACTTGAAAATATTATTATTATTTAAATATTGAAATTATCCTAAACTGTCATGAAAAATAAAAAAATATGGTACTTTTTAACTGAAAACTCAGTGTATTATTACCTCATACAACAAAACATTAGGTGTAGGATCAATGGTTGCATTTACCTGTCATATTTCTAGTGCTCTCTGATATGGGTTTACAGAGTATCTTAATTTGTTTTGTTGTGATTTTTATAAAATACACAGACCCAATACATAACCCAGACTCTATCTTCAATTGATAACTACTCACAGAGAAAAAATTAGTTTTCTCCAATAGCATCACAGTGTACATTTAAACCACACTTAAGTATAGACCCTATACTAGTAGTAGTGAGCAACACAAAATGAACATGATAGTATTTGGGGATTATTTTTGTTTCAAATAATGTTTTTTTCTGGGCATTTTTGCCTCCACAGATTTTGGCTTTTATGTTATGTTTCAAATTTTGACTTTGGATGGAATTTCCATGTACAAGTCTCTCTCTCTCTCTCTCTCTCTCTCTCTCTCTCTCTCTCTCTCTCTCTCTCTCTCTCTCTCTCTCTCTCTCCCTCTCTCTCTCTCTCTCTCTCTCTCTCTGTTTTCATCCCACAACTAAGATCATGTATAATAACAAAAGAAATGATTTCCTTTTTATTAGATCACAGTTAGGACAAAGATGTCTATACTTGACAATTCCATTATATATATTGTTTTACCATATTTGTTGTTCCAGGTAAAGAAATTTAATAAAAAATAAAAAGTAAACATTCATTTTGGATTAAAAAATAAAGTATATTTTTTTCCAAAAGCCAAATCTTTTTTGCCTTAACACCTTAACTGATTCCTAATAATCTAACAAAGGAATTCAGCAAAATTTTAAAATAAAATCACATTATTTCCTGAAAATAAAATAAAGAATGATAGAAAAAAATGTATATGTTTCTGATAGTATTCTTATTTTTGAAACTAATTTTTCATGACATATTTTCAGCTTCTGAAATAACTCAGCTGCCCTCATGAAGCAAATTAAATGTATGGATACTGTTTGTGTTTTAAAATAATGAAATAAAGAAAATGTTTGCTTCCATGGAGTTTTTCTTGTTTTCTTGGTGGAAGCTTCCATCTATGTGGCGGCCTTACCATTATCTCATTTTCAATTTATTCCCAATCCCCTCAGTTCTCTCTCTTCACACTATTGTTATATACAAAGGCATTAAAACATATCTTAGAGATAGAAGCATAACAATATCATTATAAAATCTTAACAGTTTAGTTTTTAATAAATATCTTTCGAATTATATAAAATTTTCAAATTCCAATTAGGATTGGAACTTTGTGGACTCCATTAACTTCACTAGTGCAATACGTCCTTGCTATTTGGGCATGATTTTGTTCTTTCCTCCCTTATTTGTTCCAATCTTTAAAATATTTATGATATTTTTATACAACTACCTTATTATGAGTAAAGACGAGTTTTAATGTGCTTTATAATTCACTTCTCATTTTATTATACTGATTATGAATAATATAATATGAACAATATTAATTAGAGATGACATACTGGCTTTGTTTCTAATTTATGTTTTATCTATTTTAAATGAGTAGCCTAGTCCAGTTCTAGGTATGCTATCATGCTTTTTCTATGTAGAATGTCCACATAAAAACAAAATTTGAAATTCAGCAGTTTAAAATAATTTTGGCATTTAGTACATTCAAAGTCTTTTCATGTCATCAAAATTTAATGTGTCTTGTCTTATAAATAATTATAAACACACATACACACACATACACACACATATACACATACCTACACAGTAGAAGAATATACCAGGTATGTTTAAATACCCATCTGTTACTTTCAATTATTTCTTTGTTCATATTCTCTTCATATATTTGCTGTTCCTTCTTAGAATCTACACTGATACCTAAAACTCTGAAGTCAGAACTAAACCTGTGCTTAAAGAAACTGTCAGGGACTAATAATAACAGATCAGTAGAAACAAAGATATTAAAATGTGAAACATAAAAAAAACGAATCTCAATTTCAATGTATCTAGGTTATAATAGGAATGTGGAAGATCAGAGTAACTCACTATATCCCCACTGATTCTCTATAAAGTTTTTAGCTAATTAAATATTTTATTAATTAGCAAAATAATCTAAATTTTTGATATAATTTTAAAATATCAAAACTTGGCTGCCTAATGGATTTGTTTACCTGATTTTGGCATATAAATAGTACATCTCTTTTGCTTAATACTGAAGAACAAGTTTGTCTTACTAGTAAATCAAATGTTTTTAGTAAGAAACATTCTGTGTCTTGGGCATTTATATAGTATAAGTTGTAGTTCTAGTTCAGAGTTGATAATTCTATGACAGTTTAATCACATCTTGCTGGCAACAGGTCTTACACATGTATTTTGGTAAATTGTATGCCTTCGCGATTATACCTGAAATATGAAACTCCAAGGACAAATATCAATCCTTGAAATTCAAAAAGCCCACAGAGAATTCAATTGCTTCATTTGTTCCTAAACAGGAACACCATATTGACATTAGTTTATGTCACAGTACAGCTGAATTGAGAAGCTACATCACAGGTTCTTCAGGGCTGAATATGAACAATTTCTCCTGTGATAATTTCAGAATTAGTCTAGAATTCATCACTGCCATTTCACAACCATTTAGAGAGTTGAACTGTGCCAATCACTCTAGGAGTGTGTTAGAAGCCATTGCTAAATTAGGCATTTAGTAATTAGATTGTGTGACTACAGAAGTGCTAAGTTTGAGTTACTGAAATTTAACACACTTCTGAAAGCCCTTGCCGAGAAAACTTCATTGCATTTCCATGGAAACAGGTTGAATGATTCTCAAATAACCTGCAAGTAGCGTTTGAAAGGTGAGTGGTAGGCTTTCAGCTTTAATTTAAACACTGCCTTTCAGGATAATAGTTTCCCTCTCCTGGTTTGTGCGGTGCTGCAAGTAGTGAAATCTAAGCTATAACTGATTAATGATTGAAATTCAACTAGTCTTCTTTATATAAATATGTGACCTTTTATGCTTTATCTAAAATCAAGCAAATTACAACCAAAAGATATGAGTACAAATGCTTTTATCAATATAATTTGATAAATAAAATATATAAATTATGGTTTTGTATAAGCAGCCAATAATGTAGATAAAGTACAATGAAGAAAAATTAATTAGTAAGCTATCAGACAAGAACAGAAAAAAAAAACCAAAAAAACAAAAGACAAAAAAAAAAGAAAACAAAAAAAAATCCCAAAACAAACAAACAAATAAGTCAAA
This sequence comes from Phyllotis vaccarum, assembly GCA_033318265.1. Taxonomy (NCBI): domain Eukaryota; kingdom Metazoa; phylum Chordata; class Mammalia; order Rodentia; family Cricetidae; genus Phyllotis; species Phyllotis vaccarum. The sequence continues at coordinate 10,884,588 of JARWLC010000005.1, forward strand.
CTGTAGAGCAAACACACTGGTTACTAGTTCAGGTTACGTTTTAAGTTAAAAATAATATAATTTGATTAAGACAAAGTGTTTCTAGGCCAATGGTACTTAACAAGAATCATAAACAAGGAAAGTTATAAGGAGGGATAGCACTCTAAATATTGATAATAGACCTTCAGTGAATGCAACTAACTGGTGAAATTCTATTAGAAAAGATGAGTTTATAATACACTTAGCCATTTCAATGTCCTCTTCTTTTCTTCAGAGCAGAGTACATCTCAAACAAACTTGGTGTGGCTGTCATTTTTTAAGACTGTGTTCATACCAGTATAGATCTTGACATATTTAAATGAATTTGAGTCTTTGGTCATATTTCTATTTGATTGGAAACCAGTATCAAAAAATATAAAAATACTTTAATCTATAAAAATGAAAAATACCCAAATGTATTATATCAGACTCAGGATATTAATATTAGTCATCATCATTAGAAACAAATCCCCAATAAATGATATAATTGCTTTATATTATGAAAAATAAAATCACCCAAATTAAAGTGTCAAAGATAAGAAAGGCAATCACGAAATAGAAAACATAAACAAAGAAAATCAATGGAATTTAAAAAATGTTTTGAAGATCAGTAAAAAATATTTTATCAATTAATGCAGAAAGAATAACTGTCATAGTTTGGGTTTTATTGTTCTGAGAAACACCATAGCTATGTTAACTCTTATAAAATACATTTAATTGAGGGTAGCCCACTCAGAGTTTTGAGGTTCATTCCATCATGGTCATGATGGGGATCATGGCAGCATGCAGGCAGATGTGGTACTGGAGCTGATGATGCTACATGTTGCTGGCAACAGAAAGTCAGTTGATGGTCACACTAAATAAAGCTTGAGCAAAAGAAACTTCAAAACCCTCCATCACAAAGACACACTTCCTCCAGCAAAACCACTTTCTAATAGTGCCACTCCCTTTAGGGGTCATTTTCTTTCAAACCAACACATTAAGTAATCATGTTTAAACTTTATAATTTTTATATCCATTTTCAACTGAATTACCTTACCAACCTTTTATTCATCTCTACTTAATAACTATTGGCTTTAAAAAGCTTATTTTATAATATTAAAATTTCCACTTATTTTGACTTCAGTCTGTTATAGCCGTTGTAGACAGTATCACAGCCTGGACACATTACAATTTACACTCATTACTTCTCATCATTTTAGAAGTGAGGAAGCTGTCATCAGTATATTGTATATGCTCATACTCTAATAAAATTTCTTCAAATTCATCTTCTTGTGGTGGAAGGGACAATGAGCCTCCAGTGGTGATGTATCCTAAGGACAAAACCTCTTAGAAGGTTTTGAGTTCATGATCTTATTATCTCCCCAAATCCCAACTAATAATTTTATTACTTTTGAGACTAGTGTTCTGGTGTGTCTTTATATGTAGTAAATAAATATTAAACTTAGTACATTTTAAGTATTTCTTGGCATGTAGAAAATATAAATATAAATAGAATTTATTCAGAAACAGAGATTTTGAGGTTGTATACGAAGAGGAGATTAATCTCATCTACAGCAAAAAAATGTCTAGCTTGTGGTGTCACACCATTCTATACAAGACTTTGTTTTAATTTATATTTGCTTTTAATTAAAATTTTTATTACTACAATTATTGGTGAAGTATTTATAGAAATAATTTATGCCATAGTAACTATATTAGTTACTTTCAGCATTGTTTTGACAAAATACCTGATTAAAAATTTTAAGAAATGAAAAGCCCTTTTTATTCACAGTTCAGGTTTAGAGTACATCATGGCAAAGAGGATGTGTAAAGAAGATTTGGACAGCAGGTCACATCATTTCTGTAGTAGTGAGCAGACGTCAGTGACTGGTAACATTTTACTCACTTCCATTTATTCAGCTCAGGGCACTAGACTATGAAACAGATTTTCAACAGTTTAGTGTGTCTGCCTAACTATCTTATGCCAATCAAAAAATTATTTCACAGATATTCCTTGAGATTTATCTCCTAGCCATTTCTATATCCTATCAATTTGGTAATAAGTTTGGACCATCATAGAGATGGGCCAAATTTATCTTGGCATTTTAAATTAAAGTAATGAGTATCTTTTCAGAAAACAGCTTAGTTATTTTCTTCAAGTTTCCAATCTAGCTAATATGTATGGCTCAGTAGCAATTGCTGGAGTATTTTATTGTTCTAGATTTGTGTTGAGAATTAAGGGATGATAACTATAGATCTTATATATCTCTGGAATACATACATATTCATATTCACATATACCTTCATATCAACTAAACTTCTATCCACCATATTTTTTGTTGAATTACCACCAACAGTGGCCATGATCTTTCTTTCCTTTTGAACTTTGCCTATGCATATCAATCCAGATCACATAGTTCTAATACCAAAAATATAAAAAGAAGCTCCAAAACAATGAACATAAAATCTATTTTTATCCAATAAGCTTTTGATTCCCTAAACCCTATTTCTCTCCATGCCTTGGTACTTAGAGCAATAACCAGCCCAGTTCTCTTTTCCTAAGATAATGTATAGAAGGCTGAATGCTGGTGCTGAATATTGTCCCTTCTGCCCTATTTAACTACTGCTTGACCTATCTGGATTGTTGGATTTCCAGTTTGGCCCAATGAATAAAAGATTACTGGAGGAAAAATTGTGTCTATGCCTATGATGAAAAGGAATAATGGCACCAATAATGTAAGCATATCATCATTTCTAGTATTACAAAAATAAAATATAATTACATATACTACAAGCCCCATGTAATGACAAAGTCTTTGAATTTTTAATAAAGATAAGAAATCTCCAGAGTGAACCTAAAACTAAAGTATAAAATATATTAAAGTTTAAGTCAAATACTGTCACCTCTTTTTTATTTACCATACTACATACATTCTTCTCATATTAAATATAGTGAGATCACTGATTTTTCACAAGTGTTAACTATTATTGTTATGTGTAATAAATTGCTTTACAAATGTTCTCATAATGGTCATTAAATAAACATACATTAATTTTATTTGCTTTTCTTTAAAGCTAAGAATCATGCTCTTAAATGGTTGTTAAGGACACAAAGTTCACAATTCTTTTCAGAATTCTCTGGTACTAATCATTATTCACATCATGTAATTCAGGTGAAGAAACTTACAGGTTTAATGTCTCAGCTAATGATATACAGAAAGACAGTTAAGGCAGGGGTCAACAATCAGAATTTATTTGGAGATGTCACTTTTAAACTGCTGTTTCACACTGACCTCTGAAAGAAAATCAATTATATAGAGCTTACTGGCTCAAAGAATGTCAATGCAATGCAGTTTAATTCATCATTAAATCTACACTGTCTGTTTTACTGGCCTGTTGTTTACTATGAATAGCAATGTGAAATAAAAACTACATCTGGAGAACAGGGGAAGGATTACTTATCACCACATCTACTAGACATTAGTAATATGCTTACCAGAGAGCTTTTCTATTATATCAAATTCATTTTTTAAAGATTTAAATTTACTGAATCATGCTGGAGCAGAAGGCAGAAGCAATAATCATTCTATTGTAGCAAATGCAGACTGTTATTGCTTTAACTTTTGGTATTGCATTAAAAGTACTGAGGAAAAAGAATCCTGCCTAAATATCAATGGATTCTAAGGATAGCTAAAGTGCCAGAAATCAGTAACTAAGTTTTTCAGCAAATATAATTTACCGATCTGAAGAAAAATATCTCTCACTCTCTCTCTCTCACTCTTTCTCTCTCTCGTGTGTGTGTGTGTGTGTGTGTGTGTGTGTGTGTGTGTGTGTGTGTATGTATGTGTATGGTGTGCACATGTGCATCTCAGACACATACACAAAGAATTCTGTTAATATCACCTTGAATATTTTTTAGCAAATTTATTCTTCAGCAGATACTTTACACTGAAAAAAGTATGATGATAACAAAAATTATTGTCAAAACTTTTGACTAAATATGGAAAATTATTTCAAACATGAGTTAAATTTCAGCAGAATAGAAAATCCTTTGCCAATTTATAGGTATAGAAAAATAGTAAAATTTAAACAATACAACAAATTATTGCAAATTTCTTTAGGCCTTGGTGGATATGTTTGTGGGTACAATGTTTGCTATACAAGTGTGAGCACCTAAGCTTTTAAGATTAGCCTGTCTCCACAATTCCAGTGCTGGATGACAAAGACTAGAAGAAGCTGGGGAGCTCATTGGTTTGACAATCTAATCAAATGGTGAGGTTTCAATTTCTCAAAAAAAAAAAAAAAAAAAAAAAAAGGATGGTGGAAGGAGAAAAAAATACCCTACATCAGCCTCAGTCTTTGACTGAGGTGCACACAAAACTTCACACACATGTGTACACAACACACATCTCCCCCCCACACCCCATAGAATAATTTTAAATTTTTATGAATACAATTCTAAAAAATTCTCAAGGAAATATTTTCGAGATATAGTGTGGGAGATTGTGTTGTTCCATTGTAAATAATTGTCCCACCCACTGGTTTAATAAAAAGTGCTGATTGGCCAAAGGCAGGCAGGAAGTGTGGGCGGAGCTACCAGGCTAAGAAACTCTGAGAACAGGAAGCACAGAGAACACCAGAGAGAATCCAGAAAAAGCAGAGGAAACTAAGCTGGTCTAAGGAGCCCCATAGCTGAACAGGATAAGAGTCATGGGTTAGATGAAGGGTACAGACTTAGCAAGTGATATGCCTAGGCCTGAGGCTGATCAGCTGAAAACTATTGAACTACGTGACTCTGTGGGACTGTGGGACTGCGGGTTTGCGGGTCTGTGGGTCCTAAACCTTGAAGTTTGGCCTGAAATTCCAGGCCAGAATCCTTGTACTAAAATATATTTTGAAAATTTTTATCATATAATGCTAGAGAGTACCAATTATACAAATAATTCCCCTTTGTTAAAGTAAAATGCTGTAAATTAGAAATTACTTGTGTGGGTTTTTTCAGTGTTTCCCTAGCACCAGGTTTCTCTCTATTGTCATCATGGCTCCCTCTATCAAAATGTGTATTTTTTGTTCTCCCTCTTTGTTGCTCCCCCAAATGTACCCTCCCTTTCTCTTACGATCTCTTCCCACTTTCCCTTGCTTGCTCCCTGTATGATCCCAATTTCCTCAGGAGATCTTTATTTCCCTTTTCAGGGGGATCCATGATTTTCTCTCAAGTTCTTGCTGTTATCTAGCTGCTCAGTCATTTTGTATTCTGTCTTGATCATCCTTTGCATCTAAAATGCACTTATGAGTGAGTACATATAATGTCTTTCTGGGTCTGTGTTACTTCACTCAGGGTGATACTCTTCAGATCTACCCATTTGTCCACAAATTTTTGGATGTCATTATTTTTTTCTTCTGAGTAATATTCCATTATGTAAATTTACTCTGCTTTTTAGTCCATTCTTCAGTCGAGGGGCATCTAGATTGACTCCAGGTTCTCGCTGTTCCACATAATGTTGCTAAAAATATAGTTGAGCTAATGTCCTTGGATTAAGAAAGAGCATCCTTTGGATATATGTCCATGGGGTGATATTGCTGGGTCATTGGTTAGATTGATTCTAAGTTTTTTGAGGAACCGCCATACTAATTTCAATACTAGGGGAAGGAATTTGATTCTACATCAACTTGATATACCAGATTGAACAGACTCACCTTGGGATTCCTTGCCCTCCCTGGAGAATAGTTGGGAGATGGCGTCAGGAGAGGTTGAGGTAGGACTTGGAGGAGGGAAGGAAGGGGGAAGCAGTGGTAGCTATAAAAATATTTTTAAATAATAAAATGAAAAAGAGAATAAATTATTTGTATAAAAGAAAAAAAGCAAGAATCCTTAACTGAATCATAAGAAAATGATGGCAATGAATTTTGTTACTTCCTGTAAAAAAATTTACATTTGTTCTATAAAATGATACATTTGTTATATATAATGGTACAATACAATAGTCCTGGAAAAAGACCACTGTTGCAATGAGGTTTCTCGATCCTGGGTGGCCAGAGGTCCAGACCGACAGACCTGCCACACCAGACCCATTAGCCACCGGCCACTGCTGCTCAGGCCCCCAGAAATGACTCAGACGCTTATATTAACTTCATGCTGTTTGGCTTATGGCTCAGGCACATTGCTAGCTAGCTCTTACATCTTAACTCAATCCATTTCCATTAATCTGTCTGCCATGTGGCCCATGGCTCATCTGTGTTCCTTACATGCTGCTCTTTTGGGTTTCTGGCTCTGTCTGTCTGAATCTGCCCTGCTTCTCCTACCTATGCTCTGATTTCTCCTCCTACTTTTTCTATGGTGCCTGTCATGGCCCAAAACAGCTCCTTTAATTAAAGATTGCTACTCACAGCATACAGAAAGACATTCTCACATCAGACCACTATTTCTTAAAATTTTAAAAAATTATTGTTTAATATTAAGGCTTGACCTTCATAGTACTTAATCAATTACAAATCATAAATTCTTTGTGTATCTTTGTATAGCAAATTTTCTCTTTTATTTTTAGTCACCCTTTAAAGAGATATGTAAAATCATCTAAGTTACATAATCATCAGAGTTCCATGCAATGATATGTTGGCGCATCTATTCAGCTGAATAGGGTAATTACATTTATTTCCTAACAGTGTTAACTTCTTTGAAAATTCAACAAATTTTCTTCTATGTTTTCAAGATTTATGCCCTATACTTATTTTCTGAAGTTGTTCCATAGCCTTTAAATTTCTTTGTTTTTAACACTTACTTAAACTCTCATTTGAGTATTTTTTTAATTACAAAAGTAATGTAAAATCAAGAGGAACTCTGCCTGATGCTAGGTAGTGTTTTCTATAGAAAATGGAATTTGCTCCCCTGGAATCTCAATAATATAGTTGCCTAAACATGATCTGCAAAGTGACAACAGCAATTGACTACAAGCATAAACCTATAAATCCTCACCTCTAAATGAGGACATATAGCCAATTAAATGCTGTCAATGCAAGAAGATTTAGTCTCCAAGATGATCCCCTTAACAGATCATCCAATGTCATAAGGTCAATCATAAACATTAGTATCTCAACATTACTTGTATTAATGATATTTACTTGGAGCAATTGTACTGATTCCCCATTCTCAGTATCCATTAATTGCCTCTAACTTTTCATCTATAGGTAAGAACTGGTGAGTTTTCTTGTTCATGCAGCCAATCAGCTATTTCCATCTTTCTGTCCTTATTTTAATGACACCATTGTTGAGATTTCAGGAATGCAAATTCCCTTTCATATATATAAGACACTAATTGGCAGAAGATATGTTGGTATTTTTCTAACTATTATGATCTTATCATCATCTTCTGTGATGATCTCTTGAATTTGTAGAAGTAGTTAATTTGTAATTGGATCAACAGTGTTAGGCATACTATCAGTAGTTATATTAGAAAAAAATCTTAATTTGTATCCTTTGCTTATAAATATATAATTTCAAATAGTATGTGAATGTGATAAAAGAACAGTAAACAAAAAATGTACTGTAATTAAATTGTTAGAGAAGTAATATTATTTTTGCAATTGTGAAAATGACTTATGTAATTAAGGAAATAAAACTTCTACCTGTATTTTCCAAACAAATTTCTATAAATTGAAGTAAACGAAAAAAAGATATTTAAAATTATTTAGAATATCTGAGCATGTGACTGTCCTTGACAATTACTAAGAGAAAACAGGTTAGAAAAATATTTGTAAAAACATTTTACTTCTCTGTTTGATATCTGTAATATGTTCACTTGTAATATATTTATAAATTAATATTTTGTATATGTTTTGAAATATATTTTAAGCCTGAAAAATGGCATACGCTTGCAATCTCAGTGATTAAGAAGGAAACAGTCAAGTCTAACTTTTCTACCTAAAGAGTTTGAGGCCTACAAAGACTACAGGAATGTTTCTCTTAAAAACTCAAATATAAGAAAAAATGCATAAATAAACATACCAATGGACATTGAATATAAGGTTTAGATTAACTTATATGACAATATAAGTCAAACACACACACACACACACACACACACATACACACATTTGATTTCAAGGGTTATTTGTTAGTGTAAATGGCCAATCTCTTACATAGGTCAATGAATTAGAAACTTTGAGCACATTACAACCCATTGTTTACATTTGAGTGTTTTAAAACCAGTCAGTATTAATCAGACAAAAAAGTATAGAAAATATTACAAATTCTGTTTATTAACTATCTTTAATTTATCACACATAAAAATATCTTCTTGATACATTTTAGTGTTTTTGTATGTCTTCTGTGTTTTTAAATATTATATAAAACATCACAAATATTTCTGTCTACCCAAGTTCTTTTTGTTCAGAAAAAGAAACTGATATTCAACTTAATCTTGAAACTTCAGTTTTGGTGGAATTTTTTCTTTTGATTCCACATATCCTCACTGTTTAATATTCTTACCTGAAAAGAAAATGAATCATATTTTCAGCTATCCATCAATTTTAGAATCCTATATGAAGACTGACATTGTTAATGTATATGTTGGTTTCTGAGTGTCTTTTCTAGTTATCTCTTAATTGTATACAAGAAAGGCTGGTAAATACTCTGTGTCTTCATACATCTTACTCTGTGATCAACACATTCTGAATAGTAAAACTTGGGCAGAGAGCTTTAGGATTCTCTCCACAAGACCTGAGGATGTAAGCATCCCTACGTTTTCTTATCCTTCATTAGCCAGGTAGTCATGTGAGCACTAGAAATATTCTCAATTAATACATCTATATTTTATGTAAAAAGCATTTTTACCAAAACAATGAGAGCAGCTGCCTTGCTTTTCTGACATCATACTTTTTTACAATGACAATTTACACTCTTAGAGTGAGATATTGTTAATCCTTCCTTAAATTATTTTACTGGGTATTTTGTTAAACAAATAGGTAAAAAACTGATATTATAAATGTCCTACCCCCATAAAATACTCTTTAATAATTCTTATGACAAGACTAATATCTTACTTATTAAAATTTCTTATTGAAAAATCAAGTTAATTAATTAATACTTTGAGACTATAAAATATATGAATATGTAATGTAAATTATATGAATATGTAAGGAATATAGTAAAATTTTGAGTGACATGTACAGATCAACCTTAATTAAATACCAGTTCAACTCGCAATTTATGAGTATTATATGTATAAAATATCTTTTTGATGTACATTTATAGATGCTCACAGTATAGACAAATTGTGGATAAGAGAAAAGCTAATAGCCTAGACAGGACTAATTAAAAATAAACAAAAAAAGTATAAGGTTCTGATAAAATATATCTCAGTGATTTACTAAGCCTGTATTAATGCTGTCATTAATAGTTTAATTTATTCATAAATTATCAATTACATATACATTTTAAGTATTAAAGCATTTTAATAATGAAAGTGATCTTATACTATTTAATAATCTTTTCCCTTGATAGTACAATTTTGACTATATTGTTTTTATTACATTTAAAAACTTTATTATGTTATACACATGACACATGATAATGTTTAAATTCTTCTTTTACAAGTTTGAAAGACAGTAACACCATTTGTTATTGTGGATTTGATCTATATATTACTACTACAATATATAGAAATGTTAAGTTTAAAAAACATTACATAAAATTAAAAAACTTAAAGAAAAGAAAGGAACACATTCAAATATCAATATAAAGAGAACTCAAAGTCTCTATAGAAGACAGTAATCAAAGTTGTATTAGCCCCTGGTTAAAACTTGGCTAGTTATCTAAAATTTTAAAGCTACCATGAAGATTAGAGTCAAAGCCTTACCTATGCCTGGCTTAAGTTTAAAGTGATAAACTTCATAAAGAAAGGTTCTGAGCAAATACTAAACACAGTATACCTGGGAATGGAGAAAAATAAAGAGCCAATTTTTCATCGTAAATTTTAATTAGAAAATTCCGATTGACAGTGAACTTGAAAACAAATACATAGAGAGATAAAGAGAAATTTAGTTTGAAGAGACTATTTAAGCAATAAAAAATACTCTGAGTATAGAATTTTAAGCTTCTTAAATTTGAACAAAAATATTTTCTTCTGATAAGGTGTGAACTCAAATAGGAAGTTGTGAGATGCTGTATTATTAGTAAATTGGGTAACTATAAGCCAATGAAGCAGAATTTTCTCTCTCTTTGATTAATCCTCAGAACAAGAATGAATATATATATATATATATATTATGCAAATATATTTTATCAAATATATATGTATATATTTGATGTACAGTGATATCTTCTGGAAGCTGAACCAACCAAATGAGCCCAATATACAAAAAAAGAAAAGAGTAACTGCTTTAGGTTTATTTTATTGTAATACTTCAGCCATCACTTGTAATTTTGTACTCTTAATAGTATTAGGAGAAGAACAAAAAGCCATATGGGACTGTAGATGTTCTGTGCAGCATGCAAGCTTACAGAAATTTGTTGATCTAGAAAGAGTGGCTATTTTGTTTCCCAACTATATTGCTAAAATACAAGATGTTTGTAGGCTTTAGCTATCGAATAGTAGTTTTAGGATCTTCCATGTATATAATAGAAATGATAACTAGATCATGAATAATATATGGTAAAAGGGAATAACGCTAATATTAAAAATTAAAACCAAGTTTTTAGGCATTTGCCTTACTTTCACAATTGAATGTCTAAAAAGCTAGGATGGATAATAAAAGCAGTTTGAGAATTCATCAGATAATGTTCAGTGATAATTAATTATACTAATATTAGAAAGTCATAATTAAACATAAAATATATGTATAAAAGGCTTTGACGGCTGTGCACTAAGTCACTCAAAGAAGACTGGGTTGTGCCCACTGGTAAACAACTTTGGAAGATGACTCAGGATCTTTCTGTTGTCTATCAGTGATCCTAGCAGTTTTGTCATCATTGTCCCAATCTAGGCCATTCCTTTTACTAATATACAGATAAAAAATAAAGACTCAGTAAACATTTATAGTGACATATTACACTGAAAAGGGCTCTGTACAAAAACTTAAGCAGTGTTGGCCTCACTGACAAGTACATCAGAAAAGCTGGATTTAGTTTTGAAAGTATCTATAAATACTAGTCATGACCCGGAGAGTGATATTAACTCAAGAGAGAAAGTAGAAATGTGTAAACTTTTTAAAATATTGTGGAAGATGGCAAGAGAAAAAGTAAAATATAAACATTTTATATAGGTTGTTTATTTGTGTGGAGTTACAAGGTTCAATGTAATTCAATGTCCAGTGACAAAATGATTTTCATGTACAAAATTAAGTATAAAAAATTATAAGACAAATTTTTATCAGTGATTAATTTAAAAGATTTGTAGTTATTCCCTGTATCATTTTTGTTCACATCTTCAGAGAATGAATAATATTTTATTCATTTATAATAATATTTTCAGATAGTTTAGTCCATTGACATTCATTCTGCAATGTTATGGCGTCTACAGCACATGCTCCATCAATGCTCTCATGTCAGTAAAGACAAGAAGAGGGAATGACTAGGGGGTCCTAGACAAGTAGAAAACCCTTCAATAATATCCTAGTGATGTTTCATTCTCAGATAGATAAATGTTATACCTCTATAAATTAACATAATGTCAAGTAATATAAAATATTATAAAATCAATTTGTGGGTCAATACATTTTGATTAATTTAGAAATTTCTTTATCTTAATCTCTGGAAGCATCACTTGAAGGCCAACATTTCAACACACAAGACTTTTGAGGAACACTTCTAAACATGCCCTAACAATTAAAGTTTGCTTTCATTGAAATAATTTCAAAGATGTATAATATTTGTCATAATATTATATATATATATATATTTATATATATATATATATATTATAAAAGAGAAGAATGAAAAAGCAAGGGCAGCCTAAACTCTACAAGGTTGTATTTAGAAGCTGCACATAATGATCAAGTTGCTATTTTACAGTTTAACACAAATTATAAGTATCAGATATAAGCAGTATAGGATTACAATAAATAATACAAATTTGACTTCAAATGCATCAGTACTCTTTAGAAACTACACAAAATTTCAAAATTTTTGTTTAAATTTTACACAAATTTAAAGAAATCTAAGATTATGATCTTACTTGAAACTATGGATTAGATTTAGCAGTATCACGAAATTAATCTAGTTGATTCTTAAACCTTCTTTTTATATAAAACAAACTAAAAGCCATCTATAAAACACAGTTCTATATGCAAAATATGTCTTTGTTTTAGGACTTGTTTGGAGAGGTGTGTCGGTGTAGACACTATCAGAAATTTTAGGCAGATGCAGTAGAATTTGGAGAGGTTCAAATCCAGGAGGCTCTTGGAGTAGCAAAATCTATGATTAATGAAGGCAAATAAAATGGATGAATATATTTAAGACATAGACTAAGTTGTGAACTATTCAGTTTGCTAGAGAGACAAATTTGAAAGACCTCCTGTGGTCAATCCTAATATAAAGCTCTGACCTCAGGTACAATCTTTTCAAAGTGCTCTGATTTGATTAGACTAGTTTGTGAGGCAGTTATGTCCTAAGGCATTATTGAAAACATTGGAGCAATCAGCCTGCAATTAGTGGCACTTAGCATCTAGATATGGTCAAGAAAAGTGACAGTATAACAAATAAACAAAGACAAACAGAGCAGACAGGACTCATCTGACTAAGAGGGGCAGTGGAAGGCAAGCGCAGACAGCAAGAGCAGGTCAGTTGTATAGGAAATCTTCTATGCTGAATTATATCTATCCAAGATGTTTGAAGTCAAGACAAAATTTGAGGACCTATTGGAAGAAAAAAAAAATCACTCCTGATAGGTCAAGTCAAGTCATTGGGTCAGTTATTAGGAATCATGTGCACTCAGTACCAGCTCACAATTTGGACATCAAGGAGTTGTCAAATCTACACAGCAGGAGCTAAAGATAATAGAACACTCAGAAAGACACTTACATCACTTATACTGAAGCACCACCAGGGCTATTAGATATAAAAGGTCCTGAAAATACAGCAATAAAGACTAGAAGGCCTGAAGTTTGATAGAACTTATGAAGGGAGTATTGCTTATAGAAACCAAATATAATTTATAGAAAATACTCACTTAAAAAAGAAAAAAATGAAACAAATAAGTATAAAGAATGTATTTTTATAATGTAGATACAATAAATAGAAATAATAATCATATTATACAAAACAGAAGTTACTACTATCTAATAAATTTTTAGTGAATATATGTACATGTATATACACATTCATAACTATATATGTATGTATTCAATGACTAATAGATAAATGTAATGCAGACAAATACAGATCCTGGCCCACATCAAACTAAGAGGTAAGTGACAACCCACCCACCCAGGAAGATTTCTCCATCTCTGGGAACCCGGCTCTGGGACACAGAACTTAGAACCCCAACCCACTCAGCTCTGCTCCAAATCCAGGCAAGCAAGGAAAACCCCTAAAGACCAGAAGACCCAGTTTTCTGAACACAGTCAGCTTCAAAGCCCTGTCCCATTTCCAGACTAGCACTGTCATCTAGCAACCTCAGTGGCAACTAGAAACCAATAGATTTCCAGCCCATGTCAGACAAAGAAACTAATAGATACTGGGAACACATCAGACAAAAGATCAAGAGACTAAGCGAGTTCCTAAACTCCGGATCAAGAACATTTACCTGAGACTCAGTTTCTCAGCACCTAGTGGATTAAGAGTATTCACTGGAACACAGAATATACGACCTTCAAATGGACCAAGAACTCAGATTGGACCAAGAGAAGTTTCCTGAGACACAGATATAGCCAGAACAGATTGGACTGAAATCAACTTTGTGAGATGTGTGCAAATACTTCAGTGATCCCTGGAAGCAATGGACAGATACCAGTACAACAAATTATATAACAACATGAACAACATGGCACAGCCAGATTATGGTAGTTCCACAACAAGACCTGGGCATGCTAATGCAGAAGAAGTAGAAGGAAACAACTTTAAAATCAACTTTATGAAGATAATAACAGCCTTAAAAGAAGATATAAGAAATTCCCTTAAAGACATAGAAGGAAATACAAACAAAAAATTGGATGACAGCAATAAATTCATGAAAGAAAATAAAGAAATCTAAGAAAAATCAATCAAACAAGTGAAGGAAACATTTCAAGATTTAAAAACTGAACTATAAGCAATAAAGAAAACACAAAGCAAGGCAATGTTGTAAAACAGAAAATCTGTAGAAAGAAACCTGAACTACAGATGGTAGTATAACCAAGAAAATGTAAGAGATGGAAATGGAAGATTCAAATAGTGGAAATAGATATGCCTGTCAAAGCAAACAATAAAATCAAAATAGTCAAAGCACAAAATGTCCCAGAAATATAATATACCATGAAAACACCAAACCTAGGAATAATTGAACTGAAGAAAAAGATGACCAGAACTAAGGCACAGAAAATATATTCAACAAAATCATAGAAGAAAACTTCCCAACCTAGAGAAGCAATTGACAATAGAGATACAAAAAGCTTACCTAACACCGAAAAGACTAGACCCCTTCAATGGTCAAGTCATTAACCCTACAGAATGAAGAATAAATACTAAGAGCTACAAAATAAAAAAGGCCAAGTTAATTCTAAAGGCAGATCCATCAGAATAACACTGTATTAATCAATGAAAAAATAAAAACAAGAAGGTACTTGTAAAATGTTATACTGACACTAAAAAACTATGGTTGACAAATGAGAATACTATACTCAATAAAAGTATCAATCACATTAGATAGAGTAAACAAATTATTTCAAGACAAAACTAGATTTAATAAATACCTATCTACAAGGCTGGCCCTACATAAAGCTCTAGAAGGAAAGCTCAAACGTAAGGAAACAAGATACATCCAGGAAACCACAAGCAATAGATAATCCCATAGGGAAAAAAGAAACCCAAAGAAGGGAAATACATATTCAATATCACCAAAAATAACTGAAAATAACAATCACTAGGCATTAATATCCCTTAATATTAATGAATTCAGTTAAACTATACAAAGAGATGCCCAAAAACAATGGATAAAAAAGAAAGTCCATCTATTGCTGCATGCAAGAGATACACCTCAAATTCAAAGACAGACACAGACTTGTGGCAAAGAGTCTGGAAAATACTTTCTAATCAAATGTACCTAAGAAATAAGATGATGTAGCCATCCTAACATCTAACAAAATAGACTTCAAACTAAAATCAATTAAAAGGAGACCAGGATGGACATTATTTATCTCAGGAAAAGTACACCAAGAGGAAGTCTCAACCCTGAACAATTATGCCTCCAACACAAGGGTACCTACATATTTAAAAGAAACTCTACTAAAGCTTAAATCTCACATCAAACTGCACACATTAATAGTGGGAAACAGTAATACTCCCCTCTTACCATTGAATAGGTCTACCAGAGAGAAACCCAACAGAAAATAACAGATCTAACAGACGTTATGGTCCAAATGGACTTAATAGATATATACAGAATTTTCCACCCAAACAGAAAGGAATATACTTTTATCTCAGCACCTAATGGAACTTTCTCTAAAGTTGAACACATACTGGATCAAAAAGTAAACATCAATAGATACAAAATATAGTAATAATTTCTTGTATTATAACAGACTACTATGGTCTAAAGTTAGAGATCAAAACATTAAAAATTACAGAAACACTACAAATTCATAAAAACTGAACATCTCTCAATTGAACCACCTCTGGGTCATGAAAAAAATTAAGAAAGAAATTAAAGACTTTCTAGAATTCAATGAAAATGAGTTTAAAACATATCTAAACATATGTGACACAATAAAATCTGTGCTAAGAGGAAAATTCATAGCACTAGATGTCTACATGAAAAACCTAAAGAAATCTCACACAATAGGCTTAACATCAAGACTGAAAGCTCTAGAACAATTAGAACCAAACTCACCTAGATGGAGTAGACAGAAGGAAATAAACTCAGGGATTAAATCAATACAATTGAAACAAAAAAAAAAAAACAATACAAAGAATCAGTCAAAGAGTTGGCTCTTTGAGAAAGTCAAGCAGATAGATAAACCTTATCCAAACTAACAAAAAGGCAGAGAAATAATATCCAAATTAACAGAATTAGAAACAAAAATGGGACATAACAACAGATACCCAGGAGATCCAAAAAATCATTGGTTCATAATTTGAAAATTTATACTCCACAAGATTGGAAAACATAAAAGAAATAAAGAGCTTTCTGGACAGGTATCACTTACCAAAATTAAATCAAAGCCAGTAAAATGACCCAAATAGACCTATGATCTCCAAGGGAATTGAAGCTGTCATTAAAAGTCTCCCAATTAAAAAAAAAAAAATGCCTAGGACCAGATGGTTTCAGTGCATAATTCTACCAGACATTCAAAAAGGAACTAATACTAATAATCCTCAAAGTTTTCCATACAATAGAAAATGAGAAAACATTGATGAACATTTTTTATAAGGCAACAATCACCCTGATATCCAAGCCACTCAAACATGCAACAAAGAAAGTAAATTACAAACCAATATACCATATGAACATTGATACAAATATACTAAATAAAATACTGGCAAGCCAAATTCAACAACATATCAAAAAATTCACCTACAATGTTCAACTAGGTTTCATCTCAGAAATTCAGGGATGCTACAATTTATGACAAACTGAATGCCATCGATCATATAAACAACTTGAAAAAATACACATGATAATCTCCCTAGGTGCTGCATAATCCTTTGACAAATTTCAACACTCCTTCATGATAAAAATCCTGGAGAAATCAGAAATACCTAAACATAATAAAGGTAATATAGCAAGCCAAATCCACCATCAAACTAAATGGAGAGAAACTCAAGCAATCCAACTAAAATCTGGAATAAAACAAAGATGTCTTCTCTCCCCTATTTGTTCAATGTTGTTCTCAAAGCAATAAGAGAAAAAGAAGAGATTATGGGAATATAAATTAAAAAGGAAGAAGTCAAACTATTTCTACTTCCAGATGATATGATCATATACATAAGTGACCCCAACATACTACCAAGGAATTCCTACAGGTGATAAACACATTCATTAATAAGCAGAATATATTAACACAAAATTATCAATAGTCCCCCTATACACAAATGATAAAGGGGTTGAAAAAGAAAGCATTGAAACATCACCCTTTATAATAGCTGCAAATAGAGATAAATATATTAGAGTACCCCTAACCAAAGGAGTGACAGACATGTTTGACAAGAACATTAAGTCACTGAAGAAAGAACTTGAAGATATCAGAAAATGGAAACATCTCTCATTCTCCTGGATAGGTAGGATCAACACAGTAAAAATGGCAATCCTACTAAAGAAATCTACAGAATCAATCTAATCCCCATCAAAATCCCAACACAAATTTTTATAAACCTTGAAAGAACAATCTCAACTTCATAGGAAATAAAAAGGAACCCATGATTGCCAAAACAATTCTGTTCAGTTATAGAAATTAAGGAACTATCTCTGTCCCTGACTTCAAGTTATACTATAGAAATACAGTAATAAATAAACTGGCTAAGAAACAGACTTTTTAATCAACTGAATCCAATAGAAGATACCTACTTTAGCCACAAACTCATGAACACCTAAATTTTCACAAAGAGGACAAAAATATACAAATCCAAATAAAGGATATTATGTTCAACAACTGATGCTGGCATAACTGGATAGTAGTATGTAGAAGAATACAAATAGATCCATATCTCTCACCCTGCATATAACTTAAATCCAACTGGATCAAAGATAATAATAAACCCAATTACATTTAACTTGATAGAAAAAAAAGTAGGAAATTCTCTTGAACATGTTTGCACAGGTGACCAATTTCTAAATATAACACCAGTAGCACAGACATTAAGAACACCAATTAATAAAGGGTACCTCCTAGAAGTGAACAACTTCTTTAAGGCAAAGGACATAGTCAATAAGAAAAAAAAATGACAGCCTTGGAAAAGATCCTCACCAACCCTACATCTGACAGAACACAGATCTCTAAAATACATAGATAACTCAAGAAACTAGAGATCAAAATCCCAAATAGTCTATTAAAAATGGGGTTCAGCACTAAAAAAGGAATTGCCAACATAAGAATTGCAAATGGTTGAAAGACACTTAAAGAAATTTTCAACATTCTTAGCCACCTGAGAAATCCAATTCTGAGATACCTGTCAAAATGGCAAAGATTAAAAAAAAAAAAATGGCAGCCTATGCTGAAGGGGATGTGGAACAAGAGGAATACTCCTTCATTGCTGGTGGAAATGTAAACTTCTATAGCCAGTTTGGAAAGCAGTATGGTGGTTCTTCAGAAAACTGGGAATCAATCTCCCCGGTGATTCAGCAATACTACTATTGGGCATATACCTAAAGGATGCACATTGTTACCCCAAAGACATTAGCTCAATTATGTTCTTAGCAACATTGTTTGCAATAGCCAGCACCTGGAAACAATCCAGATGCCCCTCAACTCAAGAATGGATTAACAAATTGTGATATATTTACACAATTCAGTACTACCCAGCAGTTTAATAAAAAAGACATCTTAAAATTTGCAGACAAATGAATAGATGTTACAGCAAGGTTTCCTGGTCCCCAGAGGTCCAGATCCACACACCTGCAGTCCCAGACCACTTAGCCACCCACTGCTCCTTAGGTCCCCAAATATGATTCAGATGCTTATATTAACTTCATGCTGTTTGGCCTATGGCTCAGGCACATTGCTAGCTAGCTCTTACATCTTAACTCAACCCATTTCCATTAATCTGTCCTGCCACATGGCCTGTGGCTCACCTGTGTTCCTTACATGTTGCTACTTGGGTGGCTGGATTGATCTGTCTCTGACTCTTACCTTTTATTCCTACCTATTCTGATTCCCCACCTACTTCTTCTACGGTACTCACCAAGGGCCAAAACAGCTCCTTTATTTAAAGATTATTCACAGCATACAGAAAGACATTCCCACATCAGATAGATTTAGAGAATATAATTCTGAGTGAGGTAACACAGGACCAGAAAGATAGATATGGTATGTACTCATTCATAAGTGGATTTTAAACATAAAAAAAGAATAACCAGGCTGCAAATTACAACCCATGAACAGCTATAAAAAAGAATTAACTTAAGAGAGACACTCAGGCACCTCCCTGGGAAGAATAAATAGAGATCTCTTGAGTAAATTGTGATCCTAATAGGAAGCGAACATGGGTAGGTGGGATTTTGAACAAATCAAAAGAGAATAAAGAGAGAAGGAAATGGTTAAGTGAGAGGAGTTGATTAGAGAAGAACAATGACAGAGGGAGCCAATCCATAGTTAGAAAAACCTGTTGCTATGGAAACCTCCAGGAACCCATAACGTGTCCCTGGCTTGGTCTCCAAGCAATAGTAGAGAGGCTGCCTAAACAGGACTTCTCCTGTAATCAAATGGATGACTACCTTGATTGTCATTATGGAACCTTCATTCAGCAATGGCAGAAGCAGAGATCCCTGTTTAAGCACCAGATGGAGTTTTTGGTCCAGACGAAATGAGAGGAAAGAGAATATGAACAAAGGGATGAGAATCATGAGGTGGAGACCCACAAAGATATTTGACTCAGCTATTGCTAGCTCGCTGACTCAGAAATAATTGCTGAGAAACTTTCAGGGGAAGGAATTAAATCCTCCAAATGTAGATGACTATCAAATGGTGTGGGCAGTTTGTGGAGTCCCTTAGAGTAAAATTAGAGTATGTTCTTGGTAGATGAACTGAAATCTCAGACCACATAACCTACAGAGGAATATCTAACCCAGCCTTAATCCTGGGATGAGGAACTCAGACTGACCTCAACTTTATATACTAAACTGAACTTACCTACCTTGGGATTCCTTTCCCTTCTTGAGGAATGGATGGAGAACGGAGTAGGAGGGAGGCTGAGGGAAGACTGGGAAGGACTGGAAGCAGAGGGGGGGGGAAACAGAGGTATATATAAAAAACTTTTTAAAGAATAAAAAAGAAACATTAAAGTCATAAAAAAAGTCAAGTGAAGAAAAGAATATGTAGAAGTATTGGGTGAATTCTATTTGGTATTGTTAATATAAAGTGAGCCAGATTTGGAGGAAAAACTGAAATACAAGAGAGAAAGAATGACAAGTCAAAACCATTTCTCACCTAATCATCCAACAATAACACTATTGTGTATATACCCAAAGGATGCATATTCTCATCCCAAAGGCATTAGCATCACTGTGTTCATAGCAGCATTATTTGTAATACCCAATACCTAGAAACAACTTAGGTACCGCTAAACTGAATAATGGATTATAAATTGTGGTACATTTAAACAATGGTATACTTTTTAGCAGAAAATAAAGAAGATATCCTGGAATTTGCAGGCAAATGTGTTGATCTGGGGGTATCATCCTGACTGAGATATCACAGACACAGAAAGATAGACATGGTATGTACTCACTCAAAAATGATTTTAGTCATAAAGCAAAGAATAATAAACAAACCCTGAGCAGCTAGGTAACAGTTGGAACTTAAAAGAAAAAGGGTAGATCTTATCTCCAAGAATCCTCAGACTCAATGCCTCTGAGTATACAACAGGGAGGGAATGCAGGTAAAGAGAACTTCTGCCTTCTCCTGTCTTATCTTTTCTTCTCCACCTATCTCAATTCCTGATTAAACTTTCCTAGTTCTAGGAATAAGTGTGAGCTTTACCACCATGTTTGACCTTGAACACAGAGATTCAGAAGGTAGATCTTTGCCATTAAAGGCATGGGTCATGACTCTCTGATCTTCCAAGCCTGGATCTGTGGGTGGCTCAGGTTTGTGATATTTCAGGTTATTTTTTTAAATGTGCAATATATCCCTCATGTATATGTTAAAACTCTTAAAAATTTAATCAACAAAATTATCTCTATAATTAAAAAAATTATCAACATGTAAAATAGGTGCTTTGTATTCTGAAATTTAGAAAATCATATGCAAATTGTGATAGATGGATGATTGACCTCTGGGAACCAACACAGTATAATGTGCTGAAACTATATGTATGTTATTGTGCTATGAGGCTTGCCTTAGAAATGCATTTCTAAATTACTTTCAGTCTTTAGTGGAAATACTAAGTTTATAAAAACTACAAATGGTGTAAGTTCTCTTCAATAAAAAATAAGTTAGAAAGTTTTACACAGTTCCAAATTTGTATACTGCTATATGGGATGTCTTTCTGTATGCTTTGAATATAATTGGTTAATGAAAAAACTGTTATGGCCTATGACAAGTCATCTTAAAAACAGGTAAGAAATATAACTATAAATGCAGAGGAATAAGAGTAGAATCATGAGATATGCAATCCAACTGCCAAAGAGCAATATGTAAGGAAAGTTAGATAAGCCTCAAGCCATGTGGCAGGACAGATTAATATAAATAGGTTGAGGTAGGATCAGACTGTATCCCTGAACCCATTCCCTGCAGAGGAATACCTAATGTAATCTTGACTTTGGGATGAGGAAATTGGACTTGTCTAGAGTGGATGTTCCATGTTAAGTTGACCCACTTTGGGACTTCTTGCTCTTTGGGGGAGAGGGGATGGGGTGGGTGGATGGGGAGTGGAAAGGCTGAAGGCTGACTGAGAGTGATTGGGAGGAGATAAGCAGGGGGGAACAGGGGAATACATGGATAAAATGACATTTATTTTATAAAAAATAATATAAAATGAAAAAAATAGTGTGAGAGTTAGTTAGCAATAAGCCTGTGCCATAGACTGAACAGTTTGCAATTAATATAAAAGTCTGAGTCATTATTTGAGTCTAAGTTGCAGTGGGGCTATGGGTGGGTTCAATCCTCCTGGCTAAGCCAGAAACTTATTACTATTTTGGAGTTCAGCTTAAGATATAATAAGGCCAGTTCCTGAAGTCCCGCAAGAACCTTGGTATAAGCATGAGTTGCATATAATGGATTTAAGGTTTCTGTTTTTACAGGCAAAAAGGGAACAAAGTCAAACACAGAATCTTGGTAGCAGCATTTTCTGGGAGGGCTCTACTTGCTGGTGTTGAGCACAACCACAGATCCTTTAAGAGATGATTCCTGACTCATATTTAGTAGCAAAAACTGTGTGGCTCTTCTAAGAGGCCCTGGTGCTAAATACTTAAATAAAGTTTATGAGCAGTGGGTAGCAGTGATCTACTTGGTGGCATTGTAGACACTATAATTCTTCAGAGATAAGATGGTAAACACGGTTCCTGCTAGTAACTTTGCCAGGAAGGTGAGCTCTAACACAAGGAGGAGCTGGGTTGAGCTGGGTGGAGCTGGGTGGAGCTGGGTGGAGCTGGGTGGAGCTGGGTGGAGCTGGATGGAGTTAGATGGCATTGCAAAGCTTTTAATCATAGCCACACCTTGTTGTGGGATTCAGGTGTCAGCTGATAAGGTCAAAAGACACTTATACAGGTCACCGGGCACCCTGAAGGGGGCGGGGAAAAGCCCATTGAAAAGGGGCTGCGGAAACAAGAGAAGGTCTCTTCCTGGTTCCTGGATGATTGGGGTAGCATCTGCGACTGTCCTCACCGTTCCAGACTCCAGTCCCTCTTCAGGTGCTACTGTAATCTGTTAACTGTACCGTGAGTTCTGATTTATATTTTAATAAATATTTATCTGGTACTGGTGCCTTCTAAATAAACTCCGCCTACATCTGGGCGCCATCTGTTGTAGTAGGGTTTCTCGGGTCCCGGGCGGCCAGAGATCTGAGACCCACAGACCTGCCGACCGAGACCGCTTAGCCGCCCACCACCGACCAGGCCCCCAGAAATGACTCAGACGCTTATATTAACTTCATGCTGTTTGGCCTATGGCTCAGGCACATTGCCAGCTAGCTCTTATATCTTAAATCAACCCATTTCTATTAATCTGTTGGCCACGTGGCCCGTAGCTCACCCGTGCTCCTTACATGTTGCTCCTTGGGCGGCTGGCTCGATCTGCCTCTGACTCCGCCCTGCTTCTCCTACCTAAACTCTGAATTCTCCTCCCACTTCTTCTATGGTGCCTGCCATAACCCATACAGCTCCTTTATTTAAAGATTGAGATTCACAGCAACACCTTGGTAGATTAATGATATAGTCAGAAACAAGAAAAGATAAAAGAATAAGATATAGCCAGTAAAAACAGCTTAAAAATCCTTCTAAACAATTTAGTTTACAGTTTGTTTAAAAATATATACATAGACTTGAGAGAGAAAAGAAATAGGAAAAAAAAGATTCTTTTAAAAAGATATAAAGTAATATATAATCTATATGTACATATATATATATATGTCACACAAAGATGGAAAATACACAAAATCTAGATTATTTCTTTTATTGTGTTTTCATTTAATTTTTTAACTGTAAATGAGCTAACTACAATAAGACCTTTGATTGTAAAGTCTGATGAGATAAATAAAAAAATATATATTTTAAAGCCATCTTACCTTTCAAATTTAGGTCTAAGGATATGTTTCTTTGGGAAAGAGGCTCTGCTTTTGTTTCCCAGCTCGGCCAAACTCTTTGATTTGTTAGAGTTTACCTTCATGGCAGGTGAATTGCTTGTAAGCTAATATTGTTTGATCAAGTAAGATTCCCTGAAAATATTTTCTGATGTGAATAAGTGGTCAAATCAGCTTCACGGATTCTGACTAAGGTGATCCAGCTTCAGAATTTTCTTAACATTTCCAGAACTCCAAAACAGAAAGGAGTTTATGTAAAGCTATAACAAAATTTCCAAAATGTTGTGTATAAAGTTTTTGTTTTAATTATAAATGATTAATGATCATAGTCAATGTCTTTTTAAGGAAAAAATGAAGAAATGATATAAAATGATTTACAAAGGTATATTAATGAATCTACATTAATCTAAAAATGCTGTTAATTTAAAAATATTTCATATTGGGGTATAAATTTTGGTTTATTGATACAAATTAAAGGTCAATTATGTTATACTGTACATATATTTCTACTCCTGTTTAAAGTATTATGTTTATATACCTCATTTAAAATTGCAATATATAGTTAAGAAATGCAGATTAATAGTCAACAATAATAAACAAATTTGTAGTCATGTTATTTTTTTTAGGTATACCAAGATATATTTTAGTTGGGATATCTTCAAACACTTCAAAGACCTACACAATATGGCATTTAACATGTTTTAAGAACTTAGATTTTTCTAGACAATGAGATATGTATACTCCTGATAGCACCAATTTATTTTAAGAGGATGATGAACATTGAAGAGACTTCATACGCAATCTACTTTCTTTTTTCAAAAGTTAGATACTGAACAGGAAAATGGTCTTGCCTTGACTGCTATGCAGTATGCTATATAAATTGTACATTCAGGATACATAGGAAAGTGACCTCTGGAATTTTGCCATAATAAGGAAAATAGTTCTTAATTTTCCTGCTTCACAGAAGACACTGCCAGATATTCTGGGGAACATAAAGAGGAGACTGAAGAATTATGCAATAATGGGGGGAATAGTTCTTCAAATTCCCTCCTTCACTGAACTTTTTGGCAGAGACTCTAGGCCTGTATGCTGAAGATGGATGCCCCCCCAACATTACAAAGAAACTTTGAGTGACTATCTAGATAGCCAATGTCTCCATCATTTCTAGAATTTTGAAGGTGCTTTTAATGTCCTTTCTTATTCATATAATATTAGATTCTTCTGTGGTGTTTGATAGAGCTGGAGATTAGATAGTTATAATTATAGTTTTACTTAATTATATTAAATAGTAAATTAAACATGAAACTTGGGACTCACAAGAATAAGGTAGATAATAGAATATTTTCTTTACTTTGCTAAATACAAATAGACTAGATATTGTAAATGAAATTCTTGCTTGATAATGGTTTTTTTATATGTAATTTGGCTATGTCAAAATTAAAACCTTCTGCTTTGATTAGACAGAATTGTAAAAGGGATATCTTTCTGAATGCTGTGAATGATCATTGAATAATAAAAGTTTTAGCCTATGGCAAGGTGTGTTAGAAGCAGGCAGAAAATCCAAGCATATATAAAGGAGAAGAAAAGTGGAGTCAGGAGAGATGCTATGAGTTGCCACTGAGAAAGCAAAATGTAAAGGAACTCAGGTAAGCCAATGATCCATGTAGCAAGACATGGATTAATATAAATGGGTTAAATTGTGACAGCTAGCAACCAAGAAGCCTGAGCCATAGTCCAAACATCATGTACTTAATATAAGACTTTGTGTGATTATTGGGGACCAAGCAGCTGTGGGCAGTCTATTTTGGACTGCTGGTCTGAATCTCAAGGATATTCTGGCCCAGAAACTAATTACTACAATAAAGTCTTGCTGTCAAGTTATGAATTGACACAGAGGGTAATATATAACATTAGCAATAGCATTCACTGTTTCAGGAAGTTTATGGTACTTTTGACATAAAAATGTATAACCCACTCCTACTCCTCGGAGATTATGTGTAACAAAGCATGCAATGTTTAAGCAAAAGACAACCCCTCCAAATAGGAAAATATTTACCAATTATATATCTGATAAAGCTTGCTATCTAAAATATACACAAAACCCCCAAACTGAACATCAAGAAAACACATATCTAAATTTAAAAAAGGAGTATAGAACTAAACAGTAAATTCCCCAAAGAGGAAAAACTTTACAATGTTCAACATTGTTGGTCACCAGGGAAATGCATGTTATGCCACTTTGATATTTCATTTTAACCCAGTCAGAGTAGTCAAGATAAATAAAATTAATGACAGCATATGTTGGTGAAGATTTGGGGGGGAGGAACATTTATTCATTTCTAGTGAGTACAAACTGTTATAACCACTGTGGAAATCACTGTTTAGGTTCCTTAAGAAGTTAAAAATAGTACTGCCACAATATCTAAATTCCACTTGAGCACATACCCAAAGGACTCTACATCTTACTACAAAATATTTGCTTGTCCATGTTTATTGCTATTCTATTCCTAATAGCCAGTGAGTATAAAAAGCCTGAATATCTATGGACTGGTGAGGAGATAATGAAATTGTGACACACTAACGCAATAGAAACTTACTCAGCTCTTAAGAAAAATGAAATTATAAAACTTGTTGATAAAAGGATGGGTGATAGATAGAACACAGGTGACAGATAAATAGAAAAATACTGGATGATTGATTACAGATTCATATATATGTAAGGAAAGCAGAAATTATTTCATAATGCCCCCGTTCTATTTTTTCCTCAAGAAATTTGTTTGATGTTTTGTAAGGTAAGGGTAGTTTCTCCTATGCAGTGCTTACCAATTCTTAGCTAATTCAGAGTTAATGATCTCAAATAATTTTTCAGAGTTTCTCAGATACTATCTGCCAAATCCAAAGGGACATTTTTTCTTGGGAATAAAAATGTGACTTTATTCATATTTTATATTCACCTCTTGAGGAAACATTTGTGGTTCATAACACAAATTAAGATCATATGTCATAACTCACTAGTAATATGTATTATCACTAGTTATAGAACATCTATTAAACAACATACTATATAAAATTATTTCTAGTTCATTTTTACAAGTAAATAAACTGCCTTTTCAGGAACTATATTCATTTGCTTCTCAGCTAATTTTTGAAATAAGTACACTCATATTTGATAATGTTGTTTTAGTTTTATACAATATTATTTCCACATTCTCCAATATACTCTGAATAATTTAATATGATTCTTATCATCATGTTAACTATTTTTGTTTTCTATGCATCTTTAATAATTTTAATCTTGTAACTTTTGAAATAATTCTTTAAGAAAGTGACAACTGAGCAAAAATATGTAAACTATGGGAATAGGAAAATGAGTCAGTTTTAAACAGACAAGAGTGATGATTGCTAAAATACTGTAAGAGTCAAGGCTCAGTGCATTTTTCAACTGGTTTAATATTGAATTGTGAACGGAATTTGTGAAAAATTAGTAATTAAGGAGAATTATAAGGTTAATTATAATCATTATAAGACTGACTGCCTATATACTTAAGTTATACATTGAGTAGACAGTACACTTTAAACTAAAAGGGTTTGTGTCAGAAGATGTACAGTTGAGACAGGAGTTAATCTTAAAGAAGGAGAAATGAAGATGTTTGATATGATCATAATCCATATAGACTTAATCATAACAATAAAAATTTGAATCATGATTAACTTACAGTGAAATGAGCTAAAATAAATAAATATTAAATACAGATATTAGAACTGACAAAATAAAATTTCAGCTGTTATTGAGTGACAGGATTAAGATCAAATAATTAGAGAAATGATTATTGAAGTTAGAGAAATACCATCTAGAGACACAAAAGCACTTAATTTAACTAGAAACAATTTCATATTTCAAGACTCATTGATATAAGCTCCTACTGGCCTTCTCAAAGTTTAGAAACAATGAGCTGACCTCATTTGTTGAACTTATTTATATGAATCTTCAGTAGCTTCCACATCTGGCAAATGTCTGTCTGCTATTTCTAATGGAAAATCAAAAATATTCTGTACAATTGTACTCCAGGTAAGTCTAACTGAAAACCAAAAGAGAAAGTGTCAAGTAAACTTATTTCTTAGCTGTTCCTTGGTCAGGAGGACTGTAGAAAGGATACTTAAAATGCCACATGTGAAACATTAAAGAAGGACCAGATTCATGTCTGGATCAAATACCAGGACAGATTTCTAGGTAGGAATGTAATTGTCAGAAATAAATTAACATTAGGATTAAGAAGATTATAATTGTATTTCTTTCTATCTACTATCATAACAACAAACTAAAACCAATCTCTTTTCAAATAAACTAAGGAACAAGCAAACATATTGTCCGAATGCCTACATTCTGAGGACACTAAAATTGGGTACATTATCAAGATATGCTACAATGCTGGCATAATTAAACCATAATTTGTACTGTCAATTTTCTAATTAAAATCTGGAACAAAATATTGGAGTAAATGCTCAGAGATCAGAGAAGTAAAGAAACAGCCACTAGAGAGACTTCTTAACTCTACCAACTCCTTAGGGCAGAGCTCCTATCACTTCCCATCTTATATTCCTCTTACCACCCAGTCATATCACTTCCTGTCACTATCTCCCTAGAGGTGGAACTAAAGGCATGCACCTCCTAAATAAGAGGATCAAAGGAATGAGGTCCCATATGCCCCAAGGGGCAAACCTACACTGCCTGGCTCTCTTTCTCTTTCATACTGGACCAGTTTCATAACGCCTTGAACTTCAAAGTGGCCTTGAACTCTTCATCTTTCTTCCAAATGTTGGGATTAAAATTAGTGCTTGGTCTCTGTGCTTAACTAATCTGCAGCTCTGCTCTCTGATTTCCAGTCAAGTTTTATGTGTTATAGTACAAACAAAATATCACTACACATAAGAAATTGATTTTAGTAAAGGAACAAAAATAGTCCAGAACATCTCATCTGATATATAAGCAAAAATATAAGGTATGGGCAATGAAATTTACTGTGCACTAAAGAATAAAATTCTAATATGAAACCTTAATGGAAGATGGTAGAAACTTTAGTAGGTAGGTACAGCCTGGAAGAATATCCTGTTCCCGAGTGCAGAGCTTTGAAATGAAGAATTTAATTGTGACCTTATTCTCTGCACCTGTCTTTTATACTTTACCATTGAGCAGCTCATCATGTGAAGAACTAATGGCCTTAAAGCAGTAGATGAATGGATAACAGAAAGATGATATAGACATTGGGAAGCTAAGATTAAACTTTAGTCTTCTTCTTGAGTATTACTGTTATTTTTAATGAAAATCCAAGCTGGCCATCACAGACATGAGAAGGAAGTATTTATCCACCGAGGTCAAAATGGGTATTTTGTCAGTTGGTGAGTACATGAGTACATTTCACAGTTGAGTGGCTAAACAATTGAGAATTAAAAAAAATAGATATCTAGAAATTTGAATTCTAAAATAGATATTGTAAAGTAAAATTAAAGTGCTTAGTAAGGACCCATATCACACTATGTTCAGGGACAAAGTAGCTTCTTTGTTACCTTGAGTTTACATAAACTTCTAGAAGTCTCTGTCAAATGGAGATGTAACATTCATAGAGACAATATTAACTTATGAAACATTGACTCTTCAACATTAAAATAAACTTTATTAATAGATGGAGTTTATTAAAATGAAATCCCTGTTTTAATATCTGGTTATTAGCACACTTAATTCCATCTTCAACCAACATTTCCCTTTATCATGTTATATAACTTTTTTCATAAACTTCACTTATTAGGCAAAAAATTGTGTCTATGATTTTACTTACCAAAGAGCAAATTGGACACTGTAGACTCCTTGGGTCTTTATTCTATAAAGAAAAAGTGAAGAAGTATTGTTTAATCAGGGTAAAGCCAGTTAAGGTTATTATCTGTCAATGGTTCAGATATATAAAAAAATAAATTCAGTACTTAACATGACTTAGGTATTTCCATTGACATGTTAAGCTCACATTTCTTAGGAAGAAAGTCAAGTGCATATGTGAATATAAATAATTAATGTTGGTGGTCACACAAAATTATTTGAAAGTTTTTGTATTACAGGTACATAGATCAATCTTTGTTTATGAATATAAAATATATTTTCTTCCTGCACAAATCCCAAGTTCATACCCAGATAGTTGTCGTGAAATTAGCCAGAACTTTTGAATGTGTACTTAATCAATGCTGCTTATTTCTTCTGATCCATTGTAAGACGTGATTCATTTTCCTTTCAGTATTTTTTGAGGATTTTTTGTAATACTTTATCCCTAGCTACTTAATTCAATGCATTATGATTCTAGGGGTTTCAGCAAGAATCTCCATTAATCCCCATCAATTCTAAGTTGGACTTGTAGCAGAAACCCTGAAGGACTCAATGCTCTTAATTACTACTCTGTCTTTTCAGATATAGAACTCCCATGGTGATGAGCAAATCCATCACTAAAACACTCTTAAAATTTATAATCATTACCAATAACCTTTCTGTGAACTTTAGTTTTAAGGATATTTTGAAGGAGAGACTGATTGTACGACATTTAAGAAATCAACTTAGTTAAAATGCAAACACTTAGACATTTAACTTCCAGGCAAAATAACTAATTCTATTATTCTATTATTTAAAAATTCTCATTATTATGATAGGAATGATTTGTGGTTCTGTTCCTAAATGCTCAATGTTCCAGCAAAGACTGGGTTCAGTATTTCCTGAAGTACAGAGATTAAAGTTGAAAATAAAAAAAGTGATTTACCACAGTGTTCTGAACACTGAACACCACAAATTAGAAAACAAAAATCAGAGAAAGCTTACACAGTTTTGTTCTTAAACTACTTTTGAAGCCAACACAAATCATTTCTAGCATTTTTAGTTAGAAATAAACCATCAAAGATAACGCTTGATACTCTATGAATGCATTTCATTTTAAACATCTGGATAAACATCTTTACACTTAAGCATTTCAGTATTTCTGTTACTCTGTTTTGTTTATGCTAGTTTTTTCTTTGATTTATTCTACTTCCAGAGGAAAAAAAGATCAGTTTTCTTTCTAAAAACTTCTAAAATATGGTAAATAAGAGTGAAGAAGATATATTTCATTTTATACTTTGAGGTAACAGTCTACTACTGTGATAAATCAAGGGAGGAAACTCAATCAGTGTAGGAAGCTGGAGACAGAAACAGATCCAGATACCATAAAGGAACGATGCTTATTGGCTTGTTCACAGACTTCTCACCCTGCCTTTTCTTTACCTCTCCATGACTACCTAATTCAGGATGGCACTACCCACAGTGAGATGATTGCTTTTACATCAATCACTATTTAAGATAATTTCTGCATGTTTGCCAGAAGCCAATATGGCTCTAGCTTGTATCAAGTAGACATAAACTAGCCAACAAAATATTTGTATGAAGTTTTATGAAAGCTAAGAATTACAATTGTGTTTGAATACAAATGATTATCATATATTGTCTTTAAAAATAAATTATCTTATCACAATATGGGATAGTTTAATTCTGAAATGGTTAATTAGCATGGAGCTTAAGTATCAAGAAGTAGAAAGTTTTGACTAAGAGTAGAAACAAAGTTCAAAAGCACCATTAAGTATAGAGTTTCTATTATTATTTATCAAGTAAAATTAATAAAAATACTTTATAAACATCAAAGAGAATAAAAATTGTATATAGTCTCTCAAGTATTTGAAGGGCCATTACTTGATAATGATCTGTCATTATTTTGAAGTGTTTTACATATCACAACTTGAATAGTGCTAATTCTGATTCTCATATACATCACTAAGGATAGAAAAGAAAAGCATAACCACTTTCAAGAAATACATTCCATTCAATGTTAGAAAAAAATAGCCTGAGAAAATGTTAATATTAAATCAAGCACCATGGAGCCATGTAACTTATTCACATACCATGAGAGACTACATTTCCAGAATAAAAACTGAAGCAATGAGAAAGAACATTTTACACTGAAACTTTACTCACATTTAATAGAGAATTTTTTATATGTAAAATGGAGGTTTGACAGCAGTAATAATAAAAAGCCAATGGACTGCCAAGATAGAAAGCAGCTGTAACTTTTGTTCCTTACAATATTTACCTATCTTTTCAAGATTTTGTAGCTGTGACCTAATAAACATTAAGAGGTACCATATATAGTTACAGGTGAAATGTCTCAAGGCAAATGGAAGAGTGGATTATCTGTTCCTCATAGTTCTGATTATTTTCAAAATAAACATTTAAATACATTTTAATCTAAAACCAGTAGTGTGTAGATGCCAC
Organism: Phyllotis vaccarum; assembly: GCA_033318265.1. Taxonomy (NCBI): domain Eukaryota; kingdom Metazoa; phylum Chordata; class Mammalia; order Rodentia; family Cricetidae; genus Phyllotis; species Phyllotis vaccarum. Next base: position 10,916,501 of record JARWLC010000005.1, read on the forward strand.
TGGTATAACTCATGTGATGAACGGTTGATATTTTATTCTAAAAATATACACTTTTGGTAGTTAAATCAAGCTGAAAATTTATTCTTGACATAAAAGCACATTTTTATTTTAATAGATTTTTGAAAGAGTTATTAGAGCCTTGATTGAAACTATTACCTACTGTAAAAATGAGAAAGAATTTTAATTAGCTTTATTAAAACTTTAACTTGTGATAAATGATGAAAATCCATCGTTATAACCTTTCCATGTTTTTATTATTAAGATTTGTTTAAATGGAACTCATTACTAAGCCAACTCACCTCAATTGTTTAATTCTCAGAATATATCTTAGTGGAAAGTTCTTGGTTAGATTATTGTTGCTTTTAAGATGGAAAGTCTTCCTCTATCCAAATGGCAATTAAATAAAATAGGTCAGTCTGATCTTCTGCCTTAAGGGAGAGGTCACCTGGAGTCAAATATAATGGAAGAAAAAAAAATGATGTAATGTGAAGTCAGTTAAGTAATGTAGCATGTACTCATAAGCATTTTTATAAAAACCTATCAAATTCCTAGAAGTTATTTTTTAGCTATTTATTATGACATTATTCAATAGCATATGTACCACTGTGGCTTCATGAATAGAAAGTTGACACCAAACATTTTCTATTCTCTGCCTTTTCTATCTTTCTTAGGATGGAAGAGATAAAGTAATGTTTACAGACAGCCTTTTCTGGGATCAATAGTCTATGTGAGAACTGTCATGGCATAGAGACTAGAGGTCCAAAATTCTACTAAAATGGATAAATAAAGCAGGAATACTCAGAAAGTGGTATCTTGGTATCAACTGATAATGGATATCAAGGAAAACTATGTTGATCTAAATGTCTGACCCATCAACCATCAATATCACCCACCTTTCAACATATGTTCTCTTAAAACAAAATTGAGATTCTTATCTTTCTTACTTAGTAATAAAGTATTTTAGCAGACCTGTGAGTCAGGCCAAATGTGCTTCTGACTGTTGTCAAGCTGTTTGGTACATTTTGACTGTGATGCTTAGCCAGGTAAACAAGTTGAATTGGGTTTTCTGTGGTTCTAATGCTTCTACTGTTCTAATGGCCACAATGAAGAATCAATGTTCAACAGAACTTGGAAAGCTTCCTTAGGAACCTGCCACAATTAATATATATTGGACACTAGACTCTCAAGAGAAATTCTGGGGGGGTTAAGAGTGCATTCTGTTGTTCCAGAAGTCTTAAAACTGCTTCATAGTACCTACTTTCTATGGATCAAAGCAGTCTGTAATTAAGCTCCGTAGGAAATGGCACCCTCATTTTGCTTCTTAAAGCACTTGCACACATATGTAATATTTTTTAAATGACAATGTTTGAGCAAACTGGGCATATCTATAATGTAGAAATTATTCCACTTTCTAGTTTTTTTCAATATATTAACAATTTTTATTCTAAATAATTTTAAAATGAAGATTTATCGTATTCTGTCCTATAATGTATAAAATTATACCATTCACATCTGTGAAGTTTGCATAAGGAATCTATATCATCAGATGATACATACCATTTTATGTTGTATAAATCATAACTTAAGCTGAGGGCTTCTGATAAGTGAGGAGTATAGATGTTGCTAAACATTATACTAATTAAAAGAGACATATTTATAAGAAAAGTTGAACATATAAAGAATGTAAACCTATTGCATGTGTAGTTTATAATCACATACTTTCTTACAAATTATTGTGTCCTTTACCTGAGTACAAAACATTAACAAAGACAGCTGTCTTACTTAAATAGCTATTTTTATACTTTTAAATACAGATAAACCTTAAACTATACTATTTATTGCATCAACTTTTAAATGCTGGAGTTAAAAATGATTTTTTTCTCAGAATTACATTATTAGAAAATAAAATAACAAGTACAAAAAAGAAATCACCTATGTAATTTTTCAGAACATGCAGAATCTACTTAAACTGTGAATACATCTAATTCCTAGAAGCTACTAGAAAGTAATATTATCTATTCCATACCATAAAAATACCATATTTATCTTGACGAACTACTTCAAAAGAATTAGTTGTACCTGATAACTACTGTATGTAGCCAGAAGTTTCTAACTTAGCCTAGTCTCAAGGTCCATACCCATTCACAGCTCTTTAGGCCCAAATAAACATACAGAGGCTTATACTATTTACAAACTATTTGGCTTATGGATCTTGCTCATTACTAACTAGCTCTTATAACTTATCTTATTTTATTAATATATTTTATTGCCATGTGACCCATGGATTACCTGTAATTTTACATCTTCCTTCTTTGAGTGACAGCTTGCAGTATCTCCTTGACTCTGCCCTTCTCTGTCCTTTATCTATGCTTGGATTTTCTGCCTGTTTCTAAGCTCCTTTGTCATAGGTCAAAACTATTTCTTTATTATCCAATAATAAAACATATTCACAGTAAAGAGAAAGACATCCCACATTAAATGTATCTCCAAAGGCAAGTTTATTCTACCAAGGCATATTCCCAGGGAACTGATAGCTGATAGTTTAAAAATGCAGATATACATAAATCTATATTATTTCAAACAACTTTACTGAACATTGTCTCCTTAGCTAAATGTTTCATAATTCTGGGCTTTATCTTTCTTCTTGTCAAATTTTTAAACCATGTTGAATGTATCTGAACCATTGTATCCAGCCATTTCTAAAGAAAGAAATTTATGACAATCATTTTCTTCTTTCCACAACTTGATTTCCATGACTATTTTTATGAGTCTGAACTGATTAACTTTTATTTCTATGACATGTCAAGCTCAAGTTATCTGGTAGAGATGTGATCAGTATTACCACCAAACTTAGTGAGGGCTCCTATCTCTAGTCAGGCTCTAGTTATCTGGCAGAGATATAAATAGTATTACCACAAAAATAAGTGATGGTTCCCTTCTCTGCAACTTCCTTGGCATTTGTTGTCTGTGATATTGTTAACATCAGCCATTCTGACTGTGGTATAATAAAATCTCAGTTGTTTTCATTTGTATATCTCAAATTCTAAGTATAATGAACTGTTTTGAGGATATTTCTCTTCTAACTGAAAATCATTATAGAGAATCAGCTAAAACTAAATCTACTATGCAGCCTAGATACTTCATGCCTTGGCATATGTCAAGAAGCTCACCATCCTATTCAACAATACTTGTTCAGCAGTGTTCATTTTGACCTTAGACATGATAGCTAGTGAATGTAAACAATGTTAATGTCCATCAACAAAAGAACAGAGAATAAAATGTGGTAATCACCCTGATACCAAAGCCACTCAAAGCTGAAGCAAAGAAAGATAATAACAAGCCAAACTACCTCATGAATATTGATGCAAAAATACTCAATAAAATTATGGCAAACTGAATCAAACAACATATTTAAAAAAATCATCCACCACGATCAAGTCGGCTTCATCGTAGAGATGCAGGTATGGTACAACATATGATAAAGTATGAATGTCATCCATCATATAAACAAACTGACAGAAAATAACCACATGATCACCTCATTAGATGCAGAAAAACCTTTGACAAAATCTAAAACTCCATTATGATAAAATTCCTGGAGAGATCAGGAATACAACCAAAACACCTAAATATAAAAAAAGCAATAGACAGCAAGCTGACAGCCAACATCAAGCTAATCGAGGAAGGCTCAAACAAACTCCAATAAAATGAAGAACAAGACAAGACTGTACTCTCTTTCCTTATCCATTCAATAAAGTTCTTAAAGTTTTAACTAAAGCAATATGAGAACAAAAGAAAATTAAGGGGATACAAATTGAAAAGAAAGAAGTCAGTTTATCTCTATTTTCGCATGATATATACTTATACATAAATAAGCCACAAAATTCTACTAGGGAAGGCCTAAAGCTGGTAGACACCTTCAGGAATGTAGGAGGGTACAAGATTAACTCACAAATTTCAATAGCCCTCCTATACACTAAGAATAAAAGGTCTGAAAAAGAAATAAGGGAAACATCACCATTTTAAAGGCTGAAAATAGCATTAACTATCTTTGTGTAACGCTAACCAAAGAAATAGCAGGCCTGTTTGATAAAACCTTTAAGTCACTGAACAAAAAAGAAATTGAAGAGGATATCAGAAAATGAAAAGATCTCCCATGTTCCTGGATAGATAAGATCAACTTAGTAATAATGACAATTTCACCAAAAGCAATCTACAGATTCAATACAATTCTCATCAAAATCCCACAATTTTTTATAGACCTTAAAAGAAAAATCATCTGTGGTGGGATTCAGGTGTCAGCTGATAAGGTCCAAAGACACTTACCCAGGGTCCCGGGCGCCTGGAGGGGGTGTGGCCAACCCCATTGATAGGGGCTGCTGGACATTGGGAGTTCTATTGTTTCTATTGTTCCTGGTTCCTGGCTGCTAGAGAGACCAGTTTGGAATCCATCATCTATCACTCAGATACTCCAGTCCCTGTTCAGGTGCCACTATAAGCTGTTACCTGTATCTTGATAGGTGATTTATATTTTAATAAATTTTAATCTTGGACTGGTGCCTTGTAAGTAAAACTCCGCATACATCTGGCACCCAACATCCTCAGGCCTGTGCCCATGGGCATATGGAGTCCCTTTGTGTTTTGAGCACTGTAAGAGGGCAGGGGACATAAAGACTGTTCATCTTTTGGAGCCTGCACTACAGTGCCAGGGCTTAAAGATCCCTTTTGCTTGCTATGTGCGGGTATTCTGCCTGCTGGGGCCCTTCAAGACCAGGTAGGGACTGTAGGTAGCCTCCTGCTGCTGATAGTCTCTGCATCAGCCATATAGTGAGCAGAGCATTGAACGCTACTGTGACACCTGTAGATCAAACATCATCATTACACCTGAATTGATGCAATGTCTGATAATTATTCTATTAATGACTTCAGGTCATATTTTTCCATGGTGATTGACAAATTTTTTAATGAATATCTTGAAGGTTTCAATACCCCAGTCTTACTATTTTTTGGCTTGTTTCTCAATTTTGTTTTTCAAAATAAGAGAATGATGAAAGAGGTGACATATGGAAATAAACAATTGCTGTCCAGATTATGTGATATTCAAACTTCAGACGCTGCTGTGGCAAATGTGGTTAAAGAGGTGAAGAATGGAAATCAGCAATTCCTGTCCAAAATATGTGATATGGAATTATCAAACACAAAAATAGTAAATGAGGTTAAGGAGGAAAAAATATAAATCAACATTGCTGTCCATGATATGTGACGTGGAAATTTCAAACACTAAAATGGCAGATAAGATTGATATTCTGGAAATTGGTTATAACAAGGTTTCAGATAAGGCTTCCTATTTGGATATGGATAACACTGTACAGGAAAAAAAAATAGGCACTATGTAAATGATGAAAACGAGAAACATGTAGACTACATAAATGAAGAAAGCAAGAAAATCATTAATTATGTTAATAATGGGGATCAAAAAATTGCTGGTTCCGTGAGGTCTTTGGAAGGACTACTTCATCAGGAAAATCAAGCTCTAGAAAAATCAATAGTATCAAAACTCCAGGAATGGAAGCCATAGTATCCAAAATCTAGGAATGGGAGGACCGTATTGCAATACTGGAAAAGGGTAGTGATGCATCTTATGCTCAGAACAATTCAGGTCAACCTCCAATGGGATATTATGGTACTGGAGATACTCTACCTAAGGTGGTAAACATGACAGGGCTACCCCTTCCCCACCATTATTTTTCCTGGCTACTGTTCAGACAAAGCATCTGGGGGATCCTCATAATACGTAGAGTATAGTTATGAGCCAGTACATATAAGAGGCATCAAGGAGTTTAAAGAGGCAATATCAATGCACGGTATGCACTCTACTTATGTAAAGCAGCTTCTAAATTCATGGTCAGCAAAAAAACTGGATCCCATAAATTTATTGGATGCAGCTAACGGCTGCTATCTTGGACCAAAGTCAGAATTTGCAGTGGAGAAGATGGTTTAGAGAGGAGGCCAGGACCTTAGAACAACAAGGAAAAAATAGGGATTTCTTTGCTTCTCAGGATCAAATCCTTGGTGAAGGCATGTTTGCTGATGTGAAAGCTCAAACTACTTATGACGAGCATACTTTATTACTATGCTGTACTGCTGCACTGAATGCCTGGGAAAAGATTTTGGACCCAGGTCAAAAAATTGAGCCTTATACTAAGGTCAAACAAGGCTTAAAAGAGCCTTATACCAACTTTCTACAAAGGCTTACCATGACTGTACATAGACCAATATCAGATCCAGAAGTTAGGAAGCAATTAATACTTTTTCTGGCCTTTGATCATGCTAATCTGGAATGTAGAAGAATGCTTATGCCTTTAAAGATCAGAGCCACACCTATAGAAAAGTGGATTCAATAAGCAATCAATGCTGAATCTCTCCATTGCAATGAAGAGAATTGGGTAGGCCAAGCCGTTGCTAATATTAGGGTGAGGAATGAAGGCATCAGTTGTTTCAACTGTGGTAAACAAGGCCATATAAGAAGGAATTGTACACAAGACACTCTTGAAAATAATACCCGATCTAAGTTTAATTCAAACAGAAGGCCATTGCCTTCTGGATATTGCATAAGGTGTGGCAAGGGACAGCATTGGACCAATGAATGTAGATCTACCAGGGACAAAGAAGGCAATCCTTTACCATCATGAAACACCTTTCGGGGCTTCCCCTGGGAAGCCCCCAGTAACCAGATTGTAAATTTGAGGAAGGTAAGATCATAACCAGTCACAGTAGAAGACCAGCATTCTCAGGAGGAGTAGGGCATTCAACACCTGATCTAGAAGTTCATACAGTATTAGATAATAGAATAAATTCAAAAGAGAAGTCTAAAGTTCCAAGAAGAATCACAAAATGAATATTTTGGCAGACTTCAATAAATGAATAAAGATCAAAATTGAAAATAAGGGTAACTAATATTTATACCCAGGGTTTTGTCTACATGGGGACTGACGTTTCCATCATAACCCCACAATCATGGCATCCAAGATGGCCTTTACAGACAGTCGATATCCAATTTCTGGGTATTGGAACAATATCTCAGGTGAAACAGAGTGTGAGATGGCTTGAATGCATAGGACCAGAAGGTCAGGAAGGACGGTTGAAGCCATATATGGCTGATATAGCAGTGAATCTGTGGGGTTGTGACCTTCTTCTGCAATGGAATATCCAGATTAAAATCCCTCCCGGTTCTGATATCAACTGGAGACTCAATTATGTTTCCAAAGTGATGCTTTAATGTGCTATGAAGAAAATTCCACACCATTCAGGTTGTACAAAAAAATTGCCCAATAACCACAGAAGATAAAAGGACACTCACAGCACTGCCTTTGAAATGTTAACAGAAAAGCCTATTTGGGTTCAACAATGGTCTTTGATGAGGGAAAAATGTCAGGCTTTGGAACAGTTGGTACAGGAGTAGTTACAGCCTCAGCATATCGAAGAATCAACCAGTCCATGGAATTCTCCTGTCTTTTTTGTCAAGAAAAAATCTGGAAAATGGAGGATGGTGACGGATCTAACAGCAATTAATAAAGTGATTCAATCTATGGGCTCTTTACAATCTGGTATTCCTCTGCTTTATCTGTTACATAAGGTATGGACTATTACAGTAACTGATTTGAAGGATTGTTTTTTTTTTTGTTTTTTTGTTTTTTATAACCATATCTTTACAGGAACAGGACAAAGAGAAACTTGCTTTCACAGTGCCTACCCTTAATAATTCAGGATCACCTAAGAGGTACCAATGGAGAGTCCTTCCCCAAGGAATGTTGAATAGTCCCACCTTATGCCAATATTTTGTATAACAACCACTAGAAATACAGCACAAGCGCTTCCCTCAATCTATCGTTTACCATTATATGGATGATATTTTGTTGGCAGACCCAAACACAAAGACATTAGAAACATTGTTTGAAGAACTACAGAAAATATTGCCTGATTGGGGACTACAAATTGCTCCAGAAAAACTACAGAGGGGAGATTCTATCAATTATTTAGTATATAAGATAGCCTTACAAAAAAATAGGCCACAAAAGGTAAAATTAAATAGAGATAAATTGAAGACTCTTAATGATTTTCAAAAGTTACTAGGAGATATTTCATATATACGGCCCATGATTGGTATAAAAAACTATGAGCTAGTTAATTTGTTCAAGACTTTGGATGGTGAAAAGGATTTAAATAGTCCAAGAGAATTATCTGATGAGGCCGAGAAAGAATTAGAGTTGGTGTAAAAGAAAGTTCAAGAAGCACATGTAGATACTGTGGATCCAGACCAGGATTGCATACTTGTTATTTTACCCTCTAGACAATCTCCAACAGGAATCTTAATGCAAAGAGAAATCATGATATTAGAATGGATATTTCTGCTGCATAGGCCAAGCAAGAAGCTGAAAACATATTGAAAAAATTTCTGATCTGGTTTTTAAAGGTAAATTAAGACTTCGCCAATTGATTGGAAAGGATCCTGCAGAAATTGTTGTGCCTTTGACTAATGAAGAAATTTATCTATTACAGGCAGACAGTGAACCTTGGCAAAAGGCTTGTAGTGACTTTTTAGGAAAGATTAGTAATAAATATCCTCAAAACAAGACAATTCAATTTATAAAGGAAACTAATTGTATCTTTCCTCATGTAGTACAGAATAAACCCATTTCTGAATCCCCTACATTTTATAATGATGTGAACAATTTAGGAAAAGCTGGCTATAAGTCTAAAACTTAATTAAGGTGGCTCAGAGCCCTTATAACTCTGTTCAGAAGTCAGAACTATATGCAATTATTATGGTGTTGTTGGAGTTCACAGAGCCTCTCAATGTAATTACTGACTGTCAAAATGCAGAAAGAGTTGTTTTACATATTGAAACTGCTGACTTCATTCCTGATGATACAGAATTGACCTTACTGTTCATATAACTGCAAGGTATCATCAGAGATAGGATACATCCTATGTATATAGCACATATCAGGGCACACACAGCTCTCCAAGGCCCTCTCACACAGGGTAATGATAAGATAGATTGGCTGATGATAGGAAACATGCTAGAGGCCACAGAATTTCATGATAAACATAACCTTAACAGCAAAGGACTAAAGAAGAGTTTTTCCATCACATGGCATCAAGCAAATGAAATAGTTAGGAATTGTAACACTTGCTCTTTCTATAACCAACCTAATTTACCTGCAGGAAGTAATCATAAGGGTACACAGAGAAAAGAGATCTGGCAAATGGATGTGTTTTACTTCCCAGAATTCAGAAAGATGAAATATGTACATCATACTATCGATACTTACACTGGAATGCAATGGGTGACTGGCCTGATTTCTGAAAAGGCTGATTCTGTAGTTACTCACCTTTTCGAAGCCATGGCCATAATGGGAATTCCCACTCAGATTAAGACTGACAATGTTCCAGCTTACTTTTCCTGAAAAATGAAGCTGATTTTTGGATACTATAGTATAAAGCGTATTACGGGGATACCACACAATCCTACAGGACAGGCAGTTTTGGAGAGATCTCACTGCATGTTGAAAGAGATGTTTTATAAACAGAAGAAAGTAATTAGAAAACCCAGGGAGAGGTTGCACAGTGCCTTTTTGACTTTAAATTTTCTTAACACTGATGAAAAGGGAACATCAGCTGCAACAACTCCTACTAGTGAAACAAGAATAAAAGGGAGAGTATAAGAGAGAGTAAGAGACAGACAGACAGACAGGCAGAGGCAAAAGTAGAAAAATCAAGAAACTGGTACACACCAATCAATGATTGTTTTCAGAAAATATATTTTTCAAAACAGATGCAAGATAGCTCTCTATGATTATCCTTCAGATTACACTTCTAATTAGAATTCCAGATGGAGTTAACCACTACTCTGAGAATGGTTATAGATGTATATAGTCAGTTCATTAAGATCTAACCATTGTTTTAGGTTATACAGGATCCCAAAGAGATGCCATCGCCCTTAAGTTAGCAGGAATTAACCTTATGAAAGACTACGCCCCCTTTCCCAATAAGTTTTGTGTTCTTAGTGTTGTGGGTAATTATTATTCTGATAGAATAGTTATAAGTTAAAATTGGGTAGAGGACAGAACTATAATAAAGCCTCAAAGATCTCTTTTGAAGAAGAGAAAGGGGACAGATAGGGTAGATAAAGGTAGACTGTTCTACCTACCTATACACAATTCTAGCTGAGTATATGGGCTAAGCTAAAGATAATTTGCAATGGCATAGGTATTTGTATATTGATACAAATGTGAAATCATTTTATATGTTTAATTGAGATAATTTGTACATTGGTACAAAGTTTAATCTGAAATTGCTTTATATAACCAAAGCAACGTGTACATCAATATAAACCTGAATCCGTAACTATTATGTAAAATTGAATCTGTAATTGCTGTATTTTATATATGCTTCTATCTTTGTTTAAAATATTTGCACATTATTGTCATTTCCACTATGCAATTACTACCTTCATTTAACTATACTAGATATAATGTATGATTGCACTAGTTATGATATATTCACAAGATGTTTTATATACCTCTGTTTAGATGATATATATGTATATACATGTCTAAAATGTAGTGGCCACTTTACATGGTAATATACCCCTGGCTAATGTTTGATAGTCATGTGAAAAATCATTGTTTGGTATTGTATACCCCTGATATAGGTATTCTAATTTTAGTACAGAGTTTAATGCTTAAAACGATAAAAACTGCAGTCAACATTATCAAAGGTACCATATCACAGACATCTCAGATACAGATTAGAATATCATTGATAGACAAGAATCTTCAACCATTTCATAGACCCAGAGAATATGGCATTCAACATTTGGAATTTGGCCACAAGAGACACGACGACTCCTGGTGTCACTGCTCTTTTCTGGAGATGGTGTTGAGCATCAAGGATACTCCTTTGGAGTTTTTCCTTTTGGCAGAGAATGGCTGTTTGGGTAAAGAACTGCCCTTACCTTGATTGCTGACAGTACACACATGAAGTCCAAGCTGGATGAACAAATTGATGGATGGAGACTGATGAAACCTGCCTGGACAGGATAAGACAGTCCCTCCAAAATTGCCCTGCTTGTGAGATCTGTCAGATACCATAGGCCTGTAGCCAATATGATAGATGCTCCAAAAGTGCACAAACCAGAGGTGATTGTCCAGGTAGCTGTGTTGCTGTCCTCTCCCAAATTTTGGAAGCCACTACTTCCATGAACTGCTGACTTTCAGGTGATACATCTTCCTTCTCAGGTCCTGAAGGGTTTGAAGAATATGTATTTAAGGTTATTACCTTATTATCTCTTAGAAATGAACATTCTGATATTGGATTTTTCCTTTCCCAGATGAACCTTTTAAAGTAATTTATACACCGTACCATCTACTAATATTCTAAAAATATATGATGTACTTTATAGGTGTTAGGTTTTGGTTGTAATTTGTACTTTATCCTCTCCTAGATACTACCTCATAATAATTCCTATTGTATATAGTCTTAATTTAGAACTTTATTATTTAGACAAAAGGGGGAGATGTGGTGGGATTCAAGTGTCAGCTGATAAGGTCCAAAGAAGCTTATCCAGGGTCCCGGGCTCCTGGAGGGGGTGTGGCCAATCCCATTGATAAGGAGCTGATGGGACCCTGGGAGTTCTGTTGTTCCTGGATCCTGGCTGTTGGAGAGACCAGTTTGGAATCCATTGTCCATTGCTTGGATACTCCAGTCCCTGTTCTGGTGCCACTATAAGCTGTTACCTGTGTCATGAGTATTCATTTAAATTTTAATAAATATTAATATTGGACTGGTTCCTTGTAAGCAGAACTCTGCCTACAATCCTCAATATCATACAAAATGACAGGAAACACAGGATTGCCAAAACAATATTCTCAATAACAAAACTTCAGGAGGAATCACCATCCCTGACTTCAATGTATACTATAGAGCTACTGTAAGAAAACAGCCTGGTACTTGCATAAAAACAGACTTGTGGATCAATGAAATCAAATCAAAGTCCCCAATATTAACCAACACCTATGAACACCTGAATTTTGACAAAGGGGCCAAAAATATTCAATGGTAAAAGAAGTATCTTCAACAAATGACGTTGACATAACTATGATAATATGTAGAAGAATGCAAATAGGTACAAACCTTGCACAAAACTCAAATCCAAGTGGATCAAAGATCCCAACATAAACCCAGTGACACTGAACTTGACTGAGAACAAAGTGAGAAATATCCTCAAATGCAATGGCACAAGTGACTATTGTCTAAATATAATGCCAGTAGCACAGATACTAAGAACAACAATCAGTAAGTGGGACCTCCTGAAACTGAGAAGCTACTGTAAGGCAAAACACATAGTCAATAAGACAAAATGACAGCCTACAGAATGGAAAAAGATCTTTACCAACCTTACATCTTACAGAGGACTGATCTCAAATATATAAAGAGAACTCAAGAAACTAGAGCCCCAAAACATAAATAACCCAATTTTAAAAATGGGGTTCAAGGTAAAAAGGGAATTCTCAACAGAAAAATTACAAAAGGCTGAAAGACATTTAAAAAATTGCTCAACATCTATAGCCATCAGAAAAATGCAAATCAAAACAACTTTGAGGTGTGGTAACCTTATACCTCACAGAATGGCTATGATCAAAAACGCAGGGGACAGCCTATGCTAGAGCAAGGGGAATATTCATCCATTGTTAGTGGGATTGTAAACTTTATAGCCACTTGGGAAAACTGTAGTAGGAAGTTTCTGGCCTGAACTTTGGGGCCTAGCCTCAAGGTTTAGGACCCACAGACCCGCAGTCCCGCAGTTCCAGAGAGACACACAGATGCTTTCAATAGTTTTCAGCTGATCGGTCTAAGGCCCAGTCATATAACTTGCTTACTCTTTATCCTTAATCTAACCCGTGACTCTGATCCTGTTCAGCCATGTGGCTCAGTACGGTACCTTTTCTTAGGGGAGAATAGTTTTCCTCTGCTTCTTCTAGCTTTTCTCTGGCATTTTGCTCTGTGCTTCCTGTTCTCAGTAGCCCCGCCCACACTTCCTGCCTGCCTCTGGCCAATCAGCCCTTTTTTATTAAATCAGTGGGTGGGACAATTATGTACAATGTAACAACACAATCTCCCACTGAAAACAGTATTGCAGTTCCTCAGAAAACTGGGATTAATCTCCTCAAGGATTCAGCAATACCACTATTGGCCATATACTTAAGGATGCACATTTATACCCCAAAGGTTTTAGCCCAACATTGTTCATAAGGGCATTATTGTTAATAACAAAAACTTGGAAACAACCTAAATGCCCTGATGTGGGAATGTATTTCTGTATGTTGTGAATAGCAATCTTTAAATAAAGGAGCTGTTTTGGCCCATGATAGGCACCATAGAAATAGTAGGAGGAGGAATCAGAATAGGTAGGATGAAGCAGGGTGGAGTCAGAGACAGACCAAGTCAGAAGCCCAAAGGTCCAACATGTAAACAACACAGGTGAGCCACGGGCCATGTGGCAAAAAAGATTAATAGAAATGATTTGAGTTAAGATGTGAGAGCTAGCTAGCAATGTGCCTGAGCCATAAGCCAAACCACATGAACTTAATATAAGTGTATGAGTCATTTATGGGGCCTAAGCAGCAGGGGGCAGCTAATAAGTCTGGGATACAGGTCTGTGAGTCTGGATCTCTGGCTGCCTGGGACCAAGAAACCTCATTGAAACAGATGGCGTCACTGGGTGGGCTGATTATCCACTTAAAGTCTGAGAAATATTAGAAAGGGTTCTAGATCACAGAAACTGAGCCAAGCCAGCTTCCAAATTGTTTATACAAAACGGGTCATTGTACAAAGAAAGCGTGACATCCAGGTCACATTCAAAATGGCGCCAGTGGACTGGCAACAGGCAGTGTAAGCAGCAATCAGGCAGGTTCCTGAAATCTCACAGAAGACTCAGTAGCATGTGATTGATTTTAGATTTCTGTTTATTTTTAACAAAAAGGAAACAAAGACAGTTTCTTAGTAGCAGCATTTTCTTGGGTGTGCTCTGTTTGTGGGCCATGAACAGAGACACGGTCCCTTTAAGAGAACTTACTGATTCAGCTGTATCTGCAAAACCTAAGTGGCAAGAGAATGAGAGTATTTTAAAAAGCTCTTCTATTTAGAAAATTATTAAGGATTCAAAATAAAACAGATTCAGATTTTAAAACAACCTGTAAATGGGATACAATGTGTATAAAAGGTACATAGTCTTCAGAGAGAAAAGAGAAGGTAGAGAAAGTCTTTAAAAAGAGAAATAGAATAATAAAAAATAAGCCACATAAAGATGGAAAATAGACACAAAATCTGTATTTTGGTTGTTATTGTATTTTCTTTTAACTTTTTAACTGTTAATGAGCTAACTGCAGAAAGACAATAGATTGAAAATGCAAAGGCTACTAAGTTAAACAAGAATATATAGTTTAAAGTTATTTTGATTTTAAAATTTGTGTATAAGGGTTTATTGCTTTGGAAGAGTTCTGCTTTTGTTTCCACAGAAGATGAGAACCTGTGGATTGCTTCCAGGCAAATATGGTTTCATCAACCAAGACCCCCTGAAAAAAATTTTTGATGGAAAGAGATGACTGTATCAGATTTAGCGCGGCAGATTATAATACAGCCTCAAGAACCTGTGAGATTTTCAACACCCCTTAATCAGCAGGAAGTAGTAATAGAAAACTACGCACAAATTCCCAAAATATTGTTTATAAATGTTTGTTTTCATTATACCTGGTTAATGGTCATACTTAATCTGTTTCTAAGAAGAAAAAGGGGATATGGTATATGAATGATTTTTTTAAATATTAGATTATTAAATTTACTAAATCAGCTGTTAGTCTTGAAATGTTTTACATTGGTATGGATTTTGGTTTATTGATACAAACTTAAGATCAATTCTCTTATGCTGTATGTATTTTTCTACTCTTGTTTAAGACATGATGTTTATGTCACTGATTTAAAATTTTAATGTACAATTAAGAAATGCATGTTAGTTAGATTTTTAGGTATACAAAGATATAATTCAATTAGATAGGTAATCTTCAAACACTTCTAAAACCTACAGAATATGCCATTTAAACTTAGACTTTACTGGACAGTGAGACAGGTCTGCTCCTGGCAGCACCAATTTACTTCAAGAGAAAAATGGGCATCGAGGAAACTCCATATGGAGTCTATTTGTGGCAATGGTTAGCCACTGGACATAAATCTGTTCTTATATTGACGGCTTGACAGTATGCTGTTAAAACAGGACATACAGGTTCCATAGGAAGGTGACCTCTGAATTTTGGCAGAATAAGCCAAGATGGTCATTTAGGTTCCTGCTTTACAGAGAAAACTGTCAGACATTCTTCAGGACTCGAGGAGAAGCAACTGGTGAACTGTACCAAAATGAGCAGAGCAGATATTCTGCTTCACTGAAATGAAAAGAAACTCTGGGCCTGTAGGCTGAAGAGGGATACCACAACTTTGGCTGATTGTCCAGGCAGATAGGTGTCATCTCTGTCATTACTAGAGTTTGGAAGTTGATTGTACTTTCAGTTTACTTGAGTAAATATATCCTTCTGAGATCTTTGATGTAGTTGAAGATTACATAGTTATAGGTAGAGTTTTTCTCAGCCATTTGAAAGGTATACTGAAGGTATATATGAAACTTTAAATTCATAAGGATAAAGTTGATAAGAGAATTTTCTTTAATTTTGCTAAATAAAAATAGATTAGATATTATAACTGTAATTCTTGCTTGATAGCTTTTTTGTTACATGTAAATTTGCTATGTTAAAATTGAAACCTTCCTTTTTGATTAGACAGAAAGGGGGAGATGTTGTGGGAATGTCTTTCTATATGCTGTGAATAGCAATCTTTAAATAAAGGAGCTGTTTTGGCTCATGACAGGCACCATAGAAAAAGTAGGAGGAGGAATCAGAATAGGTAGGAGAAGCAGGGCAGAGTCAGAGACAGACCGGGTTGGAAGCCCAAAAGACCAACATGTAAAGAACACAGGTGAGCCACAGGCCATGTGGCAAAAAAGATTAATAGAAATGGGTTGAGTTAAGATGTGAGAGCTAGCCTGCAATGTGCCTGAGCCATAAGCCAAACCACATGAACTTAATATAAGTGTCTGAGTCATTTATGGGGCCTAAGCAGCAGCGGGCGGATAAGAAATCTGGGGCTACAGGTCTGTGAGTCTGGATCTCTGGCTGCCTGGGACCAAGAAACCTCATTGTAACAATGCCCCTCAACTAAAGAATGGATTAACAAACTGGTACATCTACACAATGTAGTATTTACTACTCAGCAGAAAACAAAATGACATCCTAAAATTTGAAGTCAACTAGATGGACTTGGAGAATATCCTCCTGAAGAACAAAGTAGTACAAACCCAGACATACAGGCATGAAGTGTACTCATTCATAAGTGGATTTTAGACAAAAAGCAAAAAATTCTCAAGTTGCAAATAATCCCTAAAAAGCTTGGGATCAGAATGAAATCAAATGAGATATCCAGAGATTTCTCTAGGAATAGAAAATAGAAAGGATCACCTTATCAAATTGGGATCATAATGGGTTGCAACCAAGAACATATCATAAGAGAAGGAGATGGCTGAGCAATAGGAGCAACAAAGAGGCAAGAAAAATATTGAATGATATCTTGATAGAGGAAGCCAATATAGTATTTGAAAGAGACCAGGTGCTAGGGATACTTCCAATAACTCACAGGATTAACCTGGTTATGTCTCCAACAGTTAGTGTGTGGGTTGCCTAAATAGGACTTCCTCTGAAATCAAATGAATAACCACACAAGTGTCATCACTGCACTTATATCCAACAATGAATAGAGTTGGAAGCAGAGATTCATACCTGAGCACTGGGCCAAGCTCCTGTTCCAGCTGTCAGCAGGGGAAGAGAGTCTGTATGATGAAGGGAATAGGGATTACAAGAAAAATTCCTACATTTATGGCTAGTTGAAGCTCTGTGGTGCTCACTGAATCAAGAACAGCCATTGAGGAACCATCTGGAAAAGGACCTAGGACTTCTAAGAATAGGCAACTGTGGATTGGCACAAACAGTATGTGGAGCCTGGAGAGGTGGGATCAGACTGTGTCCCTGTGCATGATCTGCCACCTTGGAGACCATTTCTTATAGAGGAATGCCTAACCCAGTCTTGATTTGGGGATCAGGAGATCAGACTTGCCTGGATTTGATGTGCAGGCTGAGCCGATCCCCCCCCCTTAGGACTTCTTGCTTGTTAGAAGTAAAGCATGGAAGATGGAGTGAGGGGGGTCTGAAGGCTGACTGGGAGAAATTGGAAGGAGGCATGGAGGGGGAGCAGGGGAACATGGATAAAAAATAGTTTTTAATAGAAAATAATTAAATAAATACACAAAAAGAACACCATCCACTGGTATACACATCCACTGAATATGTACACACATATAAAAATAAAAAAATAGTATAAAAATTTCATATACATAAATGTATATTAATTTCTAAATTCTATTTTCAAAATGTCAAAGAATACCTGCAGTTACCTTCCAGAGAAAAAAACTTTCATGATATAAATAAATAAATAAATATAAAAAAACCCAAAATAACAAAACCTTCCAAAATGTAAAATATATTTCATTAATTAAAAAAGCAATACATAAACTATTGGTGCAATGCATAGTGAGTACTTTTATTTTTATATTAAATATGTTAGAATAATCATTTATTAAATTAATTACATATTAAGAAATATAATAATTACAAGGCAAGGAAATAAAAGTGAAGATATAAGATGAAGATAAGCCAAAATTTTTCTCTAATCTAGCTATTCTTTAGTGACAGAAATAGTGAGAATAAGTAAGCTGGCTACGTTTCTGCATCAACTGGAAACAAGCTGGAGTCATCATAGAAAGTATTTTATAGTTACAGTGCATTGAATCACCAAATTTTGTGATGTAAAAAAATATATTTATAAATATATTAAATGCAGTTTATGTTAAAATGAGTATAATTTTAGACTACCATCTATATTGTGTATTGCTCTGTGTACACCATAATTTTCTCTTTTGTTTAGATCTTAGCCCACATCTATTTAACAAAAATTTGCATTTTAAAGTCAATTATTTTTAAGTGTACTTGGATGTTTTATTATTTGTGTTGGTTCTTTTCAATTAGTTATTGAACTTCAATAATCGTTTCTTTTACAATATTAAAGTTATAAATCAATGTGACTTTAAAACCAAGTGATTTGTAAATAAAACTTTTATTTTTAATATGCCTTTCAGTTTCACCTTCCTTTTATTTTTGTGGGCACATTGTGACCACATATAAGTTACGTTTAATTGAAGTTCATTGTTTGGAGAAGCAGTATAGAAAAAATAATAAGACAGTATTTTTCTGTGAAATTCAATGCCTCTTTGCTACTTTTAGTGAGTAATTATTTCCCAAGTTTTTGAAAGTTAGAAGTAACTAGTATTAGATATTATTATTTCTTGATTAGGTCATATTTTTTCAGATAATGCTTAAATATGAGCCAATATTCAGGCCAATAATTATCCAACTAATGTTCAAGTATTAGTTTTTTATTGCTATACACACATTCTACTAATATACTAAACACACATACATACAGACACACACACATACACACACATGTACAGGCACACACACATAAACATATATACACATATTTGTGGAATTCATTTTTTATTTTTTTATTCATAAGAGGTATACATTATTATGTATACATTATGCATACATACATATATATACATTATACATATCAAACTGGTGTGAATATTCAATATTTATCTGTAAGACACTGATTTGGAACATGTGTATTTAAAAATTGTCCTGTTCAATGTCTTTGACATTTGGAGAAAGAAAAGGGGAGGTATCATTAAAAAAAAAAAAAAAAAACAAATTATTTCTAGCTAAATCTACTCAACAATGATAAATGTATGTGGTAATTTATCTAATTACCATAACCTGCTGAAAGGTAGAGATCTGATTAATGCAAGATCTAAGCAAAAGTCTCAGATAGAAAGATCTCATAAGGTGGGGCCGGCAACCTTAGAATCAGACTATATTTCCATTTCCCCCAGCATATAATTAAAACAAAATCTATATGAATTCACAGAGCTACTTATGGATTTGCTTAGAAAAGAAGAAAATAAGAAACAAAAATTACTCTAAGGCCTGTGTATCATGAATATGGAGGAACTGAATGAGTCATTCTTTCTGAGTATACTATGTTAAAGAACATATGATTTTAAATTGAATACAGAGTCAGTCTTCTTTAACCATGTTTAATGACATAAGATAGAACATAGGATGCAGTTTAATCTGCTTGTGGTATGGCTCACAAAATTTTGAAAAACAATAGAAAAAGTAATGTTTTATTTTTAAAAAATCAGAGAATTATAAAAACAGTCATCAACATGCCTATTATTTAACATAGAATAAACCTACTGAATTCCAGTGAATAAATGTTAAGAACTCCAAAATTAACAAATTTAGTACAAGGGTAGCTAAAAATATATGAGGAAGTTCTCAAGTATTCCTTATTTAAGGAAAACACACACACAAACATACACACACACACTACTATAAACACTTAGTTTTGTTTGCCCTTAGCAGATAAAACCTTATAGTAAAAGATAAAATTAGAGCTGGACTTCTACAACACTTATATAACAGTAAAATAAAAACCCAAAATTTGTAGTCAATTGTTTTAATGTCCTGCCCAGCAGGTCCCACAGCAGTTCAGTCTCAAATAAACATAAAGAAGCTCATATCAGTTTCTCACTGTTTGGCCTATGACTAAGAATAGTACTATTTAACTCATACTTTATTCATATCAGTTTCTCACTGTTTGGCCTATGACTAAGAATAGTACTATTTAACTCATACTTTATGTTAACCCATATTTCTTACCTTTTGTCATGTGGTTTGGTACCTATTGATCAGTGTAACATTCAGCATTTTGTCTTTCTTTCTATGAATCTGGCATCTATTGCTCTTTTTTTACTGAGTCCCTGAATTTTCTGAGTCTGGTTGCCTTACCTCTGCTTTCTGTCTAGCTTTTGGCAAATTGGCATTTTAAACCAGTATTTTCTGTAAGCAACAAATATGTAGAGTGTACAAAAACATAGTCTCACAGACAGCATGTTTCTCTTTTATTTTTAAAACAATAATCCTAAATCTAATTTCCTTGGTATAGCTTTTTTTTTATTACCATTATCTATAACAACTTGTAATAAACATAGTAAACAAAGACAAATATCTACGATCCATTTTTGAGAATGTGAAAATGGTTTTCTATATGACTTCTTGCTAATTGGGGATGCTGGTAATTGTATGGAGATTCTGAGAAAATTCAGGATTATTATCTAGTCCTCACTAGGGCATTCTGTGAAGGGGGTTCATACCAGATAGTCTCCTTGAAGCTATCCTGGATGCAGGGCTCAGAGAAAACTGCAATAGAGGTGCTCGAAAACGTTGAATCCTCTGGGCCATCTATTTGCATCTGTGGGTCTTCCTTGATTGAACCTTATATTTTCTAACCCAGAGTGAATACACAGCCTCTCACATTTTTATGAAACTAAAAAAATAAACTCTATTCCATGGTAACATTGACTCCAATTTTGAAGTAGGAGCATTTTTTTTTCTTTTCTTTCTTTTTTTGTTTTTAATTTTTTAATTTTATTTTTTTCAAAATATATAGGTTAGATTAATTTAGCAGCATTTATAATCAAATGTCTTTTAGAACCTGTTTTTCTGTCCTCATCAGTCAAACAATATAAAGACAATATAACCTATAGTATCCAGACTTTTTGTGTATTTTCCACCTTTATGTGGCTTATTATTATTATGTATTTTTACAGTATTTTTTCTAAGTACCTTCTTTACTATTTTCTCTCTCAAGCCTATGTAAATTTTTAAACACACTGTAAAGTGTTTGTTTGTCTGAATCTGTCTTTACTATATATCTATAGGCTTTTCTGATGACACCTTTAATCTGATAAGGCATAGTTAGGATCAAAGGTTAGGCTATTGTGGCTGGTTCCACCCAGCTACTCCACAGTCAGTGAGAGCTTAGTATTATGGCAAGGTATGGCAGAACCCGACATTACCACCCCAATTCTGGGGAATTATAAGGTCCACAAGCCCAGGAAGTAGATCACTGCCACACAGTGCTCATAAACCTTATTTAAGTGTTTCCAAACAGGTTCTCTTGAGGAAACTCACAGAGACAGTTGACCATACCTATTGGAAGCTCACAAACTCTGAAATCACAGATGGGGAACCTACATGGGACTTAATGTGGATGATAGTCAAATTGCATAAACAGTTTGTGAGATCTCTGGCTGTGGGACCAGAAAATTTTCCTGGAGCATGAACTGGTTTATGGAGCCTGTTCATCTTACTCAGTCATGAAATTTGGGGGAGGGGTTTGGACCTACCTCAAGTAAATATAGCATTAAATCACCCTGGAATTTTTTCTTCTTTCTGAGAAATGGATGGGAAAGGGGGTGAAGAAAAGCTAGGGAGAACTAGGGAGAGAGGATGAAAGAGTAACGGAAGTGGGTATGTTATTATTTTAAAAAGATTCTTAAGCTTTTGCTTCTAATGCTGAGTCAGGTAGCCCTTCTTAAACGAACAACACTCTGCCCAGTAGCCAGCAAACAGAGCCCTCCCAGTAAAACACTGCTACTAACAATTTGTCCTTGGCTCTGTCACCTTTTTTTTTGTCTATAAGAACAGAAACCTCAAGTCAGTTATGTGCAGCATGTGCTCAAAAGAGGCTTCTGTGAGACTGTGGGAACATGTCATGTTGCAGTTCATATTGCATTCTCAAGCACACACATCACTCTACACCATGGCGCACTTGAGAGACACAACTAGGAACCTGTTGTTGGTGGCACACAATCATTTATAATGAGACCTGATGGCTTCTTCTGGCACGGAAACATGCGTGCAGATAGAATAAATGAATGAATGAATGAATGAATGAATGAATGAATGAATGAATGAATGAATCAATCAATCAATCAATCAATAAACAAACAAACAAACAAACAAAACAGTTTAAGTTAGGACCACGCTTAAATAATTAATGATAAGTCTTCCTGTCAAAATTTGGGGAGTTGACAGTACAAAGAAAGATTTGCCACAAAACCATTTTATTAGCTCTCTATTAAACCAACATAATTCCTAACTAGTTATCTTTGAACCCACAGATAAGTTGCATCTCTTATCAAAACAGTACTTTTCAACAGAGGAAAATTGTTACAGAAAATCAAAACAAAACTAAATGCAGAAAACACACAATTTTAATGTCTAGCTTCATTTGACATTCTACAATACAATTACTTTAGGGCCAAGGGATCACAGTAGAAAAGGGAAAGTAAAACTTTAAGAATCAGGGGAGCAGGAGGTTAAGTGTGATTTTTTGATTTCCTAGCTTTGTCAAAGAAGACGCACCTGTAAAACCTCATCAGCACATCTACGTAAACAAGATATGGATTAAAATGTCACAATACCATTAAACATACTAACAGGAAAGAGGGGAAAGCAAGAGATTGTGTGTGTGTGTGTGTGTGTGTGTGTGTGTGTGTGTGTGTGTGTGTGTGTGTGTGAATACTTCAGAAATATAGGTTCATAGATTTGAAAGCAAGTAAGGAAGGTAAGAGCCCTAAGGATGGGATGGAGGGAGAATAGTTAGGGAAAATGATAATACTTCAATAACTGCTTTTGTACATTATAGTAATAAATCTCACTTGCAATATACCAAATAAAGAATTAATATTTATTGGAAAGTAATTTAACACTCATGATCACAGGTTACACCTTAAGGAAGATACTTGAGCGATCAGATGGTCCAGGCCATGGACGCTGATCCAATCTCTCAAGAGAGCAGGAACAAAATGGGGCTGGCCACACCCCCTTCAAGCTCCTGGGACTCTGGATACACGCCTTTCAACCTTATCAGCTAACACCTGAATCCCACCACAGTACATTTTATTTATATTTTAGCGCTATTTGAATATAATCCCAAAAGGTCAGAAGTAAATGAGAAGTAGAGATTGCTAGCTATTTTAATGGTAGGGATAACCTCTTGCCCAGTTACTACACTGCATTTGTTATGTTTCTGCTGCTGTTTGAAAATACTCTGGCAAAACAAACAAAAAAACAACCTTAATGAAGGAAGAATTATTTTAATACTTTATCATAGAGTTTCTAAGTGATAAAATTGATCTATGTTGGGAATAGAATGAATAGCAGGGAGGTGACTGATAATATTTTTATTCATATATAAGAGATAAACTGGATTTACTATTATACCTTTTTTAACTGTCTATATTATTGTAATGCACATTTTCAGCATTAAATACTCATATGCTACCTCATCAACTAAGTAAGTCCTACTGTAATAAGAGTAACTAAATACAGTATTTTAAAACTATTATACCATCTATACTAAAATGTGAATGGTATAAAATAATATTTAAATAATAACTTCAAAATTATTTCTATCCATGAAATATTATAAAATATAGAGAATGAAATGTGATTCTCATCATGCTTATAATTTATTCATCATATTGGCACTGATAAAACTCAGATGGACAATGGCATATAATGGGGATTATCAACAGTATGAGCACATAGCAATATACCAACTGCCACTTTTGTTCTAGATATGAGAAACTTATTAGAGCCAAAGGCAGGCACATTGCCATCAGTTTGTGTTATTTCCTGATTACTGGTGTTCATCACTGAGGAAAGCAACATGGAAATTGCTTTACATGTCATAGATGTTATGATCTTGACATAGAATTGAGTTATTTCTTTTACTTTGTGTATTAATTTGGTATTCTCTTTTTATGTTGAAGACCTACAGAAACAACATAGGGAGAAAACATACACTTTTGAATTATGATTTCAAAGTCCATGCTCATTAGGCTCATTGCTTCCAGGATTTTTCAAGGTAGGGCATTCAATAGAATAAAACCATTTTAAAGTCAGACCGGAATCATAAAAAGAAGCCAGGGCCAAAATACCTTCTAACATAATTTAACAGTAGTCAGAAATGCACACCTCTTAGTTTTAATCATTTCCCAAAATAATACCACCAACACAAGACAAAACTGTTAATATTGGAAACAGCTCCTAATGAACATCTGGTTGTTTTGACATTGCAAACAATAAATGAGTTAAAGAAGAAAGCTCTTATTTAAACCATAGGTGCTTTGGGACAATGCTCTTTTACACTGTAAAGATTTGTCACTTGAGTTGGTTAATAAAAATCTATTGGCCAATAGCCAGGCAGGAATTATAGGTGAAGCAACCAGACTAGAAGATTTTTGGGAAAATGAGTAGTCACAGATGAAGAAATATGAGAATGTGTTCCTGAGAAAAGATACCAAGCCATGTAGCTAAACAGAGATAAGAAATATAGGTTAATTTAAGTGTAAGAGTTAGCTAGTAATAAGCCTGAGGAATAGAAAAAACTGTTTGGAAACAATATAAGCTTCTGTGTATTTTGGGGGAACTGAACAGCTATAAGAACAGGTAAAACAGAAACTTCTGCCTATACAGCTCTTTCATAATGTAGCTTGATAGAGTCTACATAATATAAATTTGTGGAAAAGTGATTGTTCAATGATGATTGCATAATAATTGACCTGATGAGAAAGAAAAGACAACTAATATGAATTGTTCAATAATTTTAAGGTTAACTAGATGACATAGATTCCATTTTCTAAAAATCAAGTACTTGACACATATCTTATAAATTAAATTATTTTCAGCAAATTAGGTCCTTATTTTGTATTGAATGACACATATCTTGTAATACTTAACTAAAAAGAAGGAACTTAGTGAATTACATATCTTCTGTCATTTGAATTTTGAAATTTCTAGACAGAAGATTAATATAGCAACTTCCTAAAAGGGTCAGTAGAAGATCGTACATTCTGAGTTAAGCTCAAAGTAAGAAAGGACTCCAGAAGATCAGCTGGCTCTATAAGCAGACTAGTTGTTTTGGTTTTGTGATATCACAGAATTATATAATTATAAAATTCTATAAACTCCAAAAAGAATAGTCAGATTTCTGAATAGATAATTAAAGGCCTATACTACATTTGGAAGCAGCTTCTTGTTTGTCACGGTTGCTTGGAGTTTATGAAATACTCAACAGTGAAATACAAGATAGATATTTAAAATACTGTCTTAGCTGCCAATAATGATTTCACTATGGTCATCTTCTTAGTTTTCTATTCTATTTTTGTGATTGCCCTGATAAAACACCAACCATGGCTAAAAGCAAGATGTGGAGTAAAATATTTGTCTTACAAAATCTGACTATATATTATCATTGACAGAAGCCAGGACAGGAGCTTAGACAGCAACTGGGAGACCATATCTGAAGCAGACAAATTGAAAATCTTTAAATTGGAAAAAAACATACTATAAATAGATGTAATTTATTACACTAGAAGATAAATGTACTGAAAGAATACATGCATGAGGTATGTTATTGCATGACTTTTATGGAAAAACATAAATAAAAATCAACAATATATACAAACCTGAGAAATCAAAGAAAAATTTCCAACCAACTGTATCTTGGAAAAAATAATAAGTTCATTAGTGTTACTTAGAGAAACATAGCAAGAGTTTACTTACAATACTAGCAAGAGTTTACTTACAAGACTGGTCAAGATTTGACAGTTGGCACAACCACAAAAACCATGATAAATATGTTAACAATTATGTGAGTAGTATTATTCAAACTACCCATTAAACTTTTAATAATTGAGAAATTCCAATGATGACTCTTTCCAACCACTAACAGTATTTATTGCTTATATAGCCTATCGAAAAACATACTACATTTTAAGTGTCCTGAGATTTTAGCATCTTTGGAAACTTATTTCAATTTAGGATGAAATATTTCAGTTCAGACGAACCAGCTATATATTATATATGAAAATCTCACTTGTAGTTTTTAGGAGATATTTATATACATGTATTCAACAAGCTCAGCCCATGCATGAGTCAGCTTCATATTCTATATGAATATAAAATGGATAATCTCTTTATATTCTCACTTAAGGATGATACTAAAATAATTTTAAGAAGTGAATTGAATAACTTACCTTGTTGAGATAGGTAAAGCAACAAATGTTAGCGACAAATGGAAAAGCATGTTGAATTTTTAAAAATTTTTGGAGTTGTCCTGTTGACCCATGAGTGTGTTGAGAACACTAGAACTTTGAACTCTATTTGACTTTCAGGATAAAGTATAGTTTGTGTCTATTGTTTTGCTTCATCTTGTTATATTGGTTTATTTTATGTGATACCTTTGTACACTTATTGCAAGTTTTAATTTTAGATAAAAATTTAGCAACCACAGCTAGTTGAATGCATATTAAACAGAAGTCTTAGAAACAGTAGTATATATAATATCAACAAAAACATTACTTAGGCCAGCAAATGGTTGGATGCCATTTAATGAGTACCCTGAATAAGCTAAATACCAAGTGTAGAATGTAGAAATTCCAGTGGTGTCTTGCCCAGACTTTGTTGTTATTTGTTATTTTTTCAGTGTGGCATGGATGTCTTTAAAATACTGTTTAGTATTGACTGTGTGTTCCTCACAGATACTCAAGGTGCTGCCTAAATTTGCTACTTTGATTTGATCAAGAAATGACTAGTAGATTAGTGGTAAACAACTCTTAGAGTAAAAGTAAAATAGACATGTAAACTATAGCTTCATATAATATTACAATTAAGAAGTTATTCTATTTCCTCAACTTAGATAATTATTGTGGAGTGGGTGGTAATACGTATCTACTACAAACTTATAAATTATAAAAAATAAAATCTCAAAAGTTTATTTCAACAATCCTATTACAATATAACTATTATGTATAAAGATATGCAAATGAGTGACTCAGTATGTCTGGTTGTAGTAGATTGCAAATGTGCTTCAAATCTATTTTCTCCCAGTTCAAAATTGTTTAATTGACATCCATTAGATTCCACCATAATACATTTCCCTTATGCAATTTTATTAATTTGTTCTTCCCAATATAGAAATCCCAAGGCTGTATCGTGTGTTTTTTATTTCAGTTGCCTTTTTTATTATACCATCTACATCATGTCATTATAAAATATGAATCTCTTTTTAAAATTGGAAATTTAACTTCATTTTGGAAGACATTTAATTTTAGGTTTAGATATTTACTTTTAGTTTTAGATATTTAGATTATATTTTTTTTCCTATTCTCTTGTGTTAAATATTATTGAAAATAACAGACAGTAAGATGCACAGTGCCATTGTGAATGATTTGTAAGTGGAACTAAAGGAAAATAATATTTTAAAAAAACTGAGAAATTTTGGAAATCAACATTTGCATCCTGGAAATAGCAACTTTGATTATCCCATGGTTCACAGAGACTCCCTCCTGCACATCCTCACCTAAAGTAACACTTTAGAACAATCAGTGAATGTTGCGAAGATTATAACCTCTGAACTTTAACTAAAAAGTAAACAGCAGGAAAACACAGTTAATGGTACATTTCCTATTTCCAGACTAACATGGTTGAGAATTATAATGAGATAAGAATTCAGGAGAACAGAAAGATCCAATAATAAACATTCATTTTTTTCTTACTATTGCTAGCTTTATTTAAAAAAATACTTTAATAAATCCCTCTACTGATAAATTTCAAAACTGAAAAATTTACTTTTATTTGCAAAAATCCTTTTATCTTTTAACTACAAATTGATTTTTTTAGGATAGAAAAAAAAACTAAAAGATAAAATAAATATCATTGAGCAATTTTGAGAAATATCTAATGTATGTTTAGATACTAAATTTGTATAGAAAAGAGCAACTTAATTACTTAATGATAACTTTCTGCCAAAATGAACTAAAGACAACTATATGTCATGAATCTATAAATTTCTACCTCAACATTAACTCATTGTATGCCAGAATGTAAACAGTTTAGAATTATTGCACAAATTAAGCAAATGTTTTATAATACAAGACTCTGTTACTTATAAAAAATATTTCATTAAAAATGTTTGTGGCATATCTATATAGACATACACACTTACAAAGGTATAAGAAAATGAACTGTGGTAATAATGTTGACAGACTGATACCTTACTTTTGCATTATATTAAGTCATTGAAAAACCTTTATTCCTATAAGTTTAACTATTAAATCTATATATTTTTATTAGCCTAAAACTTGAATGGAAAACAGTGAAGCATAATTTAAACAAACAAGAAAGTATAATAATAGTAAACTCAGGAAAAAAAGAACACAGTATTCTCTCATTCCTGATATTTAAACAAGTTCAGTTTGAAAAAAATTTTGATCTAGCAAGCAAATAAACCCAACTTTATATAAAAACTTATAGATCTTGTTTTAAAAAGAGCTAAGAAGGGTTTTCTTTTGCTTTTACTATACAATATATAGATGTTATACTGTTTTCTAAATGAAATTAATAAAATTATAAAAGATTTGTTTCCAAAAAAGTAAACTATTTAAAATTGTATTATTCATGACAAAAATAATGCTTTGTTAAATAGTTCTGATGATGTTAAACAGTTCTCATAGCACTGGATTTTGCAATTTTATTCCCCTGTAAAACATTAAAATTCAGCAATGGTTCTGAACACATTTCCAAATGTTTTCAGGAAGTTTGCCAGAATTTGATGTAGCCTACTATACAAACATTTCCATATAACCGTTAGGATCAATCTTATGGAGAAAGATCTGATGAACATTTTTTTTTAAATTACTAAACAATAAATATTTTATTAACTGAGAAAGTCTTCCCAAATCTTCTAAAAGTATTAGCTTTAGAGCTATGTTTACTATTATCCAATAGGCTTCATTCTAGAGATTAAGTCAAATAATATATTCCACCATATAAACAAACTGAAATACAAAAACTACACAATAAACTCAGTAGACACAAACAAAGATGTTTGGATGTTGGAACACAGGAATCTGGTGAAATATTATGCTGAGTGCTGTCCTAGTGTACCCTGAATGTTAATATGGTCTTCTGCCTTTTCATCCTTTCCCATATATATATATATATATATATATATATATATATATATATATATATATATATATATATATATATATATATATATATATATATAAATAAATATATAATAAATATATAAATAAAATCTGGAGTATATACCAGGCAATTGATATAAATCAGTCTGTCCTAGGAATGTTCTAGGAAATGGCTACTCTATCTTTTTTATGTTCAATTTTTATTTTATTTTTATAAAAATGTATGTTTTTCATCTATCTCCCTGTTCACTCTCCCTTCCCTCCTCCCAATCCCTCCCAGTCAGCCTTCAGTCTACCCCTCTATATCCCACCATGTATTTCCCCCAAAGGGCGAGAAGTCCCATGGTGGGTCAGCTCATCCTAGCACATCCACTCCAGACAAGTCTAATTTCCTCATCCCAGTATCAAGACTGGGTGACATGTTTCTCTGCATGGAATGGGTTCCAAGATGCCAGCCAATGTTACATGAATAAAGGAAACTCAGAGCCAGATATCATGGAAAGGTTCAAATATCAATGAGAGAAAACACCACAGTCAGATCTCACCTAGCTATCTTCCAGCTTCCTCAGCCTAGCTCCTCTTGGCTTCTACTGCCTTAATCTGTCTTTCTATTCCTGCCTTAAATACTCTTTTCACCCAGAGTTTCACATTCAGGTTAAGATTAAAGGCGTGGGCCTAGTTAGCCTTGAACTCACAGAAACACAGAAAGATCTCCACTATCTCCGGATTTATGAGAATAAAGGCCTGACACCACCACTGTCTGCCTGGGAGCCTGGAACTCCCTCTGTAAACTAAGCAGGCCTGTAATAGGAGGTTTCTGGCCCCAACTTTCGGGCCTAACCTCAAAGTTTAGGACCTGCAGTCCCACAGCCCCATAATCCAATAGTCCCACAGAGACACACAGATGCTTTCAGTAGTTTTAGGCTGATCGGTCTAAGGCCCAGGCATATAACTTTCTAGGTCTCTACCCTTCATCTAACCCATGACTCATCTTGTTCAGCCATGGGGCTCGGTACCTTTTCTCACAGCAGCATGGTTGTCCTCTGCTTCTTCCGGCTCTTCTCTGGTGTTCTGCTCTGGCATTCTGCTCTGTGCTCCTGTTCTCAAAAGTTTTATTAGTCTGGTAGTAGCCCCACCCACACTTCCTACCTGCCTTTGGCTGATCAGTGCTTTTTATTAAACAAGTGGGTGGGACAATTATTTACCATGAAACACAATCCCCTACACAGTCCTCAAACTCACATCTTCTGGGATTAAAACATAGGTCACCACTCCAGGTCTTTCCCTGTGCTGGGATTAAAGGTGTAATTATCACTCACTGGCCCTCATAGATTGACTGTAGGTAGATCTCTCTGATATTTCAGATGATTTTATTAAATATTAAACATATCACCACAAGCCCACACACAAGAATATGGTCTGATCCCATCCCTCAAGGCTCCACATACTGCTCATGAGAATGGACAGTTGCCTACCCATAGAGGACCTAGCTTCTTTTACCGACGATTGTCCAGTGACTGTTCTTGATTCAGTGAGCTCCCCAGAGCTCCAGCTAGCCATCAGTGTAGGAATTTTCCTTATAATCTGTATCCCATTACTCATTCAGACTCTCCTCCCTTGCTGACAGGTGGACCAAGAGCTCAGCCAAGTGCTCAGTCATGGATCTCTGCCTCCATGTATATTTATTATTGGATATAGATTCTGTGATGACACTAGGGTGGTTATTCATTCAAATACAGGGGAAGTCCTGTTTAAGCAACCCCTCCACTATTGGCTGGAGACATAGCCAGAGACATCCTATGAGTTCTTGGAGGTTTTCCTAGCACCTGATCTCTCTACATCCCCACGTTGGCAAGGCTGCTATCTTAACACTTGGTAGTTACTAAAATGTATTGACATGTTTTTCTGATTATGATTTTTTTACTCAAACAAACTTTCTTTGAATATTGCTTTCTTGTTATGTTCTTTAATAAAAGAACACTAAAACTGAAGTTAACTTGTCTATAACACTGGATTGTAGTCAGATTGATTCATTAAGGTCCTCAAACCCCAAGTCTCACAGACAAATCTTCATAAATCAACAAAGGTCAACATATGCACCATTAATCCCCATATTATGGGAGGATTTATTATCAGATTTAGTAAATTCCAGGTTCAGTAAAACAACTTGCCTCAAAAAAGTACTGTGTAGATATATAAAAGATGAAAATGGACATTAAACTCTAGTTTCTAAATGTCTATACAGACACATGTACATATCCACTCACACTTACAGAAACTATTGCACGTAATTACAATCATTTTTTTGGAAATTTATAATATATTTGAATTTGACTAAATTACTAGACTTTACTGCCTATAATCAGAATGGGAAGCATTGAATGTGTAGCTTATAGTTGGAAGATGCTCTAATTACAAAACTATGGCTTATCAGATAGACATGCAAGGCAATATTTGAACAGACATAGATATTTTGAAAGGATGAGTATATTATAAATACATAGGATATGAAACTGTTTACCTCAAAAAATCCCTCTCAAGTGAAATTTTTGATACAATAACAAAGTTCTCAGTAATTTATTCTTAAAATGCAATATGATGGAAATTATTCCAAAAAAAAACAAGTAAAACATAAAATCTCTTAAATTATATGTATGTAAATTTTTTTTTGAGACAGGGATTCTCTGTGTAACAGTCCTTTTACTTCTGGAACTAGCTTTGTAGACCAGGCCAACCTTGAACTTATTGATATCTGTCTGCCTTTGCCTTCCCAGTGCTGGGATTAAAGCCATGCACAACACCACCTGGTTTATATTTTTATTTGCTTTTAAGATGTTCAAACGATGATTATAACAAATAAATCAAGTATATTTACTTTGTTCAAATCTTTTAAATTACATTGACTTTCATTTTCTGTACAGTCATATTTATTATACTATTTAGGGCAGAAATGACAAATATATATTTTGGTGACTAAATTATATTGAGGTACACTGATATCAGAAGTGTCCTTATTATATGTAGGTCATTGTATCTGATGAATTACTGCTGGCATTTAACATCTTAGTTATGGAACACAGAGGTGGAATAAAGGTAGTTATTTTAAGATATGTTAGAATAATTTGAAATGTCTGTTTACAATGTGTTATAAAGGTAAAACATTCTCGTTTAAAATAATCATAATAAATAGTTCCATTTTATAGTTGTGCTGAAATCATGTACTATTACCTTCAGCATTATTTTACTTCTTATAATTAGTTATTTAGTTCACAGAAACAATTGTCCTAGTATGAGTTATTTCCTTTATAATAATGAAAGTTCTTCATGTTCATATTGAATGCTTCATAAAAGAACTCAAAGAGCTCATGTAATCAGCTAATTAAAAAATTATGTCCTATTGTTTTTAGAAAGCATGTGAAGCTTTCTAGAACCTCTTTTGGATTACTAGGTTTTATGTCATTGGGTCTACTATAACTTAGGATAATTTGGTTTTACTATATTTAATTTCTTATATACAGGAAAATTATGTATTATAGATAGAGAAAATGATTATTTCCCAACTCCCCAGACCATTCTGTGTGGGAGATTGTGTTGCTTTATTGTAAATAATTGTCCCACCCACTGGTTTACTAAAAACCACTGATTGGCCAAAGGCAGGCAGGAAGTTTGGGTGGGGCTACCAGATATAGAAAACTCTGAGAACAGGAAGCACAGAGCAGAACACCAGAGAGAGAAGCCAGAAGAAGCAGAGGACAACTATGCTGCTCTAAGAAAAGGTACAGAGCTGCATGGCTGAACCATCCTGTTCAGTCATGGGTTAGATAAGAGTTAGCAAATTAAATGCCTAGGCCTTAGGCTGATCAGCCTAAAACTATTAAAAGTGCCTGTATGTCTCTGCGGATCTGTGGGTCTATGGGCCTAAACCTTGAGGTTAGGCCCAAAAGTCCAGGCCAGAAACCTCACACTACAATTCTAGGTTTTTGAAATTCCTACTCATCAGGGTATACTGAAAGTTACAAATTTATAAAAGAATCATGAGAGGCTAAAAAAGAAGCAAGGTTTCCTCTTGTATCTGTTACATCTACCTGAGCTATATATTTTCATTAGAAGTAGATTGGAAATAAAGTAGAGTTAAGCTTGATAATGAACTTATAACTAATTTTCCTACTTAGGATGTAAAATGCTAAAATTACTGAGAAATCAGGTTTTTGTTCATTGTCACTTGACTTTTTCATTGTAATCTACTTGACTCAAAAATCCTATCCATCTTCAAAACATGATTCTTTCGGTATAATTCAACTCACTGTGTGCAATTGTCTCCCGCTGAGTCTATATATAGCTTTTATCTTTGCTTTGGAAACCTTTGACCTCAGAGGGTACTCTGAAGGAGTATCACAAAGGTTATGCTTGTAAAAGTACAGTTAATTTTGTTTTCAGTATCAGATTTATCTGTGATATGGGATAAAATAAAATGAATCTATATACAATAGGGCATAATAAATAACTTCAATCAGTAAATTTCTGTTACCTTCCATAGTTTTCAAAGAAAAATCAAATCACACTAATAAAATATATAAGTGCAATTTGCAAATTATTTTTGTACTAACTGTATTGAATGTCATTTAAATGCTAGTTTACTATAAACACTATCTTCATATATCACATGTGTTGTTTATTTGACAATCCAATTATCTACTTTTTCAGAAAAAAAATCTATCATTTATTAGTCTAAAGTAATAATAAAGAAGTTAATCACTTTACAATGAATATTTATTCATAAAATAAGAGAGTACATTCCTCCATTGACATATCCATATATGCATTTAATAGATGTCATATGTTTTGCTATATACCCAGGACATTCTTAATGTTGAGAACGTAATAGTGAGTGAAATAAGTACAGTCTCTAGTGCTAAGTAGTTGAGGTCTAATATAATACTGTAACTATAGGGTAATATTAAAATAAGTACATACAAAAGATAATCTGCCAATGCCCATATCATAGATGGCAATTGAAGTTCAAGGTGTTAGCTGTCCAGGAGGACAACTTTCTGATAGGTTATTAATTCAGAACTATGGCTTTTGGAAATATTAAAATGAATACATACAAATACTCTATTTAGAAGATGAATTCCAGAAATTCATTAAAGAAGTACACAGATAATATAGAGATCAGTAGGGCAGCAGTAGAATGGAAGTAGAAGTCTGGGATAGTGTTGGATTATGTAAATAAATGAATTAAGGCTTACCTTTGGTTAGACTAGAAGATAAACTTTCCAGATACAGTTCTGCCAAAAGAAATACTCTAGGTCAACCCCAGTCAAAGAATCTGGTTGTTTGTATAATGGAAGATGCCTCTATTGCCCTTTCTTACTGAAAAAAAAAAATGAAAATGAGGAAAGCAAAGCACATTCTTTTCCTTGATGAGTAATATTTAAAAAAAAATAAATAAAAGTTGGGTTTGCTTTGTATAAGAACTAACATCATTCACTAGTGAATAATTTTGAATTCAGACTAAATGGTGTATTTAGATCCATGAGAAAATTATTTATATATCATTGGCTAAAATAATGATATCATGTAGTCTAATTTATATGTACATTAATGTCACAGATAAAAAAGAATATAAACATGAATGCTCATTCATATATAGCTAGTGTCTTGGTTATAGAATAATGGAGGCAAAAGCAGACACAAAAAAAATTAAAAATAACCCAACAGATTATTAAGTGGACTTTTATTTTTAATAATGCTTTTACTATGTTACACGCTAATATTTCTTTCCAAGTTCTCCTAGGTCCTCTGTATCTTCCTACCCAACCAATATGATTCAATTTTATCCCCTATTTCTCTTTTTGTATCTTTCTCTGCTATTGTGTTGACCTACTACCTGGTCATCAAGTCTACCATCAAGGATATTTCAGTATGGGTTCTATCTAGTAACACACACTTTAAATTAATCCAGAATTTGCTTGATTCTTCTTAAATGCCAGTATTTAAGAAGTTTTCATGTTATACTAGCAAGGCTTAATTGTAGCTCACAGTGTTTACAGCTTGGGAAAATTGGTGATTATATTTTTTTTGGTAATATGCATAGCACCTTCCAGTACTATAGATACCATCCAGTAGAGAAGAAGCTACTTGATAATTTATCCAAGTTCTATGAATCAAATATAGGAAATCTTCAGCAAGAGAGTCTTACCTTCAAGTTAAGAAGGTCAACAGTAGCACTGGAAACAGACTTAAATATAATTGAGCTCATGGGACCTACAATGGTCAACGTGATCAACAGTAATTCTAAAGAGGTAATCAATTCCTTAAACATTTTATTTGTTTGTACATAATGAAAAGTTTGAATATTGTGCCCCATTATGTGTTAAATTATTTTAAAATTTTTAATACATATATATTTCAGTCACTTTTGCAAGATTTTTCAAAATGCCTTTAGGATTAGTTGTCTCACTATATATCTCATCTTCTCTCCTGCCCTCCTATTTTCCATGGAAATTAGTCATTCTTGTTCTGTGTTTCACCTGTCCCACTTAATGATATTATATTATAAATTCTATTTAATTAAAAGATTCTCTAATATAACCTCTTATATTAAAATGTAACTAACATGGTCAAGGTGCTTCAACAAATGTAAGTGCTAATGCATCTACACTAGGCTTTTTGACCCAAACAGAGAACTGCTTTAATTTAGTAAACTAATATCAGTATACAATAAGAAAAGGTGAAATTGTTGAGCAATGTGAAAACTTCTTTTATGTTCATCTCTCTTTCTTTGTGTATATAATAATTTTAGAAGCTTCAAACATAGAGATAAACTTGTAAATTTGCTGAATGTTGAGAGTGATTTCTCTCACAGTATCTTAAGAACACTTTCCAAACTCTTGGTTTTTCCTCATGGTGCATTTTGTCAAAACAATGCCAACCCATAATTACATAGATAAAAATATTATATTTTCTTCAAGGTAAAAGCATGACCTTTGAAATTACAATGTATGAACTCCTTTTAAATCACATATTTTCTACATACCTAAATTTTGTCTCTTTAAAAACAAAAATATAGCTTGAGCAGGATACTTTTAAAGAATGCCTTATTAACATTTTTGTTAATTTACCATAAAAATAAATTCTTGCAAGTTGGTCACTAAATAAATATTAATGTGCAAAATCCAAATTCAGTAAACATTATGATTCAAACAAGATTCAAACAAAATTTCAACATGCTCTTTCTTTCTCATTAAAAATAGTGAGTGTCTTTGTAGTATGAATGTGCATCCTTTGGGCGTAAGCCTAAGTGTCATATTGATGAATCATGAGATAGATTGATTCCTAGTTTTCTGTTAAAAAAAACAAAACAAAACAAAACAAAACAAAACACCACCTTTATCTCTAAAGTGACTATAAGATTTACATTCTCACAAGCAATGGAGGAGTATAATTTTTACTCCACATCCCCTCCAGCATAGGCTGTCATTGGTGTTTTGGGTCTTAGCAATCCCACATGTGTAAGATGGTATTTCAGAGTCATTTTGATTCACATTTCCCTGATGGATAAGGCTGTTGAGTAATTATTTGTCTTTCATTTATTTGAGATTCTTCTTTTGAGAATTTTTTTAGGTCTGTAGCCTATTTTAAATTGTATTATTTCATATTTTGATGTCTACTTTCTTGAATTATTTATTATTTTAAAGATCAGTCTCTGTTAGATGCAAGTTTGGTGAAGATATTTTCTAATTCTTTATGCTATCATTTTGTCTTTTTTATAAATCTCCAACTTCTATTTCTTCTTAATTAAATACAAAGATTTTTTCATATGTTCCAATGCTCGCCCTCTCTTCCCTTCTCACAATCTATACCCATCCTCCCTCAGCCTCTTCCCACCCCATGCCCTCATCTTTTCTCCCAAAAGGGCAAGAACTCCTATGATGGGTGAGTTCAGTCTAAGTCCTAGGGTGTATCCATTTGAGGTAGGTCCAATTACCTCATCTTAATAAATGTTAGGACTGGGTTAAGTGTTCCTCTGTAGGGAATGGACTCCAAGTTGTCAGGTCTTGCACAACAACATAGTCTGACAGTATCCATGAAGTTTCATATATTGCCTATGCAATTCAACAATCATCTACCTTGATTGACTGTGTCCTTTGCCTAACAGAAGCCTCTCAGTTTCAGGAGGTCCCATTTATTAATTGTGGCTCTCAGTGTCTGTGCTACTGGTTTTATATTTTAGAAGTGATCTCTTGTGACAATGTGTTCATATCTATTTCATATTTTCTCTTCTATCATGTTCAGTGTAACTGGATTTATGTTGAGGTATTTGATCCACTTAGACTTGAGTTTGGAAGGGTAAGAAATATAGATCTAATTGCATTATTCTATTTGCCACTATCCAGTTATGCTAGCACCATTTGTTGAAGATGCTTTTTTATTTTTCATTGTATATTTCTGGCTTGGTCAAAAAAAAGGTGCTCATAGTTGTGTAGATTAATAACAGAGTCTTCAGTTTGATTCCATTGACCCACATGTTGATCTTTATGCCAATACCAATCTATTTTTATTACTATAGCTCTATTGTAGAGCTTGATGTCAGAGATTTTTGTGATGACTTGAGAGGTTCCTTTATTATCCAGGATTTTTTTTTCACTTTCCTGGGTTTTTTGTTGTTGTTGTTTTCCATATATAGTTGGGTATTGTTATTTCAAGGTCTATAAAATATAGTTTTAGTATTTTGTTAGTGATTGTATTGAATGTGTAGACTGCTTTTGGTAAGAGTGTCATTTTTATTATGTTGATCCTACTTAGCCAAGAGCATAGGAGATCTTTCGATTTTCTGATATCTTCAATTTTTCTTCAATAACTTAATTTTTTTGTCATGTAGTTCTTTCACTTGTTTGGTTAGAGTTAACCAAATAATTTCATGCTATTTGTGGCTTATATAAAAGATAACATTTCTCTGATTTTTTTCCAATCATTTATAATTTTACACCTTTCAGAATGGCTAAGATCAAAAACACTAATGACAGCCTACACTAAAGGTTATGTGGAGCAATTACAATATTTCTCCATTATTGCTATGACTGTAAACTTTTACAGACAGTTTGGAAATCAGTATGATAATTTCTCTGAAAACAGGAAATCAACCTACCTCATGATGCATGAATACCACTCTTATGCATATACTTCATACCACAAGGATATTTGTTCAATTATGTTCATAGCAGTGCTATTTATAATAATCAGAATTGGAAACCAACCAAGATACTCCTCAAAATATTAATGCATTTTTTAAAATGTGGTGCATTTATATAATGCAGTATTACTCAGCACTAAGTGAAAAAAGTAACATCTGAAATTTACAGACAAATGGATGGAACTAGAAAAAAAAATGCACTCTTAATGAGTTGACCAGGCCCAGAAAGATAAGTACAGTACGTACCCTTTCATAAATGAATATTAGAAATACAGCAAATAATAAATAGAATGCAATCTACAACACCAGAGAAGCTAGACGACAAGGCACACCCTAAGAAAGACAACTGTGAATCCCTCTGAAAGAGGAAATAGATAAGTGTCCTGCGCCTTCTTTGCCCGCAAACAAGACGCAGTACAACAGGATCCTTCTGCAGCAGGTTTATTGAAGCTTCACACACTGGGGCAAAGAACGGAAGACCCCAAGCCTCCCAGGCAAGCCGCTTTTATAGGCAACATTGTTTATCTCTGACGTGGGCCTTTCCCATTGGTCAGCACACCCTCACCCGATATGATGTATCTGTCTGGGGGCCAGGCTTCTTGCTGGAAAATTACAAGGTGTCATGCGCAGTGACTTGTTTACTAAGGAGCTTCCTTAAACCGCTTAGTCATAGGCCCGATACAAGCGCCATCTTTAGGGTGCGGCTGGCTCCCTACATCTCCCCCTTTTCTTATATTTAAAATGAGGGAGGCTATCCAGTGGATGGAAACAGAGGTTTGTCCTCCCAAAACTTCTGGGAACTATGTACAAAGGAGACGTTCCTGATTCGTCCACCAGGTACACCTCCCGACCAGCCCGGCACCTTTGTGGGAGATGGGATTTGTGTGCCTTGCCCATATGCAGACAAACATGTTCCATGGATCCCCTCAAACTCTAAGGTGGAACCATTGTAGTGCTTAGCCTTACAATCCACATGGAAACTATAACAGATATGCTCTAATGAGGTGCAATGGCAATTAAGCCTCTCAGTGCAAGAGCCATACCTATACAGTATACACAATCAACCCTGCTCAATTCCAAGCAATAGGCCAAAGCCTGCCCAAACTTCCTCACCAATCAGGGAGAGGCATACCTTCCGCAAGGTTAGGTGACCACAATCAGTCAAACTTAAAATTTTTGCTCATTCAGAGCTGCCAGCCAAATTGTAGGGGAGTGTCCATCTTCAATAGCCATTAAGGCTTGGGTTAAAATTGTCCTTTCTCTCTTTCTGGATGCTCGCATCTGGCAAATCAGCCAAAGACTGCCTCCGAATCCCATGACCATGAGGATCCCAAGGGTTCCCATGCCAGCCCATTCCTTCAGGTACGAAACGGCTGAGGAAATCCAGGTGGAAAGGCCCTCTGTTAAGGACAGGTCCAGACGGGTGGAATTAATCTGAACGATGGCAACGCGGAGCTCTCGTAGCGTCTGCTCAAACTCTGAAGACCAATTCTGTAAGATAAACTGAGAAAGGCTTTTCGACAAGTTAGCTGCCCTAGAAAATTTTTCATACTGAATGGAGGTAACACAAAGTCCAGGAAGCTTTTGTTCACATCCCAATTGGGCCATTTGCCATAAAATGTCTAATTGTTCTTGTACCAAATCAATACGCTGGTTAACCAGCATAAGTCCTCCTTGAATTTGGGTATTAGCAGATGCTTGCCTATCTAGGGCCATGGTTATGGAGGCCGATAAATTATTAACAGCCCAAGCAGTTTGTACGGTGTTGGAAAGGGCGAGGGCTGAAGCGGTTGCTGTGGCCCCTACAGCCGTGACCGTAACAATCCCAACAATTATAGCAGAAATGCCAAAATCTCTTTTAGGTCGAAACAAACTCATGCTGCTAGGAGCCTCAACCGGCACAGGCACAAATCGTGGCATGCGAGTCACCATCGCAAAGGAATACTTCTGAGCATCCCAACAAAGGGTATAAAAGCAGGTGCTCTGGGCACACTCTAAAACATCTTTATCTATAGAAAGATTACTTACAATCCAAATAAAGAGTGGCCATACACACACGGGGGCAGCCAATATTGCTTGTTCAAAGACAAGTTGTTCTATAAAAGGAGCGACAGAGTCAGGGTCTCCAAAGATCCTTCCTGCTGCCTCCGTTATGCGTGCCACAAAGTCTGCAAATGGTTCATTTGGTCCCTGGATAATCTTAGTAAGCTGATTGCTACCCTCTCCTTTTTTAGAGAGTGCTTTCCAAGCACGAATGGCTGTGGCTGAAATTTGAGGGTAAATCCCCCAAGGAAATTGGGTCTGCTGTGTAGCATACTGTCCTTGCCCAGTCAACATCTCAAAGGTCCATTCCCTCTGTTCAGGGGTTATGGCCGCAGCATTTACTCTAGCCTGTTCTTGAGCTACCTCATGCCATAGAGCCTTCCACTCTAGATACTGACCCATGTTTGACAGGGAAGCTTTAGCCACCATCTGCCAGTCTGATGGAGTCAGGTTCCATAAGGCAAGCCGATCAAGTTGTGTAACAGTGAAGTTGGCATTTACACCAAACTTGCAGACAGATTCTGCAAGCTCTTTAATCTGACTAAATTCTACTGGGGCATAAACCCGATCATTATTTTGGCCCTCATATACCGGAAATGCTAAACTAAGTTGTCGCCTCATGGCCTCCGGCAGGAAAGAAAAGTTTGTAGCACCGCTCACACCATAAGGAGGAGGAGCTGTAGGTGGAGGTCTGTGCCCTCGCTGGCTTTCTGCCTTGTGCCTGTTCTTTCTGATTTGGTTACGAGGAGGATCATCAGGGTAGTATCTCTCTGCCTCATATTTGGCTGCCTCCTCTTCCAAATCAAATTCATCTCCTGGGTCTAGTGGGTCTTCCTCATCTACATGGCTGGATTTAGAGGAAGAAATGGAAGATTCTATTTCATCCCTGATCTCTAAATTAGCCAATTCTTTCCAGGGGAAGGTAAGTTTGGTCTCTTTCTTTCTTCTAACCTCTGAATTTTTCTCTGAATTTTTTTCTGAATTTTTCTCAAAACTTTTCTCCCCCATACCAGTACCGGGGGGTCCTTTTTCCTTTTTCTCCCCCATACCAGTACCAGGGGGTCCTTTTTCCTTATGTACAGTTTCCTTGGGGCGCGCTCCCAATCTCTCATCCCGCTCGGTTTCTGATAGGCTATCCTGAACCTCTCTCAACCTCATCTGTCCCTCCGTGACTACTGGCAAGCAGGACTCATCCTTTAAACAATTCTTGATCATCTTCCATATAGCTTTGGTGCCCATCCTTAAATCCAAGATCATCGACTGCGAAGTACCCATGATACCGTTAGCAGCGCGGCTTATCCGCGTCCGGCTTATCTGCAAAACGAAACCAAAGAGCGCTGCCGCTTACCTACGTCGGTCTTAGGCACTCAGCACCGAAATCAATGAAAAAGAAAGGCAACCACAAGAAAGATGATCAGGGTGACTAGAACCAAACCTAATCCTGCCAAAACCTTCTGCCAGTAAGCACTAAAAACCAAACCTCAGTCAGGGACCATACCTCTCCGAGCAAACAC
Organism: Phyllotis vaccarum; assembly: GCA_033318265.1. Taxonomy (NCBI): domain Eukaryota; kingdom Metazoa; phylum Chordata; class Mammalia; order Rodentia; family Cricetidae; genus Phyllotis; species Phyllotis vaccarum. The sequence goes on from JARWLC010000005.1 coordinate 10,958,445, forward strand.
TCTGCAGTTCTGAATCCTCCTCGTCACCGAGGGGTCTCCGCTGGTGCAGCTGATGTTGTCTTTCCCGGGTTTCAGCACCACTTGTCCCACGCCTTCTTTGCCCGCAAACAAGACGCAGTACAACAGGATCCTTCTGCAGCAGGTTTATTGAAGCTTCACACACTGGGGCAAAGAACGGAAGACCCCAAGCCTCCCAGGCAAGCCGCTTTTATAGGCAACATTGTTTATCTCTGACGTGGGCCTTTCCCATTGGTCAGCACACCCTCACCCGATATGATGTATCTGTCTGGGGGCCAGGCTTCTTGCTGGAAAATTACAAGGTGTCATGCGCAGTGACTTGTTTACTAAGGAGCTTCCTTAAACCGCTTAGTCATAGGCCCGATACAAGCGCCATCTTTAGGGTGCGGCTGGCTCCCTACAGATAAGACCTCCTGAATAATTGGGAGCATGGTGGGGTAGGGTAAGGGGAGATAGGAAGAGAACAAAAGAGAATGGGAAAAGAAAAAGATTTTTTAATAGAGGAAGCCATTTGGGGGATATGGAGAAATCTGTAACTAAGACAATTTACAGGAATTCACAAGGATGACACCAGGTAAGACTCTAAGCAATAGCAGAGAGGGTGCCTAAACTGGTCTTCCTCTGTAATCAAATAGATCATCTCCCTAATTGTCATCATTGAATCTTCATTTAGCAACTGATGAAAGCAGACTCAGAGACCCACAGCTGGGCACTGGGCAGAGCTTTCAGTCTAGTCAAAGAGAGGGAAGAGGGATCATACAAACAAAAGAGTCAAGATCATGATGGGGAACCTCACAAAGACGGCAGGCATGAGCTACTGGTCATTGACTCTGGATTTACAGCTGGGTCTATTGTACCGGTCAGAGACACCCCCCCACCCTGCAAAGACCACCAGGGAGCTGGATTCTGTTGTAAACACAGGAGGATTAGTTTATTGTTTTGGATAGGTTCAAAGGAAATTGGGTTGAAGCTCCTTGTTCTGACAACGAGGAGGGTTTCAGCCATGAGGCCCAAGTTGAGAGGATTTTTAAAGAAAAGCATACATAAGTGGAGTACTACACATCTTTGCATTCCAGGCAAAGAAGTATGGGGTACAATATCCATTGATTACACTTTCTGCCCAAGCCAAAGCCCTGAATCTGCTAACTGAACTTTTGCTTCAAAGCTATCTTTTGAATCTTTTGGTTATCAGATACATTCCTGAGATTCTTTTCAGACTCTCAGACCTGGGCCCTGCCCACAGGCTTTAAATGCTCTTTTTCTAAAACAGAGTTTTGTAGCAATAAATCCATGCCTTCACAGGGACCCTGCATGGGACTAAATTAGGCCCTCTGAATATGGATGTTAATTTTGTGACTTGGACAGTTTGTGTGCCCTCTAAGAGTGGTACCAGGATTTATCCCTAGTGCATGAACTGAATTTTTGTAGCCGATTCCTTATGGATAACTTGCTCAGCCTTGGTAGAGAGAAGAGTCTTAGTCCTCCCTCAACTTGATATGCCAGACTTTGTCGACTCCCTGTTGTAATGAGGTTTTTTGGTCTCAGGTGGCCAGAGGTCTAGACTTATAGACTTGTCCTCTTAGATCAAAAAACAACAACAACAACAAAAAACAAAACCCCAAGATCCCAACAGCCCTTTATGAATGGGGTTGGCCACTCCCCCTTCAGGAGCCCAGGACTCTGGATAAGTGTCTTCGAACCTTATCTGCTGACATTTGAATCTCACCACAACTCCCCATAGTAGGTCTTACTCACTTTGAGGAGTAGGTAGAGAGAGGGGAGAAGCTGAGGGTGGATAGTAGGAGAAGAGGGAGGGGAAACTGTGATTGGTATGTAAAATGAAAACGTAAATAAATAAAAAGAAAAAACAAAGATGTCATGCAGTTTTAGGTTTTGTTAATAATTATGCCTATATTTATTTCCAAATCTCTCTTATAAATGGATTTTTAACTTTTAAACAATTCTAAATATAATCATTCTTTAAATACCTCTGTAGCATTTGAGCTATTGTTTATATAGGTAATAGTTTTATTTCATGTTGTTTCTTTCCCCCTACATTTTTAGTGTTATCCATGAATCCATGGATGTTTCCTCATTTTAAGATTAAAGTTATATAGATAAACTAATATTAAAAACATTCAACTCTATTTATTCATTTATATGATTGTAATGTCATGACCTCAAAAAATAGCATCTAAGTAACAACTTTAGTTCTTACTTAACTTAATAACGTTTTGAATGCTTGTTATGATCTCAAACTAATATGTAAATATATTCATATTTTTATTTATTTTCTGTAATTTCTTAATCTTTAAAAATAATCAGAAATTAAATTATTTTAGATACCTTTACTTCTAAGATATCTGTCTTTGCTAGCTTAAAAAGCTTCAGGTAAGGGCTTGGAGCTAGCTCAGGAAAAAATAAATATGCTTGTGATGCAAGCATAAAGACATGAGTACAGATTCCCAGTACCAATGCCAAAAGCTAGGTACAGTGATAAGAAGCTATAACCCTAGTATTTGGGAGGTACAGTCAGTTAGATCCCCGAAACCCACTAGCTAACTAGCCTAACATAAAAGGCAGAAGTTGGTTCTGTGTACCTTGTCTCAAAAACAAAATAAACAAACAAACACAATTAAAATTGCTGGCTTTTAAAAAAACAATGCTAAAAATGAGCCTCTGACTTCCAGACTCACCAGTACACACTCAAATTCACACTCAAACCAGTCTAGATGTACATCAAACAGAAACAGAAACGGGGGGGGGGGGGGGGCTGCAAAAAGCAGTGTCCTTGTTTTTATGAGCTTAGAGTAAGTGGAGATTTATTATTCAATTTATGTAGATTTTTTTCTTTTCACCTCATAACTATTAAAGAACTGCTAAAATCTTTAGTATTAAGATGGCAGAGGAGGAAATGGTAAAGCAGTCAGATAAAGGTTGTCCTTGATGTTTTAGGAAGATAAAAATGTTTCACATATTTGCCTAGGAATCTTGTCCTTGAGATCATCTAGGGAAAAAAAAGCTGAAAAGTAGTAACCTTAATGCGTAATTTGGAATTAGTGAGTCTGTAATTCATATTATCCTGACATTGCATTATACATACATTGATTTTATACCCTTTTCCATATAACTTAATACTAGTTTGTAAATTCTAAATATTTGGGTACTTAAATATATCTTTAAATTTTTGTGCCTAGAACTGTTGAATAGTTTGAAATAAAACCAAATTAGACGATCTTTTCTTTGCTTTATCATGAAAGTTATCTTTGTTTTCTTGAACACGTACAGACTGATTTAAAGCAAATGAATGAGGGCAGCATCCAGCCAGCCTTCTTAGCAGTAGCTATGGATTGTGCATGGAGGTAAACTCTCTGTAATGATCTGTTATTTATTTGCTAAGTTTCTTTTTGAAATTTAGACACTGACAGAAAAAGTTCTTTTCTCCCTTTTCTTAGAAGAGATTAATCCATGGAGGATTCTCATGCTGCCAGTAACCTCAAATGAAGCACCACATTTTTCATCAGATGTTTAAAAAGTGTGAAGTGTGATGAAGTACACAGACCCAACTTCTCCTGCAAATACAATAATTACAACACATCTGGCATGGTTTCTGCTGGCCCTCCCCTGCTGTTTATCCTCTGTGGAGATCTGGCTCCAGATGTTCTGGTTGCAGTTGGATGGTCACCCACAGTCTGTTACCCTAAGGCACAAGAGCTGGAGCATAAATAGATTCTAACTTACTGATGGCAAAAATTTTCTGAAGAGCAGAGATGCCTTGAAAGCAAATGATCATGTTCTAACCTGTGAAAACTTAGATTCACAAAAATAGACTCATTTATAAAAATATGCAAGAAGTTTCAAACTGCTTAGTGTGCTTCTTCCAATTATTTATGAAAGCTGTGAATTCTTCTTGTATTTGTTTTATATTATGTCATGCAATCTCATTTAGATCCTACCAATTATTTTCTACAAAAATCTAGTTGAGCTCCACAGTTTTCTAGAAAGGCTGCTTATAAGATCAATGACTGCGTATCAAATCCACACATACACTAAATTCACAGTTTTATTAAAAAATGTATTTTTTTTGCAAGAAAATATAAATTTTGTGAATGAGTTAACTACACTGAGCTTTGTCTTCTATCACAGGTAGAACAAATTTCATAATTCTAGAAATTAAAAATAAGATAACTTGTAGTGGGATTGTGTGTTGTTACATTGTAAATAATTGCCCCACCTACTAGTTTAATAAAAATGCTGATTGGCTGAAGGTAGACAGGAAGTATGAGCAGGGCTATCAGACTAAGAAAACTGTGGGAATGGGAAGAACAGAGCAGAAATGCCACAGAGAAGCCACAGGCCAGGATGAGATACCAGCACATGCAGTGGAAAGAAGTTGAAATACTGCTCTGAGAAAAGGTACGAAGCCTTATGGCTAAACAAGATAAGAGTCATTTGTTAGTTCAATAATAAGAACTAGTAAGTTATATGCCTGGGCACCAGGTTAATCAGCATACAATTAATACAAGTGTCTGTGTGTTTCAGTGGGACTATGGGACTGTGGGTCTGAAAGTCTGGCCACGAGACTAGACCAGAAAGTCCAGGCCAGGAGGCTTAGCTGGAAAGTCTGGGCCAGAAACATAACACTACCATAACTTCTTAATTTCCTAATTCCAAACTTATCAAAATCCATCATGCTAGCAAGGAGGCTTTTGTCTATAATTCTAGGATTAAGGAGGCTGAGGCAGGATTGCAGTGTGTTTAAAGATAGTCAATGTAACAACAGTGATTTTGAGAATTTTTGGAGGATGCAAGTACTATTAAAATAGATAAATACCACCCCTGTCCTTGAACAATAAACCTATCATATTTTTGTAATTTTTTGAGATTCTTTGTAGGTTCTAGGTGAGACTGGATTTCTTAAACACCTTCTACCCTGTATTTAATGTCTGCAAGGTTATTTCTCCCATTTTAAATCCATCTTTTTCAAATCTTTTTCTCTGTCTCTGTCTCCATCAACACACATTTCTTTATATATATATTCTTGTATCTTTGTGGTACAATCCATAATCCATTGTGAGTACCTTTGCCTTGAGAATGGAATCAAGAATAATCTTGACTAATCAAGGTTCTTAAATCTGTCACAAACATCAAAACCTTTGCCTTGTCAGGAAACAAAATTGAGGATTTGGAGGATTGCTTATTTGGATCTTTTCTTTTCTACCTACTAAATATCCAGAGAAAATATGACCCACATGTGAATACCTTACAATGAGCTTCAAACAATTCAATATAAATTATCTAGAAATGTACCAAGAACATGCTAGTGGAGGAGGGAAAAAGAAAAACCCACAAAATCAATTCAAATTCTTTATTCACAGAAAAGCACATTGATCTTCTTTTCCTACATTAATAAATCTTCCTTGGCCAGAGAGGTTTGCACGTGGAGGGTTTCTGAGAGAAAGGAGACGCTAACACAAAACTAGGAGAGAGGACAGATGTAAGAACTAGAAACTGGCACTTTTTCATTATGTATGAAAACAAAAAACATTATAGATTTTTAATAATATTTGTGACATGTAATAATTCCCAAATCAAACTCAGTCTTAATGCAAAAAGGAAACTTGATGCTTTCATTAGAGTTCAGCACAATTTATCCAATTAAAAGAATACTCATAAAAAATCCTATTTTCTAGAATATGTTACTCTGTAAGTACTTATTATAATTATTTTCTTTAATTCTCTTCATAAAATCAGTTAACACTTGATAGTACAACATGCACTACCATGAAATATGAATTTAGAGATACTAAGACCTTCAGTGATTCATTCTCAATAACTTTTCAAGCATCTATTTGAATGTTGTGGCATATTCATTTCACCAGTGCGTAGTAGCATTAAATTAATAACTAGACACATTAACTTTTCTGATATTGCAGTTAACATGATTTTATTTGGACTGCCTTTATATCCTGACTTACACATGCTTTGAAACAAGCTTTGAACATTCTGGTAACTATTAAATAAAATGGTAAAGTTCATTATGTTTACAAATTCTTTTATATGTATGTATATATATATATATATATATATATATAAATAACAGTAAAATTATGTTAAAGCCATTATACATTTTACAACTTAAGATATCATTATTAATTTATTCCTGCACATATATAGGTAGTTAACATTTGACATATGGAATGTTTATTATAAACATTTTACATATTTAGTTTCTGTCTTATAAATTTGAATATAAGCAATTGTTCCTTATATTGTACAAAGTCACCATAAATTTACATAGTTATGATAAATAATGCTATCATTTCCATTGTTTAATTGTATAACATATAATATAAAGAAGAAATTATCTTACTTGCTAGTAGTTTATCATTTGGGAGCATTCTTCTCAAAAGATATATGCAGATGCCACAAATCTGGAGGTTTCAGGTTGACTGTTAATTTTAAAAGAAACATTGTAACCATTTGTGAAGGTAGGAGTGATAAATGGCCCCCACAGGCTGGAGTTTCTGAATGTGTAGTTTCCAGTTGGTGTCACTGCTTAGGTAAGCTTAGAAGGTATGGTCTTGCAGAAACAAGAATGTAATTTGGTGTGGGCTTTTAAAAAAAAAATTTTTTTTAACATCCGCTAATTTCTAGATCTCTCTCTTTTCCTAGTGCTTGTAGGTTAAGAAATGAAACCCTGACAGTGCACGGAGCATCGGGACCCACAGACTGGGAAATCCAGAGAACTGTGATAGGAACAAACGCGACTAGAGAAAAAAAAATGTTAATTTAATTATTCCTAATGGAACTCTGCCATACTTACAGATTGGTGCCTAACTCAATTGTCATCAGAAAAGCTCCAGCAACTGATGAAAACAGATGCAGACTGACAGCCAAATATTAGGTGGACCTCTGAGGAATCCTGTAGAAAAACAAAGAAAAGATTGTAGGATCCAGAGAGGTCAAGGACACCACAAGAAAAAAACAAAACAAAACAACAACAAATGAATCAACTAACATTTTGCTCATAAAAAGTCACAGAGATTAAACTGTCAAACCAGAAGCCTGCATAGGACTGACCTCACTCTCTGCATATTTGTTAACAGTTATGTAGCTTGATCTTCTTGTGGGCTGCATTACAGTGGAAGCAAGGGTTATCTCAGACTCTTTTACCACCTTTTGGGACCACACTCTGTAGCTGTTTTTTATTTTTATTTTACTTATTTACTTACGTATGTTATTTATTTTTTTACTCTTTGGGAGTACGCCACCCAGTTCTCAAATAATACATGGATGTCTGGCCCAGTTTTAGCTAAGCTTGTGTCTAGACAGATTTTCTTTTCTCTCTACGCCTGGCTATGTGGCTGGATGCTGGCTTTCTCCTTCTTTTGTTCCTCACTCTGTTCCCTAGACTTCTCCTCTGACTCACCTTTTCTTCATGACAGCCTTAGCCATTTCTCCCCTCTGCCTAGCTATTGGCCTTCAGCTCTTCATTAGATGTTGTAGGCAGGCAAAGTAACACAGTTTCACAGAGTTAAACAAATGTGACATAATGGAATGTAACATATCTTTGCATCATTAAACAAATATCTCATAGCATAAATAAATGTAACACATCTTAAACTAATATTATACATTACTCCTCATACTGGGTAACCTTGGTCAGCCATAACGTATGTGAGGGATGTAGTCTTACTGCTACCTTCTATGCCATGCTTTCTTGATATGATGGGCAACTCATTCCTGGACAGAAATGGAGACGTTGATTGGGAGGCAGAGAAAGGGTGGGGACAAGGAACTGGGAGGAAAGGAGGAGGAGGAATGAAAGTTGAGATGTAAAATTTGAAAAAGAAAGTGAACTTTCAGCTGCTACTCCAGCCACCATGATTGCAGCATTCTACTCAGGCCAAACTTCATGTGTTCTAACCCTCTAGAACTGTAAGCCTATATAGATTCTATAGGTTGTATTGGTCATGATGTTTTATCAGAAAAGAAAAATCTTTAATATAGCTCTGGTGGTTTAGAGATATTTGTTTTTTAACTTCTCATAGGATTATAGATTCACCAATAAACAATTTACCTATTTGTATCCTAGTCATAGAATGTAAGTACAGTGTAAATAAAAAGCTAATTATTAACAGATAAAAGAGGATATAGTAGCCAGTGATCATCCTTACTTTCTTGGACTACGTTTGAGGAACAAAAACATCAGTGAAAGTATAATTTAGCAAACTTATCTGGTTCAACACAATCCTTTTATGAACTAATAATACTACATTCTTTTTTGTAAGAATGTTTAGGAACATGTCAATATATAATTATCCTTTTGTGGGTATTTAATTTGATTATTTGCATTTATTTAATTCTGCTAAACTATACAATAAAATTATTAATCTTAGCATCACTATTAACAAATTCTACATTAATCATAAATGAAAACCATTAGTATATAAAACAAGAACTAAGAATAGGAAGGTTTAAGGAAGAAAATAAAAAGAAATATAATGGTAATTTTAATGGTGTACAATGCCTTATAAGAATATCTACGATGGGGTAATTTATAATTATAATTTATAATTTATAATTTCTGTTAGGAATGAAGTCTAAGAATCCTAGCATCAAGGTAAAGCATACTTAAGACGTGAGACACATTCTTCTTTTTATCAAAGTTAGATTTGAGCACAGTGTTTCTTTTTTTAAGAAAGATAAATGGCCAAAAAAATTCAGTGCTCTGTAAAGCTTCTTTTGTACAAGCATTGAGAATGCTCATAAAATAATCTTTCATAGATTATTTAGTTTTCAAGATTATTTCTCTAAATAGAATTATCTTGGTATCTGCATTTCAAAGGTCCCAAACATTCAAACCACAGCATTAAAGATGGAATTTTACAAGTATAGAAACAAGTAAAGGAGATGTATGCTTAGGTATTTTAGAGTTTCTGTTGCTACAACAAAACACTATGACTTAAAATAAAGCAGGGGAGAAATAAGTTTACCAGACTGGTACTTCATTATCAATATTCATCCTCAAGGGAAGATAAGACAGAAATGCAAACATGGCTGAAACCTGGAAGCAGGAGCTAATCAAGAGGCCATAAAGGAGTGATTGTTACTGCCTTATTTGCCATGGTTTTCTCAGTGTCCCTTCCTATAGAACCCAGGACTACTAGCTCAACTATGATGCCAGCTTCAATGGCCCAGGCCGTCCTCCATCAATACTTGAATTTCTTAAGAAGGAAGGAATTGTTTCCCTTATATAAAATGAAATAAAATTGTAATCATGACTCATTCTACAATGAAAATGAAGCCATTTTAAGTGCTACTTGATACATTTAATTGTATCAGGAGACATTGCTTTATGGCTGAATAGCTAAAAATTTTTCAGGTCTTGTGATACTGTAGCTCTCAACAGGAATTGGCTATTTTGAATTAATCCTAATTAAAATGAACATTTATTTATGAAGGTACTTGTGAATTTCTTTGACTCTATGTCAAAAAAGATAATTTTAAATTCATTTCACAATGACTTATTAGAATTGAATCATTTCAATTTGTAAGTTGTTTGTATAACTCATTATATGCTTATGTAGTTTTATGAGAAACAAATGACTTATGTACAATTTATGATTTTGAAGGGTTTACACATTATCATAAAATTACTGAAGACTTTATTTGTATTTGATTTATTAAATGCATCATTGTTTACTGAATTATAAATAATGCAATTCTTTAGAAAGAGAGAATCTGACTCTATGACTCACTCTTTGTACTCACTATGCAGCTTGACTAACCTTAAACTTTCAGAGAATATCCTTTTTCAATCCCTCAATGCTGGTAGCATTGTTTTTAACCATGAAGTGTTGCATGAATAAATGAGACTCAGGGATAGATCTCTGAGGAAGTCAGAGATATTAGAGAGAGTAAACACCACAGTCAGATCTTACCCAGCTGTCTTCCAGCTTCCTCAGCCTGGATTCTCTTGGCTTCCTCTCCTCTGTCTTTCTATCCCCGCCTTAAATACTCTTTTGGTAACTTAAGGCTTGGCCCCACCACTGCCTGCTTGGGATTCTGGAATCCCTTCTATAATCTAAAATGACCTGGACTCAGTTGATATTAAGGGCATAGGCCACCACTCGCAGGATACTCCTTGTGTGTGAATCACCACTTTCTGATCCTCCTAGGCTGACTGTGGTTAGATTTCCAAAAATTCTGGAGCCTTTATCAAATCCCCACATAGACTGTGGGTAGATTTCCTCTGATATACCCAAAACTTTTGGAGCTTTTATTGAATCCCCACAATGAAGAAGAATAAATCCTGTTACTATAAGATCATACATAATTCGGGAGAAAGATACTTTTTATTATATTTTTTAATTATCTGATATTCAGTTAGAATTTTTTTATTTTCATATATATATATATATATAGATATAGATAGATAGATAGATAGATAGATAGATAGATAGATAGATAGATAGATAGATAGAGGGGGGGAGAGACAGACAGATAGATAGATAGATAGATAGATAGATAGATAGATAGATAGATAGATAGATAGATAGATAGATAGATAATAGATAGAAACAGAGAAAGAAAGAAGACACCAATTCAATGGACTGTATAATACTTTTTAGAGAAAATAATTAATAAGATATATTTATGACATAGAACAAAGTAGATGCAGTGTCTAATCCAACAGTCATTGTCTTCTGTTCTCCTCAGGGTTGAGGGAAACCAAATACTCTCTTGCCCTGCCCACTTGAGAGAATACAAGACCACTCTCATAAGTTCTTAAGTAGTCACATAGACGGACAAAAACAAAATGAAATAAAAAAACAAGCACTAGGATTTATCACTCAAATACCATTGGCTGAACAATCAAATTTCCATAGCAAGTAGAAATCAAAAAGACCATGTATTATAATCAAGTAGACTTTATCAATGAAATATTGAAATTATTCAACATACAAAATTTAACAAATTCAATCCTACAAAATCAGTAACAACACAGATTTTTTTTTTAGTGCCTATTTAATACAGTAGGTGAAGTCTTAGCAGGAGAAGTAATATAATTAATATAATTAAAGGAAGTCCAGGATCAAGAGGACACAAACAAGACAATGTATCACTTTTGTAGATGATAGGATTGTTTACATCCTACCACAGAAATGTTTTTTTGAAAATATGTTTATTGCTGCCCTATTTGTAATATTCAGGAATCATGATCTATATGTATTTTATTAGAAAATAAAAATAAACAATTCTTATACAATAAAATATTGCTAAATTCTAAAAATGAAATTTACTGAATGATGGACAGAAATAAAAATATGCATATATATGGTTAAATTAACGAAAAAGAATATCATCCTGAGTGAGGTAACTCAGACACAGTAAGATGTATGGTACAAATACACTTATATGTAGATATTAGTTATCAAGTCAATCATAACTAGGCTATAATCCATTAAATCACAGATTTTTGGTGTAGAGTCATGGATTAGAGGTGGGGATAATTCTCCCTAGAAAACTGAATTAGAATAGATAGATAATTATCTTAAGGAAATTAAATAAAATAATTAGGACTGAATGGAAGCTCAAATGGCAGGATCAAGTAGGAAGGACAAGAAAGAAAGGGATAGCTCTGAAGGGCACGGAGAATGAAACAGTTAAAATTAAGATCCGTTATAGAGGCAACCTAATACAGTAGGGAACCTAATACAGTAGATGATTTCTAAATATATATACACACATCTACAGATGATCTAAATGCAATTGCCAAATAAAGGGAAGACAGCATTAACTGGACATCTTTTTTTTCTCCAAGTAGTCTTCCAGTACTAACATTGTGTTACATACAGTTTAGTTGTTAGTCAAATGGGTCCCAAAGGAATGCCCACATAACCCAGGCTATTTTCAGGACTATGAATTTCTTTCTACAAATTAATGCAAGAGCCCATTGCTTCAGGCAACACCTACAAAACTCATTGAATATGAAGAAATGGAGCTGGTACTTACATAGAACCTTCAGCTTTAGGTACAGGATTGTACTCTACAAAGCTACCCAAGGTAAAAAGTAATTACCAACCCAATCAGAACCCCTTCACAGTACAATGGTGTACTGCCTGCAAAATATGCTAATAAAATATATCACAGAGCTTGTGTGGGTATAAACCAATAGCTGATTTGACTGACGGTTTAGTCTATGAGATGGAACCAATATGCAACACTGCTTGGGGATTCAAAACCCTGAGACTACATAGCTCTTGAATAAAACCAAACATTTCTATGTTGTACAAAATGTTTGACCTATCTGGCCCAAGGTCACATGTCTAACTCACAGAAGCACGTAGAGGCTTATATTAATTACATGTTGATTGGCCTTTGGCACAGGCTTACAGCTAACTAGTTCTAGCATCCTAACCTATTTTTACTAATCTTTCTTGATGCATGGCTTGTGGCTTACCTTACTTCATTACGTATTGCTCCTTGGGCAGTGGATTGTGTCTCCCTTGACTCTGCCCTCTTTCTCCTATAGTTATTCTGAGATTTCCTGTCTGGTTCTATGCTGTTATACTGTAGGCCAAAACAACTTCTTTATTATCTGATGGTCTTCATAGCATGCATGAAGATATCACTTGGGAACCTGATATAAAGGGTATTAATCACTAGCAACTGATTAAATAAAAAGATCAATATTTACTAAGGGGTTCATATGAAACATTCATTGATACAAGAAATTGAACCATAGGGCAATTCCTGAAAAGTTGAATGGGTCCATGTGATGCCAGAAGTAGGTCTCATCTTCTCTCCAAGAACACAAGGGAATAAACAGGAAGAAGTGGTGGCATGCCCTGTCTTAGACTAGCTTGGGTACACCCTGTGTACATGGGTCCTCAAGGTCTAAAACTAGGTCAAGCAGAAAAATGCCTTATTTGCACTGCATTTCTGCTTATAAATAAATACATAATTTAACTAAAATGCCTCATAATATTTTACTGTACTCATAAATAGATGTCTTGTTTCAGTCATCAACATGAAGGCTTATTCCTATAGCCAATGGGACTAGATAAAGAGATCTACTGTCATCCATAACACAGTGAGAGACTTTAGAATACTCAGCTCTGAAAGAAATGTCTCCATCAGACTCCTCAGGTATTACAGAACATCATGGAGGAGTAGGTATAAAATTTGTAGGAGTTAGAGGAAATGAAATTCGCAAAGCAAAAAGGTCCTCTAAATCAGTATTATCAAAGCTCATATAAACTCACAGAAACTGTGGCAACATGCACAAGGCCTGCAAAGGTCTATACCAGATGAGATCCTACAGATGAAGTAAGAAGTGGATGCAAGGTCCAATCCATAACCTAGAAACAAATTTCATTTAATAACCACTTGAAAGTGAAAATTTAGATTCCTCCCATAAAAGTCTCACAGGGGGAGGGAATACTCATAAAAGCATATTGTAGATGGCCAAGTTAAAATGAACTCAATGGCATCTTTGAAGGTTCTTCGTCCTATAATGTCATGTCAAGGGAAATATGTTCAATTTGGAAATCATAATGCAGAAATTTCGTTCTGAGGCCGGGGTTTTTCCACTATGGAATGTAAAAAGATGTACCCCTGGAGGAGGATGCAAAGTAGCCACTTTCCTTATACCCACAGCATAGAACTTTACAACATCTCAATTCAGTCCATTATTTTTTCACAAATATTTAAAATAGGTTCTGAATATACATTAAGATCATTGAAATACACTCTGTTTTTTTGGTTTGGTTGGTTGTGGGATTTGTTTGAGACTGGGTTTCTCTGTGTAAAAATTCAGTCTGTCTTGTAATTCTCTATGTAAATCAGGGTGGCTTCAAACACACAAAGATCCACTTCTCTCCTCTTCTAGAATGCTGAAATTACAGGCATGTACTACCACTGCCTGGCTATGTACAATACACACAGGCACAGACACACACACACACACATATGTATGTGTATATATATATACTCTTTGTTATTTAAAAGTTTATTTTCATTTACATAACAACCATGGTTTCTCCTCATACCCATCCATCCACTCACCCCACACCTTTCCCATCCAGTCCACAGGGAGAGTAAGACTTCTTATAGGAGGTGAAAAAAGTCTGGCATATCAAGTTGAGGACGATCAGCCACTCAGCCCTGTATCAAGACTGAACTATTCTTCTACAAGGAATGGACTCCAGAATGTCAGTTCATGCTTTAGGGATACATCGTTGTTTTACTGCCAGAGACCCCAAAATGGCCCAAGTTACACAACTATCATCCACATTTAGAGGGCCTAATTTAGTCTTTTGCAGTTTCCGCAGATGTTAATCCAGATTCAGTGAGCTCTCAGTAGCTCATGTCAGATTCTCTATGGGTTTACCCACTATGATTTTGAATACCTTTGTTTATATAATCTCTCCTGTCTCTCTTGAAATGGACTGAAAGCTTAACTCGGTGATTAGTTGTGAAGTTTTGCATCTGCTTCCGTCAGTTACTCTGGGATTACACTCTTGCACATTGTAAATATTTGCCACTCTTATTAGTTTATTAAAATGCTGATTGGCCAGAAAGTAGATAGGAAGTAAAGGCATGGGTAACAGAATAAGAGAATTTTGGGAACTGGAAGTTAAAAGTGGAGACAAAAGGAAACTCAAAAAGGGGGGGGGAGCAATGCTGCTTTGAGTAATGTTACCAAGCCTCCTGGATAAACAAGATAAAACCATGGGTTAGTTTAAGAATAAGAGTTAGCAAGTAATATCCCTGAGCCATAGGCCAAACAGTTTGTAAAGAATGTAAGTGTGATTCTTTGGTATTAAGAGGCTGTGCATCTAGGGCTTAGCCCTAGAATGGGTCAGAAACTTCTAAATACACTAATGACAGAGTGGTAATCAGTTTGATTACAGGAAAAGGACAATGTAGGTACCCTCCTTACTATTGTTTGGAGTCGTAGCTGGGATCATTTTTGTGAATTCCTTAGAATTTTCCTAGCATCAGGTTTCTTCCTAACCCCAAAATGGATTCCTCTATCAAGACACCCAGTTGTTTGCTCTCCCTCCCTGTCCCTCCCCAACTCAAACATCTCATTTCCTCTTGTTCTGTTCCCATTCCCTTTACCTTCACTCCCATGGTTCTTATTTACTCAGGAGAGCTTCTTTATTTCCTCCTTTCAGGGGGATCCATGGGTGTCTCTCTTAGGATTCTCCCTGTTATCAAGTTTCTCTGGGGTTGTGGATTGCAACCTTGCTTTACATCTAGTATCTACTTTTGAGTGAGTACATGCTGTATTTGCCTTTCTCAGTATGTGTTACCTGATGCAGGATGCTTCTTCCTAGCTCCTGCAAATTTCAAGATGTAACCCTGAACCTGATAGAAGAGGAAATGAGAAATATACTATATATTTTTAATAGTAATTTCATCATTTAATCATTAACTTAGCAAGTCCCATAACTGGAGTTAGATCATTACATAAAATTACATAACAATTTAGACTTTGATAAAATCATGAAAAAAAAATCACACCTATGCTTTTGCCTTTTCCTCCCTCAGTTTATATAAATGATCTAGAATCTGGTTGTATTTGTCATGTTCACAAAAATAATAAAAATAATTATTTTGCAGTAATGCTGTGTATATAATACATTCTAAATATAATTAACTTCTTAATATAATTACATTCTTTTATTTCTTTGGTTTCTTGAAATATCAAATTTTTACTTCATGTTGCGTTATTCTGTTTGGAGGTATAATAAAATATTAAAATTTTCAATGTTTATGAATAAGTGTAATATAAGAAAAAAGGCAGAGATGGTGCATGAATATACTTTAATGTATATCATGCAACCTAAATTTTAATTCAAAGGAATTTTCCTGATTCTTACAATAGTCTTCTGAGAATTTAAAAAAGTTCTGGGGAAGGATTTCTAGTTTTCATGCCTTGGTATGATAAAGGAAACATATTCTGGTGAGGTTGAAGCATCTGATAATACTGTTAATCTGGTACTCCCTATTACACTTCAAGATCCCAGTGTCCCAAGCCTTTGGCATTATTAAAAAGTGCCTCAGAGAAGTGATGTTCTGAGCAGGTGATCTAATGTGATTGGTAGTATGTTTGCTTAGCACATGAGAAGTCCTCCATTTAA
This sequence comes from Phyllotis vaccarum, assembly GCA_033318265.1. Taxonomy (NCBI): domain Eukaryota; kingdom Metazoa; phylum Chordata; class Mammalia; order Rodentia; family Cricetidae; genus Phyllotis; species Phyllotis vaccarum. The sequence continues at coordinate 10,974,623 of JARWLC010000005.1, forward strand.
CTTCAGCTCCACAAAACAGGGTTTTTGTTCTGTTTCATTTTTTTTCACAAACCTGGGATCTCAGCATGGGAAGAAGTTAAATCCAAAGTTACTTTGGCTAAGTGGATAGTGGGCACCAGTTGGAAATACATGTGTCCAAATCTCTAAAACAGAAGCAAAACAAAGAATAAGAATAATTGGCTGGAATTGATTGTAATTAGATGCCCTCTATCATTATGAGGGAATGCCCTTGACTGTGATAGGGAAATTCTAACACTTTTTCTTTCCTCTCTAGTCACCAAAAGATCATATTTACCTTCTATTTATGTTAACATTAGGTGTTGCCTAGTCACAGGTCCCAAAGCAGTAAGCAGTAGATTAATTTAACAAGTAATGAACGTTTTCAAACTTTATTAGTCTCTCTCTCTCTCTTTCTCTCTCTCTCTCTCTCTCTCTCTCTCTCTCTCTCTCTCTCTCTCTCTTTCCACACACTCACACACACACACACAGAGAGAGAGAGAGAGAGAGAGAGAGAGAGAGAAAGAGAGAGAGAGAGAGAGGGAGGGAGAGAAAGAGAGAGAAGTCTAAAATAACCCAGTTATTTAGGTACTTGCTATAGCAATACAAAGTTGGCCAATGCACCACTATCTTCCCAGATAGCCATATAGAAACATAGCTTTTCCTTTAAAAGAATGCAAGCATAGCTAAAACCATAACTTTATAACATATTTACAACTATTGCCTTTTCCAAAGATATAATCTTACTCAGAATCTTTATCCAGAAATTGATAGCTATAAAAAAAAATGAGAAGTACTCATAATTTCATTCTGTGATACTATCCTTGGGTTATGCTGAATAAGAAGCAGATTTAGGCACTGAACCCAACTAATTAAATGGTTAATTTTAAAAGCACAGTTTCTTCTAGCTAATGAGGGAAATCTTCGTCCAGATAGGCTGAATGTGTAACAACAATTTAATGGACCATGCTATAGAAGATGTCTCATGAAACATCTGCAAAGAACACAGGCAGCCTATAAGTGCCAAACACAGACCTAAGTGGACAGTCAGCAAAGAGACAGGATGCCAGTAATGAAATATTTTGAAACCTTAATTAGCTTAACAAAATTATTCAGGACTCTCACATACAAGCCTTATCTAACTAACAATTTAGCATCCCAGCAGGTGACACTCAAGCAGAAAATTTAGTTAAGTCTACTAATTTTATGAGCTGTAAAACTGTTGAAGTATAAATTGATGCTATGACAAGCTGCCAAATTTTTACTTTTTTGTTTTACAACAGTCCCTTCATAGTGGTTTGTTGTCTGGAAACAGAGCACTGACATTCACAAATCTCTAAATCTTAAGAAAGTGTTTGGAAGTGGTCAATGGATCAATAGTTTAATGAATTGTTACAAAGCCAATATTCATTTCTTTGAAAAAATTTTAGTAAATAATTATGTAGACAGGGATGTTGTAAGTAAGAAAAGAAGGGAGGGACAGGCTATAAACACCCAAAGAAGGTGGTCCATATTACACAGTAGTATTGTGACATATTTGTAACTGTGTGAAGTTATATTGCTGTCATAGGTGTAATAGAAACCTGAATGGTCAGTTGATAAATGGCATAAGTTGGACTTTTGAGCAGAGAGAGAACTCTGGAAAGAAGCAGAGAATATGCCAGCCAGACACAAAGGAAGCAGGATAGACAGTATTGAGAAAGATAGCATCATGTGGTATATTGTAAATTAAGTGAGTTAATTTAAGTTATAAGAGCTAGTAGGACAAGCCTCAGATAACGCTGGGCTTTTAAAATTAATACCAAGTCTCTCTCCATATCATTATTTGTGACATGACAGCCCCCAAATGTGATTACACAGTGTCATATAGATATTCTATAAATGTGAAGTTTTTGTAATAATTCAACTATGGCTATGCTAATCAGACTTCATCTCCTAAAAGATAGACAGATAAAAAAAAGAAAGAAAAAAGAATTACAAATTTTCTAGAGAGTTTTAGTGCTTCTCTCTAGAAAAGAAAATTTCAAAAATAGAATAGCAATGTGAGTTTTTTCATACAAATAAAATAAAATAATACAGACTTCACAAGATTCCTGTAAAATTTGTATCATCATAAAATACCATCATAATCATGGTTTTAAAAGACAGCATTTTAAAAGAAAGTTATCCCCAACCATCAAATGTCACTTGAACCTAAAGATCCATTGTCCATAAGAGCTTCTGAACTGCCATAGTTTTCTTCATAAGTTCTGCACATAAATTATCAAGCTAATAAAATTCTATTCTATATTGAAAATGGGGCTTAAGAATTTCCATTCAAAGTTGAAAAGCCAGTGGGCAGCTGTTGAAGGCTGTTAGGCAGTTGGAATGTTCACTTCTTTTAGGTACGTAGCCTCAGGGGATATGGCCCTACTTTCATAAGTATATGAATACCACTAAAAAGACTCAAAAAGAGAAATGCATGGTGGTGTTTTGCACAAACTGTAAGAGATGCGGGAGAGAAATCTATAATCAAAATACATTATGTACCACCACTTGATGTGCTCTGCTTTTCTAATACCCATGGAAGGTCTGCTGCTTTCTAAATAGAAAACAGGATGGGTATATTGAGGAGATGGGGCAGAGAGAAAATTAGGAGAGGAAGTAGGAAGAGAAACTTCAATTAGGATGTATAATAAATTTAAAAATTTAAAGTAATTGAAATATAAAATTCTGAAACAATAAACATATTTAAAATAACATAAATGTTTTAAACAGTATCCAGTGACTTAGAGAATCCAGATTTTCTAAAATAAAAGTTTAGCTTTGCCTGTGTCCCTTCTGCTCCAAGATTATCTTGATTTGTTACCTTCTTCAGGGCAGAGAAATGACTAGTGTCCTTTACTTCTATCTCTGAAAAGAACAGAATGGAATTTACAATCTGCTCCTTCCTTTTTCTTTTATTGTTTTAGGAGTTATATGGCTATGGCTTCAACTATTCTTCCTCCTTTTTACCATTCTTATTATTAAACTGTGGAAAACTAACAAAATACACATAATTTTCTTGATACACAATATTTAATTTAGTTAAATCTGTGTAGACATTTTTCTCCAAGAAAGCTAACAAATTAGTTCCCAAGGCATTAAAATACAAGCATATAAGAGAGCATCTTTTAAGTTTATTATAATATATCATATAATCTTAAGATTCTTACTGCTCTACATACAAAATGTTTACTGCAGCAATCCTGAAAAGTTTCAAGTCATTACATCATTCATTGTTAAAATCTAAACTACAACTTTACCAACTAAAACTAACAAAAAAAAAACCTCCCCAAACCTCATACCTTGATCTTGTCAATTAAATTGTGAAGCAGTGAGAATGTAGCTACTGATGGTCATTAGGAAATACTCCTTTTATTTTATGGTTCTCAAAATTTTAAATTAAGTCGTGTCTTTTGAATGTGTGGTGCATGGACAGATATAGGTAACAGTTGCAGATATAATATTCTAAAAGAAAGATATTTAATGGCTGTTACTCATGTAATCTTTAAATGCAGCCAAGAAATGTCTACTATAGATCAAATCTATGAATAATGCTTAGGAGTTTATGGTTCTGTCCACTCTGGACCAGTATTTCACTTTATGTTCACTGTTTTCTTGAATAATATCATATTTTCAGTTTTATAACTTTATCGCCCTGTATTTTATCTTCAAATTTTGGGAATCGAGTATTAGTTCTCCTGCTATGCTTTAACTGATTCAATGGTAATACTCTAAAAAACCTTGTTGACCTGCTATATATGTCATATGGATTCACTGCACTAGTAAAGAGACTAAGAATAAAGATTTTCTGAATAATTCCTTATTTGTGGGTGGCTTCTGCTGAGATTTATAGGGTATTATATAAATCAAATGGCTAATCTCTGCGAAGAGCCATGTGAATGATTGAAATGTGTCTGACCTTTTCATCTTTCTGCAGTAACCAGGAAAGGTTGTGCAATTGGAACCTTAGCTGTTTCTTTCACACACATTTGATTGATACTACAAATCATCAGAAAGACTAATTTTTAAGTACAAGATAAATATCTGGCAGTAAGTTTTAAGCAACAATTATTTCTTTATTTACTTTTCTTTGAACACATTGTAATAGCAACAGCTTGCATATTGAAATCAAGAACCTAGAAGGTAGAAACGGAAGCTAGTGTTGAAACAAAAGATCTTTAAATGTCTAATTAAACATCCAGGACAATCTGAAAGGTATCAGATATAAGGGTCATGAACCTTAATTTCCAACTTCTAAAATTTGTTGTAAATATTCATTTTTATTTTTGGCCAAATATAACAATATTTGACTATTGATTCTTTTTAATTTCTATTAGCATTTTCAGAACAAGATTACCTATAACCATTATAACCTATAACCATATTCCACTTGTAATATGTGTTGAAGGAAATAACAGTTCTCTTTTCAGATTCAAGGACCCCTTAATGGGTTTTTTAAAAAAGTGTCTGGAAGAGGAACTGAATGTATTGTGTTTTCTAATATTTGACTTACATTATTTAGACAGTGAATTTTGAGCTCTGTGGATTTATTTGAAATCCTTGAAATTTTACTGAAACTGAAATGTGATGACTCTCAAGGAAACTTAAGAAGGCATAAAATGCTTTGCATACAGACACATCATGTGATCTTTGGAGAACAGAGGATTAACTGTGGCAGGTAAAATTTTAAAGGGGCAACACTGATATTAGTGCCATATTTTTTGTTATTTCACATAGAATATGTAATTCATTCAGGAAGATGTAATCTGATAATATGCATTTTGTTAAATCTCATAAAATGTGACTAAAGAGTTGTAAAAGTTACATACAATAGGAAACAGTCATAAGGACACACTTGGTTCTTATAAATTAAAATGTGAGGCATAAGAGGTGACTCTTGTTATAGAGAGGAAACTTAGAGTGATGGACAGCAAGGGCATGAGAACTGGTGAGTTCCAGTTGCAAAGGACAGTACTCAAGAACAATAAAGAAGAGCTTAGAAGGTGAATCTTCCCTTAAGCCCCAGATAAGGGAGCAGCCATGGCTTACAGTTTGACCTTAACTTTTGAGGATATAAGCAAACCACCAGCCAAGCTACTGGAATTCTCATCTAAACAACTGTTACTAAACAATAGGATGATGCTTTAAACTAACACATTTTTTGTTGATATCTTGCTCATAAATTGAAAACTAAGTGGGAGTCTTAAATTACTTGATTTAATCATTTCAAATGCATTGTAATGTTCTGTGAATTCTTTCCAGAAGGCCTCGATAACATTTTTTTAAAATCACAATAAATTTGAAATATTCCTCATAATTATAATTTTGTATATAATTTTAACTAAAATTTGAAGAAAGATTTTTATTTAGTATCAAGCAATATCCTGTGAGTGTAGAGTCATGTAATTTATTACTATTGTGAGGACTAGAAACCAAGTTGTCTGGAAAAGACAGAGATGATCAATATTTCTAGCAAAGATTCAGTCATCCTCCTATGTGAGAACACATTATAAATGGTGGTCAAGGTCTAGCTAAGATATTTCTAGACATTTTAATTTCTTGTACAAAGAGTTAAAAATAAAAATTGCAAAAGTAGCAAGATAGATTCATTTGGAATAAAGCAATCATACAGATTTGAAAAAGATATGTCATCAAGACTGATAGAGAACAGGAGTAAGACATTTCAAAGGTTGTGTGTTACAGCTTAGGTTCTTTTCATGTGAATTTTAAAGAAAGAAGGAACTGACTATTGATGGCTGTAGCCTGAGTGATTCTTCTTTTGTTAACTAAATTATGTCATATCACTATTTTCCCTACTATCAGTGTCCTTCCTCATATTACATCTGTTTTCACTATATGCATACCTAATTACATTCGGGCATATGTTGATAAATAGATGATTATCCTGAGTTTGCTTGAATACCATATTTACTTTGTGTGCCCCTCTAACCACATAAGAACAATTCATCCTTTTCTCTGTTCTTAAAAGGTACACTGGCATATGTATTTTGATAGAAACTGTCAGGATCTAGGAAAATGGCCACATATATAGTCAGAAGTTTCTGTTCTTCCAGAAACTCTCAATTACCTGGCAGCTGCTTACCAAATAATTGACTTGGAGGCATAATTTCATAGAAACTTATGGGCCAGTAGATAATGCATACTTCTATCTAACTCTTACCCTTCTAGTAATCTGTAATTCTTATCTATGTCTAGCCACGTGGCTTGGTAACTTTTCTCAGTGAATCATTCTCATCCTGCTTTCTCTGCATCTGGCTGATGACTGCTTCTCAGCCTTTCTTCTTCCCAGAATTCTCTGAATTGCCCTTACCTATACTTTCTGCTTGGCTATTGACTAATTAGCATTGCATTAAATCAATTTGAGTAACAAATCTTTACAGTGTACAAGAGCATTATACCTCCACTCAGTGTTTAAGAGGATTTATTGCTGGTATAAAGGACACTTGTTCAGTTCCCAGCATCTATTTTGGGCATTAATATCTATAACTCAAACTCCAAGGAATCCAATGCCCTGTTAACTACTTTATGTGCATTGGTACTCACACAGGCAAATATCCAAACACATACACACACATTTATATCTAATTAAAATGCAGACACATCTTTAAAAAAATGTCTAAATTTGATATTTAGCTGAGGGAACATTTATCCAATTGTGCAAAAAAATATTATACATGCAGCTTGATGGAGATGGAGACATAAATTTCTAGGTACATTGTTTGAAAAAGTATATGAATATGTAGTAACCCTAAGTAAGAAAAGAGTATTGTTGCATATACATCATTTGAAGGGGCAAATACAGAAAACCTCTGGAGCATAAACTGTTTTATGTGCTTATAGGTTCCAATAGTAAATTTAGTTTGGTTAGGAGGGTAAATCTAATTACTTTATTTACAAACCAAATAAGAAAGCCAGCCTATAAAACACTCGAGGAAATGTTACTTTATGTAAACAGTTAATCTTGAAGAGATGCCAGATGCCAGAAATATTATATAAAATACCATATAACTTACATATAACCCAATAAATATTAAAAATAATGTATTTCAAATGAATATCATTTTGAGAAAATATATTAGTGACTATGTTATTAAAATTTAATTTAATTATTTTCCATATTCAAGGTCATAAAGTTACTTGGATGCTTACTATTTACTGAAATAGTACTTGGTGTGGACTAGCTATAATTCTCTTACGGACTATCACTGGGATTGTTACAAACAAACAACCCCAGAATTTGATTAATGTAAATCCTTGGTATGATGTTAAATCTTAGCTGTCTATTGGAATTTAACTAAAAAGCTCTCTTCTGTGAAAAATTTTCTTGCCAAGATTATTTGCAATAGGAAGGTCCACAGTGAGTGTTTGTAGTACCTTATGATGGTGACCCAGATAAAATGGAGATAGATAAAATAAACATTGTTCTTTGGTCTGCTTGCCTTCACTTTTGCTAGCAAGATCACATACTCTATCATTAGTTTAATGTATTATTTTCTCTGGTATTGAAACAGCTTTGTTGTGCTTCTAACCATTATCACTCTAATAATCTTCCAGGACTAAAATGCCAGATTAGTACTCTATTGCACAATTTCTACTTGGGATTATTAATTAAAAACTTGGAGCCAGATATTGTGGAAAGATAAAGATATTAGAGAGACAGAGAAGCAAGCCTGAGACATCAGCCTCATAATTAAAATAATCTTTAACTAATAATTTAAAATATTTGCTTAGAATAGAATACCACAAACAGAAAAACAATATACAAGACAAAAATATTAGTTTAAAATATATACAATAAATTCATAAACAAAAAAGAATTTACTAATTAAAAATGTGTCTGGCTAAGTGAATGCTCTGGACATTTTGGTACCTATGGAGCCAGAAGAGGACATTGGAGCCATTGTATCTAGATTTATAGGCAATTTTTAATGAATAGAACTGAATTCTACATCATTGAACTCTGATCTTCAGAAAGAACAGCCAAGTCTATTAACAACTAAACCATATCTCTAAGTCCTGATTCTTAATCTTTTGTAAAATAAATAAAGAATTTTTTAAGATTATAAGAGAAAGATATTTTTGTTCTTCATGAAATCTTTATTATAATAAAGTATAAATAATAATTTATTAATATGTTATCTTTAAGCATTAAAGATTGTTGTGGGATTCAGGTGTCAGCTGATAAGGTCAAAAGACACTTATCCAGAGTACTGGGCCCCTGAAGGGGGCGGGGAAAGCCCATTGAAAAGGGGCTTCTGGAACATGAGACGCTCTCTTCCTGGTTTCTGGATGTTGCAGAGAGGATCGGATTCCATCATCCGTCCATCACTTGTCCACCGTTCCAGACTCCAGTCCCTGTTCAGGTGTTACTGTAATCTGTTACCTGTACCGTGAGTGTTGTTTTATATTTTAATAAATACCTATCTGGTAATGATGCCTTCTAAGTAAACTCTGCCTATAAGAGATGATACAGTAAAATTGAAAAAACACAAGATACTAAAAAATTAGAATAAATTAACAGTTTTATAAATTAATAATTAATCAAATAAAGATTATTTATAAACACTTATTAATTAATCATTCATTATCTATTGAGTGCTACTTTATTATTATATGTATATCTCTTTTTATTATATGAAACCAGCAGGCAATTGTCTGATTGTACTATATTGTATGAAAAGGCAGCTTTATAGTCAAATATTACTTAGGGCCTACTGACAGAAGTGCAATCAGTGAGGTTTTCATCACTTTGAAAACATGAAAAAACAGTATTATTTCAAGGTAAAATATAAATAGTAATATAATAGTTGAAATAACACATAATCTGTATTTCTTTCAATACTAGCTTTATTCTTTCTTCTTTAGGAAAATGAGAAAATTATAATAATTTTTATTGTGGACAGTTATGTTTGGCAATTTTCCATTATATTAACAGTAAAAAGGTTAAGAGAGGAAGAGATTGTTCAAGCTCATAGCTTAGAGATGTTACTTCACCATGTGTGGAAGGGTGTTGTACTATGGATAAGATACTTCATGGAGTCATCCAGGAAGAAGAGAAACAACACCTGGATGACTGAACTGTTCTTTTCCTCCTTCTATTCAGATCAAAAACAGACTTTTTACTAGTGTGATACTCTTTAAGAACAAAGGAAAAGTTTTCTTATGTACTCACTTATGAATGAGTTGGAAAACCTCTTGCAGACACAGCAGAATTACAATCTACTAATCTTGTTAGTTGTTCTTAATTCAGTAATTTGACTTTCTGAAAATCATCCCATATGACGACTAATCTCAATTGACAAATCCATGAGGTCTAAGATCACTAAGCTTACCATCCCGTAGGCATGACTATGGGACATCATCTTGATTAGGCTAAATGTAAAAGTGAGACCAGTATTCCATGGATGACACTATTCCCTGGGTTAGAATCTTAGGCTGAATAAAAGAAGAGAGAGCTTGTGAGCTGAGAAAAAGCACTTATCACTTTACTGACTTCAAGCATAATGTGTGTGGCTATTTCAAGCTGTTTCTCTCTTGGCTTCCACACCATTATGACTCTACATTGCATGAACCAAATTAAAACCCTTTCCTCACAGCAGAGGAATTAGTTAGGACATTGCAATAACTGAGTTAGTTATTTAATTCTTGGATAACATGAGTAGGTGTATTTTAGCATGTAATTTTTTTTAACTGCTGAGTAGTACTCCACTGTGTAGATGTATCACAGTTTGTTAATCCATTCTTCAGTTGAGGAGCATCTAGTTTGTTTCCAGGTTCTTGGTATCATGAACTATGCTGTTATGAACATAGTTGAGATAATGCCTTTGGGGTACAAATGTGCATGCTTCCGATATATGCCCAATAGTTGTAGAGCTGGATCCTTAGGGAGATTGATTCCCAGTTTTCTGAGGAATAGCCATACTGTATTGCAGAGTGGCTGTACAAGTTTTCACTCTCATCAAGAATGCTGTTCCCTTTGTTCTGCATCCTCTCCAATATAAGCTGTCATTTATGTTTTTGAACTTAGCCATTCTATCAGGTGTAAGGTGGTATATCAAAGTTGTTTTGATTTGCATTTCTCTAATGGCTAAAGATGTTGAGCAATTTTTCAAGAAACTTGCAGCCATTTGCAATTATTCTGTTGAAAATTCCCATTTTAGCTGTGAACCCCATTTTTAATTGAGTTATTTAGGATTTGGGGCTCTAGTTTATTGAGTTCTCTATATATTTTCAAGATCAGTCCTCTGTTCAATGTAGGGTTGATGAAGATCTTTTCCCATTCTGTAGGCTGTCATTTTGTCTTATTGACTGAGTCTTTTACCTTACAGAAGATTTTCAGATTCAGGAGGTCTCACTTATTGATTATTATTTTTATTGTCTATGCCACTGGTGTTATATTTAGGAAGTGGTCACCTATGCCAATGTGTTGGAGGGTATGTCCCACTTTCTTTTCTATCAAGTTCAGTGTACCTGGGTTTATGTTGATGTTTTTGGTCTACTTGGATTTGAGTTTTGTGCAGGGTAAAAGGTTTAATAAATTATAAGAAAGATAATCTCAAATGAAGACTATAGAAAAACATGGGACCTTGGAACTACTTCAACAGCTAAAAGCACCTGCTGCTCTCTCAGAGAACTGAAGTTTCAGTTATATAACCTACATCAGGCTACTGAAAACCTTGATAACTCCAACTCTTGTTAATCTAATGTCTTGAGGAATCACATAGACAGATAGATACATATGTTGTTCACATATACACACACAAAACAACTACACATAAGTTTAATAAAAAATGGTTGGCCACAGACATGTGGTCTTTCCTTAAAACATTATAAATTCCATTAGTAATATAATGTAAACTGGAATGGAGATTATCTGCTTAAGCAGAGGACATATGAGCCAAATGTACAGAAGAAAGACAAGCCCAGCAATTGGTATCTAGACATGTAATCACCACAAACCCAAATGTCTGGATACTAGCATAAGAATAATGTCAACAACAGCCAGGCAAGATGTCACACCTGAGTTCAGTTGTCTTATCACAGCAAATCCCCCTGAATGTTTCCACACAATTGGAGTACAAGAAAAAAAATCCTTAAACCAACTTTATGATGATGATAGAGGGCCTTTAAAAAGCAAATAAATCCCTAAAAGAAACTGAGGAAAAGGGAAACCAAATTAGAGAAAATGCGTAATTTTTTTTTAAAAAAAGAAGACAAAGTAAAAGCAATTAAAATAAACAAAATTGTCCAAGACCTGAAAATAACAATAGAAGAAATAAAGAAAACACAAGAAAATTCCGAAAATACAAAACATAGATTAGGGAACAAAAATTAAAGAACTACAAGAACAGAAAACAAGAGATGGAGAAAAGAATCTCAGGTGTTAAAGATACAGTGGAAGAAATATTATCATCTGTCAAAGAAAACAAAATCTAAAATATTTATAACACCAAACATTCAGAAAATCTGGGAGACCATGAAAATTGTAAGCATTAAAATAATAGAAATATAAGAATCCCAGATAAAAGGCCAAGAAAACCTTTTAAATTAAATCATAGAAAAGACATTTTCCTAATGTATAACAGATGCCTATGAAGATACAACAAGCGTTAAGAAGACCAAATAGGTTACACCAGAAAATATATTTTCTCACCACAACTTTAATTTTAGCCTTTAATTTTAGCCAAGCCTCAGATGATTAACTGTGTGGTCAGAAAAAAAAAAGAAAAAGAAAAAGAAAGAAAAAAAAAGTAAAGACAGATTCAAACAAATGAAAAAGACAGTTTAAAGTATGTTTAAAACTATGCATAAGCTTTGGAGAGAAGAAAAAGTTTTTAAGACAAAGTACTAATATATAAATGTACATATATATTGCACACAGAGTCTGGATAGTATATGTTATGTATGTTATGTTTTCTTTGAATTGTTTAACTGCTGAGTAATAAATAAGAACTGCTAAGAAACATTTAATTATAAATACTGCTGTTTAAAACCTATATATTTTGTAAATGTCTAGACTTCAAATTAGAATTCAAAAGATATGTTACTTTAGAGAAGAGGTTCTTTTTATTTACACATAAAATGGGATATTGTAAATTTATTTTTACTTAAGAAAAACCATGCCTGATAAAGACCCTCTGAAAAATGTGAAATGTGAACGGATGATCCAAAACATCACAGCATCTTTATTTCAGTCTCCTCTGAGCTCTGCATCCAGAATAGCTTCAGTGAGACTAGCTAAGATAACCCAGCTTCGTACAACATTCCAGTCATGACTTGACCATAATCCTGAGTTATCTCAGGATTCCCATAGATTAACAGCATTCCCAATCATCAAGTAGTAGTCTAGAGAATTGTGTCCACATTTCTAAAAAAAAAAAAAAAAAAAAAAAAAAAAAAGGATTATAAATGTTTTTCTTTGTTTATAGTGTTGGTTACAAGTTGTTATGCGTAAAGGTCAGGAAAGAAAACTATACAAAAGAGATTAAATTTGTTTGTTTGTTTATTTGTTTTTTAATTGAGATAGGAGTGTAGTTTTTTCTTTTTCCTTTCTATTTAAAAAAAAAAAAAAGGTTTTACCCTGTATGACCCTGCTAGCTCTCCCTAACCTTCTCCTACTCCCTCCTAACACTTCCTCAGCACCCCACCCCATTTCCCCATCCTTTCTGCAAAAAGGGCAAGAAGTCTCAAGGTGTGCCGGTTCTGCCTGTTGTATCCACTTGGTGTTCTCAGTCCAATATTAGCACTGGGTTAGGTGTTCCTATTTGGGGAATGGGCTCCAAGGTGCTCCCATTAATAAACAGGAACTTAGTCAGATCCCACTCTACAAGGTTCCACATACTGCTCATGCCAACAGGCATCAACATTTGGAGGGTTTATTTCCTTGTCCTGATGTTTTCCCAGTGGCTGTTTTTGATTCAGTCTGTGTTTATCCTCTTTATAATCCCTCTCCCTTTACTAGTATAGAGTCCCCTCTCTCTCTCTTTAGCTGGACCAGGAGCTCGACCTGCTGCTTAGCATGAATCTCTTCTGCTTCTATTCATTGCTGGACATAGTTTCTACAAAACCACTTAGGATATCATTACATCTGATTATAAGGGAAATGCTGTTTAGGCACCCCTCCACTATTGGTTATAATCCTAGCCAGGGACATCTTGTGAGTTCTACGAGGTTTCCCTAGCACCCAGCCACTTTCAAACCCCACATTGGCTTCCTCTATCAAGATATCAGTCTTTCTTCTTCTTCTTCTTTGTTGCTCTCACCCAACCATCTTCTTCTCTCATGATTTGTTCCCAACTCTCCTTGGTCACTGCCCATTATGATGCCAATTTTCTAAGGAGATCTCTATTAAAGATGTCTCTCTTGATTTTCTTCTGATCCCAAGCTGTTCAAGGGTTATGGTTTGCAGCTTGAGTATTCTTTGCTTTTTGACTAAAATCCACTTATGAGTGAGCACATCCCATGCCTATTTTTCTGGGCTTGTGATACCTCACCTCACTCAGGAGGATGTTCTCCAAATCCAAACATTTACTTGCATGCAAATTTTAGGATGCCTTTCTTTTTATTCTGCTGATTAGTACTCCATTGTGTAGATGTATCACAGTTTGTTAATACATTTTTCAGTGAGGGGCATCTAGGTTGTTTCCAGGTTCTTGCTTTGTGAAAAATACTGCTATGAATATACTAAGATAATGCCTTTGAGGCAAGAATGTGCATTCTTTGGGTATGCTCAATAGTGGTATTGCAAGGTCCTAGGGAAGACTGTTCTCCAATTTTCTAAGAAAACACCATACTGATTTCCAAAGTGGCTGTAGAAGTTTAAACTCCCACTTCCTCATCCTCTTCAGTTTAGGCTGTTATGTGGTTTTTTATTTACAAAGAATAAAGGGAGAAATGCTGTGGGACTATGCTCTTGTACAGTGTAAATATATTTAAGTCTTATTGGTTTGTAGCTAGACAAGAAGAAAAGGCAGCGCAAACAGATGAGGGAAATTTTTAGAAGTAGAAGATCAGAACAGTAGATGGCAGGATGAGAATGGTTTCACTGAGAAGAAGGTAGAAAGCCATATAGATAAATATAAATCAGAAATATGGGTTACACTGGAATATAAGACCCAGAAATTAATAAGCCTGAGCCATTGACCAAGCAGCTTGTAATGAACATGAACATTTGTGAAACTCTTTTCAACTATGGAACTGTGGATTAGGACATTGGGGCTAGGCTTGGCTAAAAACTTGTGACTACAATTGTCAGCAGTCAAAATGAGAACACATTCTTGCCCTCTGGCAAACTTTAGCCATGAAGAACATAACTTCATATGGAGTTTCTTTGATGCTCATGAGGCTTTAATTTTAGTTTTGGTGATATATATTTAACAAAGTTAGTCTGGAATGTCAGAGGACAAAGGCATCTTTCCAATCTTCCTTTTTATTTCAATTTTGTTTTGTTTTTTCAAGCAAGGTTTTCTATGTAACATTTGTGGCTGTCCTGGATCTCACTTTGTATACCAAGTTGGCTTCAAACTTAAAGAGATCCTCCTGCCTCTGCCTCCCAAGTGCTAAAGCTAACCACTTCCTGGAAGAGCAGATTAAAGTCTCCTGTAGTCAGAGAAAGATAGAGATATACAGCAAAAACAGATTAAGATTAAGGAAAAAACCCTAAAGAGTTACAATGTACTTAAAAGTATATATATGCTTCAGAGAAAATTAAAAAGGAAAGAGAATAGAAACAGTCCTTAAAAATAGAGTAATGGAACAAAGAATAATAAGCCATTTAAATATGAAATATACACAGAAAACATGGACACTGTATATTATTGCTTTATTTTTGAGGATTTTTTTCTGCAAACAACTGAGCCAGTGCTTCAAAAAAGACCTGATTAAAAAAATCTAAAAGATTAATCCAACCTATATAATTTAAAAAATGCCCTGATTTATAAATTTAAAAGATATATTATTTTGCAGAAGAGGTTATATTTTTGTTTTCATAGAAAATGATAGACTGTAATTAATTCTGTGTGAAAGAAAGTAAGGTTTGAAAGAGGAAGACCCCTAAAAATCTCTGATGGGAACAGTTGCCATAGATGATTCAAAATTTCAGAGCACCTCTGAGTTATGCATTTAGAACACTTTCAAAGTTGCTGGCTAAGAAGATCTAGATTCAGAGACTACTCTACTCACAGATTGTCCATAATTCTTAATATTTTTGGGGGCCCCATAAGATTATCATCAACCCCACTCAGCAAGAATTAGTTTAGAGAACCATGTCCACATTCCTGGACTATGGATATTTGTCTTTCTTTAGAGTGTTGGTTACAAGCTGTTATAGATAATAGTCAGGAAAATATTGTACAAGGAAGATTACATTTGAGTTTCTTGTTTTAAGAAGAAAAATAAATGAAAATGTGCGGTAATTCTCTTGTAAACAGTAAATATTTGTTACTCTTGTTTGTTAAATGAAACACTGATTGGTCAGTAGCCAGGCAGGAAGAATAAGTGAGGCTAACAAATTAGTGGATTTTGGGGAAAAGAAAAGTGTTATAATGAGGTTTCTTGGTCCCAGGTGGCCAGAGATCCAGACCCACACACCTGCTGCCCCAGATCCCTTAGCTACCCACAGCTTCTCAGGCCCCCAAAATGATTCAGACGCTCAGTTCATATTAAGTTCATGCTGTTTGGTCTGTGGCTTAGGAACATTGCTAGCTTGCTCTTACATCTTAAATCAACCTATTTCTATTAACCTGTCTGCCATGTGGCCCGTGGCTCACCTGTGTTCTTTACATGTTGCCTCTTTGGGCGTCTGGCTCAGTCTGCCTGACTCCACCCTGCTTCTCCTACCTATGCTCTGATTTCTCCTCCTACTTTTTCTATAGTGCCTGTCATGGGCCAAAACAGCTTCTTTATTTAAAGACTGATATTCGCAGCATACAGAAAGACATTCCCACATCAGGAAAGGCAGTAAAGTGAACACAGAAAAAAGAAGAGAATGCTGCAATGAGAAAAGTTATCAACACATGACTACACACAATTAGAATATAAGCTAGGAAGTAATATGCCTAAACTACTGGCCCAGAAGTTACTATAAATTAATACTCAAAGTCAATAATTTTATAAGCATCTCAGATACCTGGTAGGTGGGATGAAATGAATGTCTAACTAGAATCTGCAACTGCACTTTACTAAAATGTGATCACTCAGAAATGGAATAAAGAAGATATTTCTAGAGCCTGAGGCATTAAGAAAAGAGGTATATGAGAATGTTCAATTAATAGAAATAGATTAATTAAAATGGTAGTTAGGCATTTACGTGTCTTTGGGCTTTAGAGTTTCTATAGGCAGCAAACAGAATGTAAACCTTAATAATACAAAAAATTTAAATAATTTAGCCATGAAGTAGATAAAAAATTAAAATAATCTGGTGAGCCATATTACCAATTGTACACATTTTAATATGACATGAAAATTTAATAACATACATAATCTCTGTAATTTTATGTAGCAACCTAAGATAAATGTAAATCAAATTTTGTGCATTTAAAAACAAAAGCATATAGAAAATAAGGAATAACTGTTGGGTATTCACAGGAAGATGTTTAAAGTATGTGGGAACAAATAACATATGTATTAGAACAATTATGGAATTAAAAATGTTCAAGAAGAATTAGGTGAAAGAATGGAAAGCAGTCATAAAGAAAGAATTGGATAATTTAGTAAAGGAAAACACATGTAAAAAAGAAAATGGAAATTTACTATACTGTAGTCAAATAAAAATAAAATTTTTATGTATACATATATGTACCTGTGTGTATGTGTGTTTATATATCTTGTGTGTGTTTTAGAATAAAGACATTCTTCATTGGAAAAAGAAACAAATCATCTTACAAAATCTGTTACAAAAATGCTTCTAAAAATGATAAAATGATATAATTTTTGTATGTCTTTAGTCAGATAGGTGCCTTAAATTTGTAAAACAACATAGATTTTTAATTTTTGGCTTGGTTGTAGATTAGAACTAGTTGACAAATATCTGTTGAAGAAGTCTCCACATATATAAGTTTCGTGATATACAGAAAACAAGCTAGAACTAGATTCTGTCTGCCACCAATTAAATTTGTAGTCCTCTAGTGTGTTATAAAGTCTAAAGTAAGAAAGATATCAGTGTTTTATTTTTCCAGTTGTAAATCCAACAATTTATGAGAAAAACCTCATGAACAAGATACAATTAAATAAGTTTAACCTTTGTTTGATATTACTCTAGATGGTTTAAAAATGGAACTATTCAAGAAGAAGGTAATTAATGTAAATAATGCTCACATAATGTCTAATATATATATTGTTTAATATTCTTGTTTTATTACTTAAAAAGTTAGTTAATATAAAAGCCCAGATAAAAGACTTAGAAAAACATGTTTTAAAGGATTGTAGAGATATTAGACCCACTGAGGGAAATTTAAGAATAACAAATCTTATCATTGCCTAATGAGGTTAGAGAAGAGCAGCCTAAGACTTTCAAAGAGCCAAACTAAATATACTCAGTAATTCTACAGGAATTACCAAATGATTGAAAATGTGCAAGTAATAATGAATGTTTTGTGAAAATCTTAGATTTTATACGATTCAAGGAAATAGAAGACACATATGATACTCGCCATTTTTAAAGTAGATGTTAAATTTCTGATCAAATTGGTATAGAATTTTTCCTAAAGAATGGACAGTTTTAGGAGATGGGTATCAAATGCAGTGGGAGACAAGGTATAAGGCTTAAGCCTAAACCAGTGAACATTATAATAGGGCTAGTGCTGTATGAAACTACCCAAGAACAACTTTTTTGGAAGGAAGATTATGCTAATGTAGAATGGCAATCTTTATACGATGACCATACTTTCCTTTTTGACAGACAGCAGCCTTAAAAATTTGGGATAGAACTGAAGTAAAAAAGAAATTTGAATCCTTTACAAAAGTGATCCCAAGGCCAAAAGAAACCTTTAGATATCTCTTAAAAAGTTTGACATCAGCAGAAAATAAAATCGTACCAGATTCAGAAGCTAGTCAAATAATAATTGAATCTCTGGCTTTTAAAAATGCTAACTCACAATGAAAAATAATAATTTGGCCATTAAAGTCAAGATTAGCAACTTGAAGAATTGGATCTATGATACAATTAATATGTAATTTTGTAACTATGATGATAACTGGACAGAAGGTATTTCTATAGGTTTGAAATAAAATCAAAGCATCCAATGTAACAATTATGGAAAACAAGGTCACTTAAAAAGGGACTGTAAAGAGAAACAATATTTTTCCTAAAAATAATACCAACAGAAGTCACCTCTCTTAGTGTGTATAAGGTGTGGTAAAGGCTGACTTTAGATAAAGCAATGCAGGTTAACTAGGGAGACAAAGTAACTTTTTGCCTTCAGGAAACACTCTGAAGGGCTTCCTGTAGGTCCCTTTACTAAATCCATTTCAGGCTTATCTGTATTGTTGAGGAAATATTTTGCCAGATTAATTAAAGGATCTTAATCATATTCTAAATAATGATGATGATGATGATGATGATGATGATGATAATAATAATAATAATAATAATATGGATGGTAGAACATTTATGAAAAGAAAGAAAAAAATGGAAAATATCATGAAGTGATATGAATAAATGATGTCATCAAATGTCTAATAGACACAGATGCAGATGTACTGATAATTTCACGAGAATCTTGGCATCCAAATGGCCTCTTCATCAGGTAAATATTTAACTTTGAAGAATTTGAACATTATTACAGATAAAACAGGGCACAAGATAACTCAAATATATACCTCAGGATGACAGAAAGAAAATTAAAGCCATATGTGGCTAACTTTGCCATAAAAATATGGGGATATGATTCATTACAACAATGGTATACTGTGGGGAGACATTGTATATTTAATACAACTAGCCTGTAATATAAGAGAACAGAATTGTAGGGGTATTGTGTTGTTTCATGGCAAATAATTGTCCCACCCATTGGTTTAATAAAAAGAGCTGATTGGCCAAAGGCAGGCAGGAAGTATAGGCGGGGCTACCAGACTAAGAAAATCTCGGAGAGCAGAATGCCAGAAGGGCACCAGAGAGAAGCCAGAGGAAGCCAAGGACAACTATGCTGCTCTAAAGAAAGATACCGAGCTGCATGGCTGAACAAGAGACATGGGTTAGATGAAGGGTAGAGAGCTAGCAAGTGATATACCTGGGCCTGAGGCTGATCAGCCCAAAACTACTGAAAGCATCTGTGTATCTCTGTGGGACTATGGGACTGCAGAACTGTGGGTCTGTGGGCCTAGACCTTGAGGTTAGGCCCGAAAGTCCGGGCCAGAAACCTCATACTACACAGAATCACTCACAGTCAAGCAATAAAAGTCAGAGAGTAGTGACTCACACCTTTAATGTCATCACTTCAGATGACACAACGGTGACACCTGCATTTAATCCTATCACAGAGGATGACTGAGTGGTGACCTATGCCTTTAAAATCATCACTCAGAAGACAGAAATCTTTCTGGATTTCTGTGAGTTCCAGGCCCAACAGTCAAGTATTATTAGTTCACTCCTTTCATTATAAGTCTAGAATTATGGTACAGAGTTAAACCAGAAGCAAAAAAACTGTGCTAGGAAGTTATATAAGGCAGGAGAAAGCAGAAACTCAGTGAATCTGTAGAAGCAACCAGTGCTGCTAGATACCCTTGAAGATTGTACTTACTCTGGCCTGAGAAGTTGTATGAATGAGAATTGAGTGTAGTTTTTTTCCTCTCTCTCTCTCTCTCTCTCTCTCTCTCTCTCTCTCTCTCTCTCTCTCTCTCTCTCTCTCTCTCTCTCGTATTCTAGATTTTTTCAAATATAGGGCTCTGGGTTTTCATTATATGCTAACTAGAATTTGTGCAATAGTGTACTCAAGTTTCTGCAATATCAAAAATAAATCCATCAACTTTTTATGTGTCCGGGGAAAATATTAGAAGATATTTTTGGAAATGGTCACCAACCATTAAGATTGTATAAAACCAAGGCAAAATAGCTTCTGACTTTCAAAGGCATTAACAGCTCTACATTTATAATGGCTAATAGATAAGCCTATATTGGATCAGCAATGGCTTTTAACAAAAAAGAAATTTCAGGCCGAAATTTCAGGCCTTAGAACAGCTGGTACAGGAGTAGTTAAATGATCAGTATGTTGAAGAATAAACCAGTCATTCGAAAACTTCTGTAGTTGTTATCAAAAAAATCTGGAAAATAAAGAATAATAACAGATCTAAGAGTAGTTAACAAAGTGATTCAACCAATGGGCTCTCTATCTGGAATTCTTTAGCATTCTTTGTTACCTAAAGAACTTCCCATCATAGTCGCTGACTTAGGAGACACTTTCTTCACTATACCACTACAAGAACAGGACAAAAAGAAATTTGCCTTTACAGTGCACACTTAAAATAATTCTCAACCTGTAAAGAAATATTAATGAAAGGTTTTTCCACAGGCGATGTTAAATAGTTCCATGGTGTGCCAATATTTTATACAACTGCCATTAGAAGTGATATGTTAAAATTTCCAAAATGTATCATTTACAAGTACAAGCATTTTATCGGCTGGTGTTATTATGGATCCTGTGGAAAGAATGTTTGAGGAAGTTTTCAAAAGTGCGTGCTTCAGAATTACAGACTGATCCTGAAACAACACAGAGATTCTACCATACATGGTAACATGTTGAACTAATATTTACCCTGACTAATTAGAATCTCATTGTATTTAGTATCCAAATGATAGTCAGAATCACTTAGGACATCTTGGATTGTTTTGCTTTTAAGCCAGATATAAACTCTCTCATATAATGATTAAAAAACCAAAATTTTTACTTACCTCCATAAACTTCTAATTGGCCAAAACCATATGCAAAAAGTCGTGAATAATACTCATAATTATAAGCAAAAACTTACATTTTGATTTTTCTTTTCTTTATTTTTGTTTAACAAAGCTTTAGTTTTAATGTTAGAATTTGGAAGTGGTTCTCTGAACTTTGTAAAGTTGGTAAAACGAGCTTCATATTGACAAGTTGTAAACACAAGGAGCATGGATTTATATATAACCCAGACTCCCGAGTACTTGAGGAGATCACTCATGTTTTATAAATTATATTATTGTATGTGTTGAAGGTATGGATCTTAGCTGATGGTACTGTTTTAGGAGGTTTTAGAAATTGTATCAGGTTAGTCTTTGCTGATGATCATGGGGTACATTTTTTGGAGGTGTATCTTGGTCCTAGTCTCTTCCTCATCATCCCTTCTTCCTGTGTTTCTTAGTTACCACAATGTATTTGAACTACTCTGTTCCTTCATGCCCTGTCTGTCATGGTAGATTGAAACCTCTGAAACTGTGAGTAAAAAATTTCACTCTAACAGGTGATTGTCACTGTAATAAAATATCTAGTGAATGCAGAACATTGGAGCAAAAATGATGTCTTTGCTGTGACTTTACCTAATGATGTGATTTTGAAGTCTTTGGAACTGGATAGAATTTGGATATGTTTGGAGAAGTCATAGAATGCTATAAGCAGAGATTATTTATAGCAAAAGCAAGAAGTTGTGACTGCCCATAGAAATGTGGGCAGCAAGATTATAGTCACAAAGTATCATATTCGGATGAAGACACTCTTGGAAACTGGACTAAAGGTCATGGATGTTGCATTCCAACAAAGAACTTGCCTGCATTTTTAAAAAAAAAATGTCTTGAGGTTTTTGTTTGTTTGTTTTTTGAGGCTGAATTTAATGATGATAGACTAATGTTGGAAGAAATTTTGAACTGCCTTAATTTTTCTTCAAAGGACCTTTTGGGCAGGAAGCTATCTGACCATTACAAGAGCTTCACTGTATTCTCTGAGAAAAGATTAAATTTTTTGCACAATTGGTTCTTTATTTTGTTTTCTGTCCACAATTCTGAGACAGAGAACACAGTTCACATCAGAAATTGGGAAAAATGATTAAGTAGTGAGATTACTAGATGATGTAGTTATTCTTTTTTTAATTTTTAAAGGATGCACAAATTATTTTCGGTAGTGGCTACCTCAAATTTTATTCCTGTACAAATACACGAGTGTTTGTGTAGTTCTGTTCTTGACAACTGTCTTTATCTTGTTTTTTGATAATAGCTGATATTCTTTCTAGATAGTTGTCTTCACATTGCTAGAGGCAATATCTCATGGTGGTTTTGATTCATAGTTTCCTGCATAGTGATTTTGAGTTTCACTTAAAAAACTTCTTGGACATTTATACATCATATTTTTATAAATGCTTATTCAAATAAATTGTATATTTGGTAATTGTAGCTTTGAATTTTTTTGTCCTGCAAGTTATTTTATTTATTTATGTGTGTGTGTGTGTGTGTGTGTGTGTGTGTGTGTGTGTGTGTGTGTGTGTACGCCACAATTTTTAACTTCTTTTGAGATTCTGGAAATCAGTCATTTTTCAAATAAATACTTTGTAAAATTTATGTCAATTATATGGGTAATATTTTTCAACTTAAGATTATTTGCTTTGCTGTAAAAAATCATTTTAGTAATTTAAAAGTTTTATTTGATTATCTTTCCTTTGCAGTTACAAAGAAAGAGAAGCAGAAGAGAAAAAAATAATGACTTTCCAGTGGCTTTTTCTTATAAGAGAAAGGATGGGCACAGATTTACATAGCCTCATCTAGGGGCATGCCCTCTGTACACATCATGTTCTGCCAGTGCCGTGTTTGGTTATTGGACTAGCATGTTTACCATGTGGCTGCTACATGCCAGCAATTCTTGTATCTATGCTGGCCTTATCTCTGAAAATTGTTGCACTTTTTGCTGGTCTGAATTGATTGTCAACTCGATGGGATGTGGTAGTGGCAAATATCTGGGCCTGTCTTTGAGGGAATTACTAAATTATGTTAACAAAGACCCACAGTGGCTGCTAGGTTAAGTACAATGGAAAAAATTCATCCCTAAGGCCTGGTATCTCCCAATCCATGGATTCTTTGTCTAGTAAACAGTACAAGAAGAAAACAAAATGAATGCTTATTACTATAACATTCATGCCACTGCTGCAACAGTAGATATATCTTGCTAGATGTACTGTTATTGTAGCTCTCAGAGTTGACAATTATGTAAGACTTTTGATTACTCTTCTCCCCATGATTGTAGACATAGCACATTCTAGCACTACTACATATAATATTAAACTGCCTCCTATGTACTTATCTTTATATACACAGGTTATTGTATCTCTTGAAAATCATCAATGATATGTCTGTAGCTGTTAGATATTATATGAGCAAAAAATGAATTAATGGTAGAATTTTTTGGTCAAAAAATTATATTATGCAATGAATTCACAGACTTGACTATTGGCTACTAATACAGAGGCACACACTTCCCAGAGTGTAGGGAATAAAGAGGGCTTAGACTTCAATGACACCTTATCATATGTTTTCATACCAAAGCTTAGGGAAGAATTTTCTGAATTAGATTATAGCAAGATGAGATTCACCCAGTTTTTTGTTCTGGAAACAGAAGTCAGATCCTCTAAAATAAGAGCAAGAACTCTTAGTAGCTGAGCCATTTTTCAAGCCCGGATTCCAATATATTTTTATTAAAAAATAGGATAAATTATAGGAGATTCCAAATAAGTGTCAATACCATATTTTAATTTTTTTCTAACAGTCTTTTTCATGCCTGAATTACATTTATTACAGAGAATAATTATTAATCCCCAAGGAACTAGGTGTCGGTGGTGGTGCTATCCAAAAGGCAACTGAAAATGAAAAAAAAATAGTATTTCCCAATCTGGAATTGCAGACAATTTTAGTAAGAAAAGATTATATGTGAATGGTTTTGCATTTGTACTTTTGGTAAAGATAGATAACAATTTACTTTTATTTTTCTATTACCTCACTTGAGACAAAAACAAGAACATGTTTCTATCTCAAACCTTAGGAAATAATGACATATATATATATATATATATATATATATATATATATACATATATATACATATAATAAAATGCATTAATTAGGATAGCAGAGTTTCTGGCAAAAAAAATAAGTTTTATGCAATGAATTAATCTATTTAATTAAATCTTTAAGATTATAGATATACAACTATATATAGACATGAAGCTGATTGTTTATAATAGTACACATATTGAAGAGTCACAAATGTTTATTAGTACCAAAAATATTATGTTGGATATATCATAACATCTTGTACATTGGTGATCATTTTTCAAAATGCATAAAATCTAGTGAAATATATTCACCCTTTCTTTTCTGTGAACCTGCATGAACTTGAAAATTCTTCAAGTATTTATCTCCATTAATAATGTAAAAGTAGTCAAACTATCTGCAAAAGGTCAATACATGACATTTTTAGGGAAACAAAAGACATTGTATATTTTGTGTTTCTATCCAATATTTAGGACTTTGATATTTATGGAGTTATTTTATTTCTTAATTTGAGACAGTTTTATCTAGGCTGGTCTAAAGGCACCATATTTGGCTCAAATGCTGCCAACTTCTGAACCTTTACATCTTCATCTCATAAATTACAGGATTACGAGATCTCGCTGACTTTCTTGATTTTTTATAATGGCATTTAAATTAATTTATTAAAAAATTCTAAAAGGAAACCTCAGAAAGTGTTATTTAATCTAATCATTTTCATTACTCAAATTTCATTTTTTTTTGCCACAAATGAATGGCAAATTATCACAGTAGTAAGTGCTTTTCTAGAACTTTTGAATTTCACATTTAAGTATAGAATACATTGAATTACTGACAAGTATTGTATTAATCCTTGCAAAAATCAAAAGGCTTTTCTTTTTGAAAGATGAGATATAATTCTTTATATGTGTTAGAGTACAGAAGAAGCTTTTTCTCTTTAGTCAAATCCACTTTAAGTACCAAAAATTCACATTAATTAAGAGCTGACTGAAGTTTATTCTTTTAGAGTTCCTTTATATTATTCATTTCAATAAATAATTGAAAATTATGATTCATTTTACTTTGAATATACTTTAGAGTTGAATGAAGGATGCATGTCTATAAAAACATACTACTTTTAGCAGCTAAATATTTGTGTAAGTATATATTTCTTTAATGTCACACAATATGGTTCCTACTTTCAAAGGATATACACTGCTAAATCAGGGATAGAAGTTTGCCAAACTGTGAGCAAAGTAGCAGTAACATAGATAACATAAAGAAAATTAAATAAGGATATTTAAAAGTAAATTATTTTGCATTTACTTTTTCCTAAAATGTTTTGTATCATGATTTTGGGAAATAATAAATTCTAAAATTTGGTATTAATTTTTACCTGCTGACCTAAAATCTTGAAAGAAAGTCTATTTAATATGTAAAATAAAGCTGTTCTTTGACAGTAACACTTTAAAATAATGCAAATGTTTTACTATTTTCTCCTCCTCTTCCACAGTTAACTGTGGAGATGCTATTTGAATAGTATGGAGGTCATTTGATGGCCTAGAGCTATTTGAAATTAGCTTTTACTCTTCTGAAAGTAAATGCAATTTGTAAGCAAAACTTCTTTAGAATGCTGAGGTCAGCAATCTATCATATGCAGCAAAATATTAAAACAATGGAAGATTCCCTTTTTAGCTCTGAACCCCATTTTTTAATTGGGTTATTTGGGCTTGGGGCTCTAGTTTCTTGAGTTCTCAATATATTTTAGAGATCAGTCTTCTGTCAGATGTACGGTTGGTGAAGATCTTTCTCCATTCTGTACACTGTTGTTTTGTCTTATTGACTGTGTACTTTGTCTTACAGAAACTTGTCAGTTTCAAGGGGTCCCATTTATCAATTGTTGTTCTACCTTTAGTAGAATTGATTGTTTAACATGTAGCCCCATTACATATATTTATGCGATTTTCAAGAGTCTGAAGGTATCTGAATTAACTACCTTAAACCAAATTAAAAAAAAAAATGTTCTTAATGATATTATAGCACAAACTAAATACTGATTGTCTAAATGACATGCTACTTTTTTCAAGGCTATGAACCATTTAAACAACTTATTGCTTATTCAGTCTTTCTAAAATAAGGTCACCTAGATAACTACTACTTTGTAACTTGTATAAGGGTTGTGGCTTCTGCTTTGATTTAGAAAAGCCTGGATAGAGGTGCATTCCCTCATATATCTACAGGTTTTCTAGTAAGGAATGTCAAGACTTTAATCTGTATTTTCTAGATAATATTTGTTTTGTGTGTTTGTGTGTGTGTGTGTGTGTGTGTGTGTGTGAGAGAGAGAGAGAGAGAGAGAGAGAGAGAGAGAGAGAGAGAGAGAGAGAGAGAGATACAGAGAGAGAGACAGAGAGAGAGAGAGTAGTAGTAAATATACAATATATACTAGTTTAGTTGATCAATATTCATAAATTAGGTGAATTTGTGAAAACTAGTTTGTTAATAGAAAGGATTATCTTTTAACAAAATAGAAATTCTTATATTGTGCCTGTTTACTGTTGGTATATATAGTGAAGCAGTTTTGCTGATAGATTTGAAGAAAAAACGTTATGTGCAAGAACACTGATTAATCATAGATCATAGAAATATCCAGATCTCTGTCTTCATGGGATTAAATATGAGACAAACATATAAATTAAGGAAGTATTATATACATAAGTAATGATAAATTTATACTTAAATTATGAAAAGGATGCTTTAACAAGAAATAATTAAACAGCACATCATTTTTGAAGGCATGGTTTTTGTAGTTAATTTATTGTATAAATTGGGTGTAGTTAGCTGAAATTTCAGAAAAATATTAGTTAAGTGTTGAAAATATTTGTGTTTGCAAATGTGTATGAAACTCTTTGATGCTTCCGTGGAAGATTTAACAATTTAATGGTCTAAGAAAGCAAGTATATAGATGAAGATTGGAGAAAGGTGCTCCAATAAGCCAGGTAAGATGTTATAGTGACAACTTTAGGGCTAATGCCATGTATTTTCCCAAAACAGAGTATATTTATATGTCAGACAAAGAAAGCAAAGTGTTGTCTCCACTGTTGTGTTTGGTCATATCCACCAGGAGAGACCAGTCGTTTTTAAAGTTGACCAAAGTCTCTTTGTCTCCCAGATCTATTCTAAAGCATAAAGCCTTGCAGACACATTGAAACAATGATGTAATTCTTCCTAACATTTTGTATTCATGAAGAGTAAATAATGAAGAAAAGATACACAAAAAGATGAGTTGAAACAAAGCAGATGGTTATAAAAATAGCCCAGCATCATGAATTTTGCTCGGATCTGAGTGAAAAAGTGAATCTTTTACTAAATTTTTGTTACCAAAAATTAAAATTAAAGGATAATGAGCTATGATAAGCATCAGGTTGTTTATGTGTAATTGCATATATTAGTGATCACTGATCACACACACAAAATAATGAAATAGATCTTACTGGTTTTAAAACCTTAAGCATGAAGCCCACTGTCTCTTTACATTTTGTACTGTATTCTCTATTTCCCTTTGGTTTTAACTTAAGTTTCAGCTGGCCTTAAATTTCTTGTGAAGCTAATTATAACCCTAAACATTTTATTTCTCTGTCTTTATATCCCCGGTGCTAGGATTGTAGATATGTACTACCACACTTGTATGATATAGCGCTTAGGACAAAATCTAGTTCACTATCAGTGCTAGGTAAACACTATACTATTTTATCTGTACCCCATTCTTAATTTTCAAATTTTTACATCAAATAAATCTTAGTATTTCACATGTAAGGTATAGTTTGTTATATGCTAAATAATTACGATATGAGTAGAGTGATAAGTTGTAAGGTTGGTCATTTATCAGGTATGTTTTGAAGCAAAAAAATAAAACCCTATGAATTTACAAAGATATTAACTAGTTCTGCCAGGAGAAAGCAGAACAGCATATCCTCTTACTTATGAGGGTAATCATTCTTAAAATGGTAGTGTTACCACTTAGAATGAGTTATTCACATGATCTATAGCATCTTGCATTCTAGGAGAACATTTTTTATATTTATTCACAGATATATTCACCTGACAAATATGACATATCACAAAAATTGCTTTTAATTTAAGGACATGGCCTTGAATTTAAAACTAATGGTAATAGTTGAAACTCATAATAGGGATGCATACAAAAAGTTTGCCTGAGCACATCTTTGAGTTCTGGAAAAATAAAAACTATTTTTATTTTTCAGACTGTGGCTGACAACATCTCATGGTTGACAGGTCAATCCTAATAAAACTATATATCTGACAATCTAGATGGCAGGCAGAAGGGAGAGATCAATCTTCACCCAGAAAAGTTGATGGAAGATGTCATGAACTAAAGGATACGATAAAACTGTGACCTTGTATTTAAGAAGTAAATGACTCTTACAGTTCAGTAGCTTACATCAGAGTCATATTATAAACTATTAAATCTATTTTCTATATATTGTATGAAAATCTAAGGAAATGTCACATGTACCCAGACAGATACAAACTTACTATTATGAGAACCAAAAAGTAAAATTTTATTATTTACAGTATAAATTAGTTAAATATCACACAAAATTATACTGTAGTATCAGGGAATATTTTATAACATTATGAAAATATTTTACCTCTTTAAATTCCTTTAACAATAAACAAATTAGTGATTATACACTAACCAAGTTATAAACAACATAATTCCTTTTGAGTTTTAAGACAATAATTTTGTATGATATTTTGCTTCATTTTCTACAAGCCAATATCATATTTTCATCTTTGTAGAGGAGGTATCTAAAGTAATCATGTCCAAATAACCCAGGAAAATATAAATTTTCAGAATAAATATTAATTCTCTGCTTTCAATAACCCTGTCAGATATTATAAACAAGTTGACAGTGGTAGTCAAATTTTCTAGAGTATTTTGGAATGCATCATTGATTAATTCAGATTTGTCTCATGGCATTTTCCAAAAAAAGGTAGGGCATACATAGATATTCATAATTCACCTAAAGAAAAACCTTAAAATTCACCTAAAGAAAAATCTATATATCCAGACTATTTTGTGTTTATAAACCTACCCTGTTACTTGATTAAAAAATCAGTATTCATTTTTGATTCTGTTTTAATATTCATAGCTTTTCTGTAATGATAAAGGTGTCAAAATCTGTATGTTGAATGTGAATTTCCTGTCTTCTAAGTTTAAAATTGTATTTTCTTTCCAGGCATGATTGCTTACCATTTTCATCAATAATGTAAAACTAACAGAGAATTTATTTGCAAGCACCTAAAAGATACACCAACAGGAGATATAAGCTCATCTATATTGTTTGATAAATTCAAGACTACAAGCTTATAATGCTAGGATTGTTGCATAATTTTGCTGATTCCTCAATGAATGCACTGGTTTGCCAATGTGAAGAAAATTAATATTTGTCACTTTTAATCTTCATGTACTATATTTCAGGATATTCTAAAAGGAAAGCATCCTTTGATTCCAGATGCAGAAAATTTTAAACATGCAACTGCCTAAGATTATTTCAATTACTTTAGATAAAACAATCATGTCACCTAGGGACCAGTACATGTATGAATATTCTGTAGCTAAATGTGTCTAAAATTCTAAGAGTAGCTTTTCTCTTTTCATAATTCAGAAAGTCAAATTGGGCCAGGGGTTGGTAATACATGCTTTTTAATTCCAGCATTGTGGAGGTAAAGGCAGGTTGATCTCTGTGAGCTGGAGCCTGGCCTGGTTTATAGAGTAAGTTTCAGGGTATCTAGGACTGTCTGTTTCACAGAAAATATTTTCCTAAAAATAACATTAAAAAACCCTAAAACAAAACAAAACAAAAAGAGAGTCAATTTGGAAAACATCTAGGCATAGTTACAAAGGTAATAATCAGGATAATGTAGAAATTTGTCAGCATAAATAAAGCAACTGAGACTAGCCTAGAATATCCACATAAGAATTGTCATTTTAGAACCTTCATCCAGCAATTGATGGAAACAGATGCACAGATCCACACCTAAGTACTGGGTTGAGTTCATAGTCCAGTCAAAGAGAGGGAGGGGAAATTATATGACCAAAGGGGTCAAGATTATGGTGAGGAAAGACAAAAAGAGAGCTGGTCTGAGGTATTAGGAGGTAACTGACTGAAATGGCAGCTAGGAAACCTGCATGAAATTGAACTAGACCCTCTGAATATACAGGACAGTCAAATGGCGTGGACAATTTGTGGGGCCTTACCAGTGGGATTGGAATTTTTTCTACTGCATGAAATGGCTTTTTGGAGCCCATTCCCTACAGAGGAACACATTGTTCAGCCATGATAATGGGAGGAAGGTTTTGCCTCAATTGGGTTTGCCAGACTCCATTGACTCACCCTGGGATTCTTTATCCTCTCTGGGGAATGGATGAGTGATGTGGTGGACAGAAGCTGAGAGAAGACTGGGAAGAGGGAGGGAGGGAGGGAGGAGCAACAGCAGTGGATATGCAAAACATACTTTTAAATAAAAATAATATTTTACAAAAATTTCCAAATTACTTAGCAACTAAAGGTATTATTTTATTTTATGGACTATGCAGAGATGAATGGATCCAATGCTCCAGAAAAGAAATGATGCAATAAAAATGTTTAAACATTTATGTAATACTACATTTTCAAAATCGTTATTAAAAGACAGATATTAAAACTCTTATCTATTGCTAGACTTTCAACTGGAAAAACTCTGTGTTATATAAACCTTTTAAAAAGTGATAATTTGCTACACATTTATACATTATTAAAAGGCCTATTTTAGAATTACCTATTTAAGTACACTGTAGAATTTTATGTTCTTCTTTTTTATGCTTGTTACTCTTCTCATATCCACCTTCCTTTTACTGCCGGGACTGGAAGGCTCCTACAAGCATGAAAAAAATACTCTATGCATATGCATATGCAAGTACTTGTGTGTGTGCTTATATTTGTGTGCATATCACATCATCTCATTCTATGCCTAAAAACTAAAACTCAAGTGAGCACCGTGTACTCCCTATAAGATTACTCTTTCTATATCAGTATAATTTTGAATTGCCATTAATTGTTTCTCCAAAGCACTAATATGTGGGCTAATGTTCTAAATTACCCAGTTTAGCATTTCTCATTTTTATTCTGACTTTACTAGAGTAAAAAGAAACTTCAAATATATTCTTTTAAACACCTCATACCTCTATCTCCCCCATTTTCACCAGTCACTAAAGATGGCTTATATCACTCTAATTTGTATATATTTTTTGTGTACATATTTCCCTTATTTTGGTCTTTTTCTACCTCAGACCACAAAATAGCAGGCAACTGGTAGGCTCTAAAGGACCAGAACAGCTCTCTCTCTCAGGTTCCTAAATTTGGAGCAAGATTCATCCATGAGGATATCTGTTGCATCTCATCTAACCTTTCAAACAGTCCCTAGCACAGGGAAGTGTTGTCCAAAATCCCAACAACCCCTTTTTAATGGGGTTGGCCACTCCCCCTTCAGGAGCTCAGAACCCTGGATAAGCTGACACCTGAATCCCACCGCAGGGAAGTGTGGATTGAGAAATTAGAGAGACAGAAAGAATAGACAGAGAACAGAAAAACAGAGTCAAAAGGACTGTCAGTCAATACCAAAGTCTCAGGTTAGTTTCTCATGAATTATTATACTCAAAGTAGGGGAGATGAGAAGATCTCACTCTCTCCAGGACATCATGGTTCAAAGTACAAAGTACAGGCAAGCATAAACAACTCCTTGACTCTCAAATTATCTGGTAGCCATGTCTTAGGGCGAAACATCTTGTTGTTTGGCCTTGAAGAGTAAGACATTTGGAGACCAATACAGTCTTTGGACCACAAAAACCTCAGACTCTCTGACCTTGAGTAAAGATAGAATCAGGCTACACTATAGAGTTTCTTGTGGGTTTCCAGACTTTCACAATGCCAGAGGGACATCATCAAATTCTTTCAGCAGAATCACCTTACCAGTTCAGATATCTGGATAAATGACTTTTGTGTGAAGCTGCATACTGAGACCCAGAAAAAAAGATAGGAACCTGTACAACACTAATACGACTTAATGGGAAACAAAGATCCACACAGGAATTCTTTCCTTGAAACTGAAAGAGAAACCACAGACCTACTGATAGGCTCTAGCCCATCAGTAACTATATAGGGGAGGGAGAGAGAGAGAGAGAGAGAGAGAGAGAGAGAGAGAGAGAGAGAGAGAGAGAGAGAGAGAGAGACAGAGAGAGAGAGAGATGGTTCATGTCCTGTAAAAGAGGCTGATCTGAAGAGGTGAAGGCAGTGAAGTATGAGCTAAGGTGGGTGCCTTCTTAGCTACCTGGGGCCATGGCTCCTGTATAGTCTGAACTGTGGCTAAGGCCATGTCTTCACCTTTGGCCCTGCTACATTTGTGGTTTGTTTTTATATCCTTGGCTCCTGTTACCACTGAAGGCCAAGAGGATAAGACTGAACAGAGTTGGATCTGCCTCTTGGTAAATATAACACTAAGGAGGACTGGTCCCTTGAAGTGGGACATCATTCTGTATACTGTGAAGATGCTTTATTACCATTTGCTAATAAAGAAGCCATTTTGACCTATGGCCAGGTAGCTTAGAGGTAAGTAAGGAATCTAAGCAAAGATAAAAGTAAAGGCTGGAGTCAAAGAGAAGCTGCAAGCTGCAACCTGCCCAGAAAGCAAGATGTAATGGAACACATCAAGCCACAGAGCCAAGTGGCAATACATTAATAAAAATAGGTTCAGTTACATTCTAAGGGCTAGTTGGTAATGAGCCTGAGCCATAGGCTAAACAGCTTTAAGTCAATATGTCTTTGACTAATTATTATATAAACAGCTGTGGGACTACAGGTGGGAGAGATTTTACTTAACTGAGGGGTCCTGCATCTCAGCTGAGCAGCATGACAGAGCTGACCTTGTTGGCTGTGTGAGAATTGGACTCTGTCAGAGGGCATGAGAGTGGGAAGGCATGTCCTGTTCTCCCCCCTCACTGCTTTCCACTGGTGACAGGTAGGAGACATGACTTAGCCTTTAACCAACTGTAGCACTATGGAGAGCCCGCCCTGCACCTTGCCTAGGCAGCACAGTGGATCTAACGCTGTTGACCATGATATGGGGAGGTAGACTGAGAATATGACCATGGGATATCTTCTCACCTGTCATACGGTGGTGTGAATGAGGGGAAGATCTCTTCCTTCCCTTCTTACCACTTGTGACAAGTGGAAGTTTAGGCTTGAGGTCAGAAGAACCTGGGGAGCTGGTCCAGCATTTCACCAGCTATAGCACTTGGAAAAAGCCGTGCATGCTGCCTCAGTAGCACAGAAGAACTGAATCCACTGCTTATGGGGCAGGTGAGCGGATCCGGAGAGTATTACTGTGAGACTTAGCATCATTTCTCATCATTCTTTAATTGCATTTTATTTATTAACTTATCATGCGTGCATTTTATTATTTTTTTCTACAAAAAAATGCCTTTTTTATCCATGCATTCCCCTGTTCCCCCTCCCTTCTCTTCTTCCATTCCCTCCCAACCAGACTTCAGCCTTCCTCCCTCCACATCACCCTATCCCCCTCCTCCAAAGAAGCAAGAAGTCCCAAGATGGGTCAACTCAGTGTGTCCATAGCATTCAAGAAAGTAGATCCAGTCCTTCACCAAGGCAACATAGTAGTTCTGACCCAACTTGTGACAAAGGTGAGTCTTCCCTTAGGTCTGCCATGTGATGGTGAGGAAGAGGTAAAATGTTCTCTCCCCTTATTTCTTGCCACCTGAAGCAGGTGAGAGACCGGACCCTGTCCTTCATCTTAAACAGAACTAGAGAGATTGTGCTTTGGATCTCACCTGGGCAAGACAGTAGTGCTGACTCTGTTGATGGACGTATGAAAGCTGTGGCCCTGAGCATATGAGTGTGAGTGATCATGTCTCTACTCTCATCTACTATATGCTTATGTGGACAAAGGAGAAAATCCCCTTCTATGTCCACGGAGACCTGTTGCAGGTGGGAGAGAAATCTCTGAGGTCACTAGAGTGAGATGCTGGCTCTGCCTCTTCCCAGCTGTGGCATTGGCAAAGTGGGCCCTGCACCTCCTCTAGGCAAAACAAAAGATTTGGTCCTGATGATATAGGTATGGGCCAGGCAACCCCAAAGACATGAGAGGTGGAGAATGTATCCTGGCTCTTGGTGTTTACTACATAGTGAGCTAACCAAGGCAGTCCTGAAGAGCTCACCCTGGTGTTGAGGATGAGGAAGAGCTGGTAGGCTGACCAATCCAGCAACAATCCATACCCAGAAACAAAGCTGTGAGTGGACCCATTCAATCATCCACCCTATTTATAACATGCTAGAGCATGTGAAGGGGATGGTCTTTCAGGCCCAAGGTTATATATATGATTTCCGTGAGACAGGATAACAGGATATCCAGGAGTAGCTCTAGTGAAGGTTCAGTATTGATGATGTAGGAAAACCAAAGACCTCTAAAGGACCAACCACTCAGTGCAATAAACACTTGCAAATAACAACATATGGACTGAAGAATTGTGTGCCTCCCTGTGTTGCACTTCAGCTTCCACAATGAAATGTTTTCTGTTTTCTTTTTCTTGTTTCTTTTAACTTTTGTTTAGTTTTATTGGAGGTGTGTGTGCAATGGTAAGAAGGGAAGGGGAAATTAGTACTATTGAGATCTATGATGTGAAATACAGAAAGTATCAACAAAGGGTAAATTTGAAAAGAAATTGCTAAGAAATTAAATGTGTTGAAAATTAAAAAAAATTGTAGTAGGCAACATTATTGTGGATCTTATTTTTTTTTATCATTTTCTACTTTATCAGCATTCTGCTAGATAGATTTATTAAATCCAAAGTTTGACCACCTGGATTTTGATGTACAAGGTTTTAATACCCACAATTCACTTATGTCTGTTTCAGGGCTTGGAGTCTCAATGTGACCCTGAGATATGAAGTTGTTACTCTAATATTCCTGACAGTGCCTAAGGTGCTAATAAAAATAAACACTGACAAATTATCTCATGTCCCTAGAACATTTAGAAGTATATATTAAACCTAAATTTGTTTTCAAATTAGAGGAACGCAAACTCTACTCTTCCTAGGCATAAATGACACTGATTTCTTCAATAAATATTCATACAGACCCATGTTTATTTCATACTATTAACCATGCCTAGGGAATGCAACTATTCATCCAGCATAGACATCCATAAACAAATATATAGATAGATGTGATACGTATTTTTCATTGTGTGTGTGCCTGTGTGTATATATTTATGAAATGAAAATCTATGTATCCCTGAAAGTGTGGGATAGCTACAACTGAAAGAAAATTTATCTCCCTCTTTGCTCCTTTCACTCAACCACCTCCTTTCAAGATTTGTTCCCAACTCTTCTTGGTTGCACACCATTAAGCCATATGTGGAGCCTCGAGTGGTGGGATCAGACTGTGTTCCTGTGCATGAGCTGGCACCTTGGAGCCCATTCCCTGCAGAGGAGCACCTAACCCAGTCTTGAGATTGGGAAGAGTAAATTGGACTTGCCTGGAGTGGATGTATCACATTGAGCTGACCCACCTTGTAACTTCTTGCCATTTTAGGGGAGGGGATGGGTGGATAGGGAGGGGAGGTTGAAGTCTGAATGGGAGGAACTGGGAGGGGGAAAAGGTGATACATGAATAAAAATGACAGAAAAAAAAAGAAAAAAAAGATGAAGTGTGAAAAACACACCCAAATTGGGTTTCAGAAGTGTGAAAAACACACCCAAATTGGGTTTCACCATTCCTTTTCCATAGTTCCTACAATGTATATAAAGGTGAAAACTCACTGGGTTTCAGAAAAAGAAAGAGAGAAATAATGATGTGGGAATGTCTTTCTGAATTCTGTGAATATCAATCTTTAAATAAAGGAGCTGTTTTGGCCCCTGACAGGCACCACAGAAAAAGTAGGTTGGGAATACAAATAGGTAGGAAAGGAAGGGCAGAGTCAGAACAGACCAAGCCAGCTGCCCGAGAAGAAGCATGTAAGGAACACAGGTGAGCCACGGCCACGTGGCAGGACAGATTAATAGAAATGGGTTGAGTTAAGATGTAAGAGCAAGCTAGCAATGTGCCTAAGCCATAGGCCAAACAGCATAAAGTTAATATAAGTGTCTGAGTCATTACTGGGGCCATAAGCAGTGGGCAGCTAAGGGGTCTGAGGCTACAGGACTTTGGGTTCAGACCTCTGGCTGCCCCGGGGCTAAGAAACCTCATTGCAACAAAACAAAGAAAGAAATGTAATGGAAAGAGAAATTATTGTTAAATGAAATAATCAAAAATGTAAATAACATGGCATCATTTTCCGCTAAAGGGGAATATAGATTTTAAACTGTATATTTTATATGTAAAGATACTAGAAAAGGAAACATGAGAGCAAAAGTACTCCTCAGTAGTGCATGACTAAGGGCAAAGGATTACATGTGACAAGGGAGAAGAAAAATGGAGCCTCTGTCATAAAGGAAGCATACCACAAGATAGGATCAGTATGCAAGAGAGAGAGCAAGTGAAAGAGCATAAATATGAAAAAAGGAATAGGTGTGTATTAATGAAAAATACAATTCTGCTCAAAAATTAAAACAACAGATTTCAAATAAATCAAATGTATGAATGATTTTATTAATTTATTTGCTTACCTTATTTACTTATGCTATATTGGGCTCTGTGTATGATATGTAGGTTTTTATCACTACAAATGAACCTCAAAGTAGGCAAGCATTTTTTA
Organism: Phyllotis vaccarum; assembly: GCA_033318265.1. Taxonomy (NCBI): domain Eukaryota; kingdom Metazoa; phylum Chordata; class Mammalia; order Rodentia; family Cricetidae; genus Phyllotis; species Phyllotis vaccarum. Next base: position 11,011,464 of record JARWLC010000005.1, read on the forward strand.
AACATTTTTTTATTTAAATTTTTTTCTATATCTTCCACTGGCTACATTCTCCCATTCCTCCCTCAACTTCCCCCTCATTTCATCTCTCCATCAAAGAGCAAGGAATCCAAAAGTGAATCAGTTCCATCTGGCATATCCAGTTGAGGTAGGTCCAAATTCCTACCCCTAGTATCAAGGCTAAGTAAGGTGTTTCTTTGTGTGGAATGGTCTTCAAGATGTTAGTTGATGCACCAGGAATAAACTCTGGTCCTACTGCAAGAGGCTGTAGGACCAAACAAAGCAACCAAACAAAAAACACCGAAATGAAGGAAATATCCTGCTACGTTTAAAAATGAAGCAATACAGTACATGAGGAAGAAAAAGCTGAGAGATAAGACATTAGATATATGTTAAAAAATAACTTGAATAAAGGAAACCAAATGGTAAGAAAATATATGAGTGAATGAGCTCCGCAAACTTCCCACACTATTTGACTGTTGTATACCTTTGTAGGGTCTAGTTTTTTTCCATGAAGTTTCCACAGAGATTATTTCAAAGTAAGTGAGTTCCCAATAGCTTGGGTCAGCCATCTCTTTGGGTCTCTTCTTCATGATCCTGAACCCTTTGCTTGTATACTCTTTCCTCTCTTCAGTAGGACCGGGAGCTCTATCTGGTGCTAAGCTATGGACCTCTACTTCTGCTTCTATCCATTGCTCCATGAAAATTCTATAATGACAATTGGGGTGGTCATTCATTTGATTAGAGGGAAAGTCCTGTTTAGGCACCCTCGCCACTATTTTTTGGAGTCCAGCCAGGGACATCTTATGGGTTCCTGGATGTTTTCTTAGCACCAAATTTCTTCCTAAACCCAGAGCGACTCCTTCCATCAAGATATCTTTTTTTTTTTCTTCCTCTCTGTCGCTCCTCTTCTCAAGATTTGTTCCCATCTCCCTTTGCCCACTCCCCCTTATGATCCCAATTTACTCAGTAGATCTTCTTTATGTCTCCTTCCTAGAGGGATCCATGGACGTCTCTCTTAAGTTACTCCTGTTACCTAGCTGCTCCAGGATTGTGGACTGTAGCCTGGTTATCTTTTGCATTAAGTCTAAAATCCACTTATGAGTGAATACATACCATGTCTATCTTTCTGGGTCTTTGTTTCCACACTCAGGATGGTATTCTCAAGATATATCAGTTTTAGGCAAGCAATTTATAGAAAATTAAAAACCATATATAAAAACATGTTCAGTATCATTTGCCAATACAGATTTGAAAGTTAAAATTCTAAATAAATGACATTGAGGATACTTCAATAGTGAAACTTTTAAAAATAATAAATATGACAAATATAGTTTGGTACAATGAATGAGTCTCAGCTGTTGTTAGAAGAGTGTAAAATAGTACTGTGGAGAAATTAATTGTAGTTTCAATCTTATTTTAATATTATATTTTTATTTCAAGTTCCATATATGTTTTTATCAAATTCATCCTCCCTCAAATCTTCTCAGATGCAGCTTCTTCCATTTACACGTGATGTTTTTAGTATTCACATTTAACATCCTTCAGGATAAAAGTGTTCTCTCCCAAGCATCCTTGGACTTGCAGCTTTTCTAACGGAGCATGAATGGTTTAACAAGGACTACATTCTTAGAGAAAACTTCTTCTGTACTGTAATGTTTTTTGGCTAAAGCATAGCAGCTGTGCAAATAAGAACAACAGTTGAGGCAGAATGTGCAAGGTAGACTAAACACTCACATGGAGCAGGAGCTGAACAAGGATGAGAATTCCTTGCCTCGTTGTGGAGTAATTGGCAATTGTTAGCAACTGAGAAAATGAAAGTCAGCTTTCTCTTGTAATTTCTCAGAAATTTCCACTCAGCGTATAATCTAGGATATTTTTAAAAGAAGAGAAATGAGATTCTAATGTTAAAGATTTAGGAGTAGGCTTTTTAAAAATAATGAAACTCAAAAACCAAAAAAGACAACTAAACATAAAACACCAAAATGATGGAAATTTCCTGCTACATTTAAAAATGAAGCAATGTAGTACATGAGGAAGAAAAGACTGAGATAAGACATTAGATATATGTTAAAAATAGCTTGAATGAAGGAATCCAAACAGTAAGAAAGCATATACAATGAATTTAGATTTAGTTTCTCTAAAATACAGCAACTTAACAAAATTAACGTTAGATTTGCATGCTGCATTGTTTACACCTATCTGAGCATCATCATATGGTACTCTTTAAGCATGCATATTTTTTGCAACTGTTTACTTTTTTGTCTTTGCAAGTACATGTGTATGTGAATTAGTAGGGTTCCCATGTTAATAATGAGTGTTTTTAATTTATTTCTCTCCACCTTTTTTTTATATATGTTTTCTCATTTTACCTAGAAGTATTTATTTTGGCTAGACAAGTTGGTTAGTGGACTCCTATTATCAACCTGTGTCTATCAATTTTCTCTCTTATCCTCTCCAACACACACACACACACACACACACACACACACACACACACACACACAGAGAGAGAGAGAGAGAGAGAGAGAGAGAGAGAGAGAGAGAGAGAGAACAATGGTTATAACAAATGATATAATGCTGGCCTTTTATTGATTAGGGGACTTGAAATGTGATCCTCATTTAACAGGAAATAATATACTAAGAGAGTCATCTTCCTATCCCCAGTATGAGTGCTTTGAGACTATTTATATAATATTAAATACTTTTAAAGAAACATGTACTAATAAGGTAACCATACTTAGCGGGAATAAATAAGGTGAATAATCAACTAGAGAGGCTAGAGGAACTTCTTCATAAAAGATGAAAATCATTCTGTAGTGTAGTAGATGGTAATGCATTGATTATCCTATAACACTATTAAGTGAAATAGTTCCAATCAAGCGCTTTTGATAGAATCTCTAGTCTTCTATATGAAAAAACACATTCCACATATATCTCAGTAAACCATATGGCTTAGTATAAGTACTAGAAAACACTTTAAAAGAAAATAAAACCTTAAAAATAAAGCATTATTGAATGTTTACTTAAAGTTAAAACATTGCTTTGAAAATTTGAGGTCATCGTGGCCTTGGGCAGGTTATTACATCCTCTGCAAGTGACACATTTTGGAGAGAACAAACACATCCAAGCAGAGCTGGTGAAAAATGTCTCAATGAGAATCAACGATTAAGGTGGAAACTGAGAAGAGATATTTTGTATGTGTAAGATTAAACATGGAAGACTAAATGTGAGTACTTAAAACTGACAACTTGCATAAAATAAGAAACAATGTATTATGTCATAATTGTAAAATGTGAACTCCTCTCTATATTTATTACTTTAAATATTTTCAGAAAACTTTAATATTGGTAGAAACATTTGAAAATAACGTAAATTTATGGATTGTATACATCTGTAGACTGGTAGAAATAGAATATGGTAACAAGGGTAAAATCTAATTTGGTGATTGTCTATTTTTATAGATAGAATGATTTAAGGGAACATAGCACAGATGGTAAAATTGTAAGGGTTTTTTTTTTTTTTTGCAGTTTTTTCATACATACCTCTTCTGCCTTTCCCCTCCCTTCCCTCCCAATCCTCTTGAGGCCTCCCTCCACCCCATCTCCCCATTCATTCCCCAAGGAGGGAAGGAGTCCCAAGGTGAATCAGTTCAGTCTGGCATATCCAGTTGAGGTAGGTCTGAGTCCCTCTTCCTAGTATTAGTGGAGGGTTATGTGTTTCTTTGTAAAAAATAAGATCCAAGATGTCAGTTTATGCTCTAGGAACATAGAAAGAAACCTGGTGCTGAGGAAACCTCCAAGAACCCACAAGATGTCACTGGCTAGGTCTCCAACCAATAGTAGAGAGAATGACTAAACAGGAGTTCACTTATAATCGACTGAATGACCCCCTAAGTGTCATTATAGAAACTTCATCCAGCAATGAATAGAGGCCAAAGCAGAGATCTCTAGCAAAGCACCACATCAAGCTCCTGGTTCAGCTGAAGAGAAAAGAGAGTGTATATGAGTAAAATTTTATTATTTCTATTGTTTTATTATTTTTGTTTGTACTTATGTATCTATTTCTATCAGAAAATGTCTTCTGTAGGCCAAACTGTCCTAGAACTCAGTTTTTAGCCAAAGGTATCTTTGGATTTCTTGCCTTCTGGAATTACAGGCCTTTTGTAATAGAATGTTTTAAGAAGCAACATAGCAATATTTATATAACTCTTAATTTTATGCTATGTATATTTGTTTAATACACACACATATATGTATGTATATATATGTATATATATATATGTGTGTGTGTGTGTATAATACATATATATTATGCCTCAGATAAGTTTGCTCCTGCATTGTTGAAAAAAGTAGAATTATTTAACCTTTCTTTCATTCTGACAAAGTAATTACAGAGATGTGAATTTCATTCTACCATTTTTAAAAGTTTTATGCCTTAATTCATAGTAAGGATAAGTCTGGTATTGTTCACTAAATTAAGAAATCTTAAAATGTCAAGAAGTCCCAAGGTAGGTCAACACAGCATGGCACATGCACTCCAGAAAGTTCAATTTCCTCATCCCAAAGTCAAGACTTGGTTAGATGTTCTTCTTCACGGATTGGGCTCAAAGGTGTCAGCCGACAGAGGGGAGAATGGGAGGATGGGGAGGGGTGGGACTGAAGGCTGACTGGGAGGAATTGGGAGAGGAAAAAGAGGGGAGCAGGGTACTACATGGATAAAAAGTTATTTTACTTTATATAAAAAAAATTAAAAACAAAAACAAAAAGAAATCTTAACATAAGTATCTAAGCTGCTTTTTGTTGCTGTGATAAGACACCATGTCAAAAGTAAATTACAGAAAAAATAATTTGTTGAGCCTCATAGTTCCAAAGGTTTAGAGTCCATGGCTATCATGTTAGGAGTTGTAGAAGTAGGCAGGCATGTGCTAGAGTAGTGGCTGAAAGTCGTATTCTTATGTAGGAGAAAGGAAAAAGTAAATGGAACCAAACATTTAAAATTGTGAGTCTATAGAAGTCATTTTAATCTAAACCACCACAACAGACTTTATTACACCTGAATAACACAGGTCTTGATAGAAATAAAAATGATTACATTTTAGTATTTTGTGGATCAGTGCTACCTTTTAATCAATTTATTCATTGAATTGGTAAGTAATAATTTGATAGAACAATCCATTTAAAATATTTATTTTGACTTCTATCACTTTGAATTCTATTAATTTGGAAGACATAACATTTCTCAATTATAATTGAATTAGGTAAGCAGAACTGAGAGACAGTATCCATTTAGCCATTAGCATTGTATAGCTTTATTATTGTTGTTTTATTAACGTTATTTTATTCACTTGGTAGAGAGCTATGGATGCTTTTTCTTTGGTCTAAAATTGCTATGTTTATGTAATAATAATACATTTTTTTCATCTTAATTACTTAAAGATCCAATGGATATAAGAGAGGAAACATTTTAAATAATTCTAGGATTTCAGTACTTTGAAAGAGAAACCACCATTCAATATTAAATTTCAAGCTATTTTCATGGGCTTTAAGACCATAGTATTGTCTGCTATATATCAATCCATGACCTTAAAAAAATTCTGAACACATGCAACTAAAAGGAGGCCAAATATCAAAGGGATATTAAGTAAGATAGCAATCCTTCCTCTGTCTGTCTTTACTGACAAAGACTTCAGAATCCTCTTGCTTTAAAAAGTAGAGATCAAAGAACTATCCTCAAAATTCCTGACATATACATGCGATCCCTCTAAACATTATTCTAATCTATGATAGAAATATACAGACTACTATTTAACATTCTTATGTCAGTTCTGTATGGCAAACATAACTGCCAAACCAAACCACACCAAGAACTGAAATACTCACATCACATTTTAATAAGAAAACAGTGACAATTTTGAGTAATCGATTTTCAATTATTTTGGTCACTAGCTTTTTTCACATTTTGAGTAGTAGATATTCATTAATAATCACACTGACGTGACTTATTTTAAGACTATATATTTTTATATATGTACATAAACACATATACATTTGAACTATAAATTTTCAGTTAAGTAAATTTCAATATTTTTATCTTCCCTTTGAAAATATTTTGATTATAATCACTCATACTACTTTTTTGCACCTGCCTCTAGGACTCAGTAACACATATTTCACTTCATCATCATGGCTTTTTTTTTTCTTAATTTAACAACCCATGGAGTCTAATGGTTAGGCTTCTAAAATGTGCATGAATATACAGGCATCAAATAAAGCATTGGCAACTTATTACTGGCCACACCTCCAAAAAATAGTAAGCTCTACTTTTAAAGGTCCACAACTGTCTATTGCTCCTCAATAGAGCAAAGGCCAAATAAGCCTCATCTCCATCCATGCTGAAATCTTGACTGTATCATCTTGTAAAAGTAACCATACTTGCTCATGCTCATATATCTAATACACCTATAATGTCTAGAAGACAGCATTTTATAAAATTCTCCACATCCTCTGGTTGACTGTACTTTCATTTTAATAATATTTCCTGTATCTAAAGTTGTTCTAATATATTCGTGTTCATATGCACAGATTCTTGCTGATGTAATCGTGGTTAGAAATATATTGTGAGTATAGTGCTTAATATAGAAACTCATAGTCTATCAAATTGCTCAGATGAAGAGATTTTAAGGGGTCAACCAAAATTAGTTAACATATTATACATCATCCTTCTTCTGCCCAAAACCCAAGGGATATTCAAGTAAATTTGACCTCCAGTTTTGTATATATAGTTTGGTTAAAACCCATGCATTATTGTGCTAAAAATCAGTTTAATTCATATACACCAGTTCTTCACCAGTCTTGAACAATTACTTGAAATATAACATATTTGCTCTTAACATAAAATAAACAAAAACTATAGTGTATTTGCTGCCTTATTTTTTTCTAATGTCATAATGCTTGTATGCTTTAATTACCTCCATAATGAAAACATGTATTAAACAAAACTCCTATCCAAATATCCAAATCTGAATCCTTAGTGGTTCTGTTAAGTCATGATGCAGATAATACTTTTATTCCCTCAACATCTCACTATTATACCTTTTTATCAGATTTTAGATCTCAATTTCTTCTTTTTTTGCAGTCTCTATTTTTGGCCACATATAAAGCTCTGTAGAAACATTTTGTTAGTATCAATATGCCATTCCATCTTATCACTAAGTTTGTAGATAGTAGCAGATATGAGGAAATAATACAATGTGGTTATGTAACTATTGGAAAAAGAAAAGAATATTTAGTTAACTTCAAAGTTTAAAGTAAAATAAAGCTGAGTCATTGGCATTTGGTTCAGGATTTCTGTGTAAAGGAGAGACAAATATTTATATGTTAGATGGTTGCAGATCAAGCAATTTAATTATAGATAGTTTTGTTAAAGAGTTACTTTATTTTAAACCATGCCTTAGCTGAAATAGTATTTCTGTGTCATGGGTGTCTGTTGAGAAACAACATGAGGTTAAATTCATATCCTAGTATTAAGTGTTATTCTATTTTATTTTTTCTCTTCTCATTGTTAACAAATTGTGATTAATATATGTTCTGTGTACCTGGTCACATCACTTTAAGTTAATACATGTATATGCTTTCCCATTTAAAAAACTATAACCTATTGGGTATAATTAATGATGACAGTTTTGAATAAGTATGGAGAATATTCTATTGGAGTCTGAGTAACCTATCATGGACATTGTGTGTTACAGTTTATTGTAAGCTTGACTAAGATTAAAAATATCTGACAAGAGTGATCTCAGTTAAGAAAATGCCTCAATAAGATATGCTTGTAGACGAGCCTATAGAATATATTTTTTTAAATTAATGATAGATGGAGGAGGCCTAGGCAATTGTTGGAGGTTCCATAACTGGCTTGTGGTCCTGGGGTTCTATCAGAAATCATTGTGAGCTGTATGAGGATTATGTTGTTCCATTGTAAATAATTTTCCCACGCACTGGTTTAATAAAAAGCACTGATTGGTCAAAGGCAGACAGGAATTATGGTTGGGCCTACCAGACTAAGAAAACTCTGGGAATGGGAAGAGCAGAGCAGAATGACAGACAGAAGCCAGAATAAGCAGAGAACAACTATGTTGCTCTGAGAAAAGGTACCGAGCCACATGGCTGAACAGGATAGGAGTCATGGATTAGATTAAGGGTACAGAGTTAGCAAATTATATGCCTGGGCCTTAGGCCCATCAGCCTAAAACTATTGTAAGCATCTGTGTGTCTCTGTTGGTCTGTGGTTCTGCGGGTTTAAACCTAGAGGCTAGGCACGAAAGTCTGAGCCAGAAACCTCTTACTACAAATGGCACCCCAACGTGAATAAAATATACCTGCATAAAGCCATAGAAAGCTTAAAAGATGGTCTAGAGCACAGAAACAAAGCCCAAATCCCAAAGCAGCTTCCAAGTTGTAGCTCTGAAGTTGCCTGTGGTAAAGAGACTGAGTGGTTTATGGGATTAAATTATAAAATGGTGCATTTACTACATGCAATTTAACGTCAACAAGGCCAGTATCTGAGCCTAGGTGTAAGCAAAGAGCTCTATATGGTGGATTAAAGGTTTCTATTAATAAGGACAAAAACAGAACAGAATTGAAGATGGCTTCTTAGTGCAGATGTTTTCTTGGATCAGCTTTGTTTGCTAGAGGCAAACTGAGGCTTGGCTTTTTTAAGGGAGGATAACTGATTCAGCCTTATAGGCAAAACACCTGTGAGTTTTTATTTAAGAGGCCCTGCTGCCTAATCCTTAACTGGAGTTAATGAGCAGCAGATGACAAAGCTTTACTTGGTGATTAAAATTCCCCAGAATACCTGGGCTAAAAAGTTAAATTCTATGAAATTAGACTAGGAGCTGGGTGGAACCATCCATCCATCCTACCAATGTTTAAACCTTAGCCAAGGACCTTGGCAGATTAAAGGTGTGTTCAGAAACAGAAAAAAAATAGAAGAATCTGGGTGGAGTCAATCATCCTAGCCAAGCAAAGGTGTGGTCAGAGACAGAAAAGGTTAAGAAATAAATATACAGTAAAGACATTTAAAAAATGTCTAAGTGGTTTAAAGTGTGTTGAAAAAATATATATATATATATATATACATAGGCTTAGAGAAAGAAAAGAAGAGGTAGAGAAAGCCCTGAAAAAAGGAAAAGAGTAAATTAAATAAATAAATAATAAATAAGCCACATAAAGATAGAAGATACAAAGAATGTATGGAAACTGTATATTTTTGTCTTATCTTTAAGTTTCTTGACTGAAAATGAAATAATAAAAGCTTCTAAAAGACAGTTGATTATAAATGCTGTTGGTTTAATTCAACCTATGTATTTTGTAAATGAGTTGACTTTAAAACTAAAATCCAAAGATATGCTACTTTGGAGAAGAGGATTTCTTTTATTTCCACAGAAAATGAGAGACTATGGATTTATTCCTTGATAATGAACATAAAGTTTGATAGAGGAAGACCCCCTGAAAAATCTCCAATGGAAATGGATGGCCCATATGATTCAGCATTTCAGAGCACCTCTGTTGAAGTTTCCTGAGCTCAGTATCCAGAAAAATTTCAAGGAGACTGGCTGAGATGACCCAGCCTTACAGAATACTCCATTAAAGACTTGTGCATAATCCTACATTTTTCTTTGGATTCCCATGAGATTATCAATGCCCCCATTCAGCAGGAAGTAGCCTAGAGACTGATGCCTACATTCCCAAAACATGGATTATGGATGTTTGTCTTTATTTACAATGTTATCATAAGTTGTTATAGATAATGAGGGAAAAAGATATTAGATTTGGAGTTCTTTTTGTTTTAAAATAGAGAAAAGTGGGTATATAGGGGGATTATGTTGTTTCATTGTAAATAATTGTTCCACACACTGGTTTAATAAAAAGTGCTGATTGGCCAAAGGCAGGCAGGAAGTATGGGTGGGCCTACCAGACTAAGAAAACTCTGGGAACAGGAAGAACAGAGCAGAATGCCAGAGAGAAACCAGAAGAAGCAGAGGACAACTATGCTGCTTCAAGAAAAGGTACCAAGCCACCAAGCCACATGGCTTAACAGGATAAGAGTCATGTATTAGATTAAGGGTACAGAGTTAGCAAATTATATGCCTGGGCCTTAGGCTGATCAGCCTAAAACTATTATAAACATCTGTGTGTCTCTGCAGGTCTGTGAGTCTGAAGGTCTAAACCTTGAGGCTAGGCCCGAAAGTCTGGGCCAGAAGTCTCTTATTACAGTGAGCAATCCATAAGGAGCAATTACGTAGCTGTTAATAGTATCCCTCCATGGCCTCTGCATCAGCTCCTGCTTCCAACTTCTTAAACTGACTTCCTTCAATGATGAAGGGAGATGTGGAAGTATAAAGAAAATAAACCCTCTTTTTCCCAAGCTGCTTCCAGTCGTGGTTTTTATCACAACAATAGAAATCCTAACGAACATAGACACAGACTGAGGAGAAGAAAATAGATTCCCTCTTCTCCCACTGCCATAACTGCCATTGGTGTAATAGATAGTTGTAGAGCCATGTTAGAGTTCTTTTCTCTCCATGCTGGGATGATAGCTGGACTGACTTTGGATGGTTTTGTTCTTACAACTATAACTTCTGGGAGTTAATGAGTGCAATAGTACTGTCCTCTCTAGAGCACATTTTAGGAGCTTTTTCCATAAACTCTGGCTCTGATCATCTTACTGTTCCATTTTCTGTAATGCTAACCCTCGTGAGAATGCAAAATTTTATTTATAAATAAATCTTACCTCTTTAGGCCATTTTAATACACACAAAGCTAAATATGTTTAAATAGTAACGTGTAGTTTGTATATAATAGTACCATAAGGCTCTTCTTTAATCTGTATTTGTAGTGACTTATTCAGTTGCATATTTTTCTAATGTTTTTAGTATGTAATTGTCCAATCTGTTACCCCTTATTCACATTTTATAACCATGGCATTATTTATAATGTGGTGTACTTTTCTACATATTTTTTAAATGTGTTTTCATTTTAAGCATTATCTCTGGATCTTTGAATACTGACTGACATCAGATGCTCATAATAAGGCATGACTTCTCAGAACTCTTCTTTTCTAAAGTCAAAGTAGCATATAAAAAGTAAGAATATTTCAAGTAATTTCACGTACCTTTGTTTCTAGTAATTCTCAATCTTTTCATATCTTAGCAAAATATTTTTTTACTAATTTTGTAACTATCTTAGAAGTAGGTTGTAATATTAGGACTGAAGGAAAGGTTTAGTGGATAAGAGATGACCTTCCTTGGCATATGATGCTAGCTCAGTTCTTAGCAACTATATCATGTGCCTCACCTCCCCTTGTAAGTCTAGTGACAACCATTCTATGCCTCTGGGCTCCAATAGAACCTGCATACACACACACACACGTGTACCCACATAGACATACAGAAAAGCATGCATGCACACACACCAGTATGAATATGTGTGTGTGTGTGTGTGTGTGTGTGTGTGTGTGTGTGTGTGTGTGTGTGTGTGTGTAGTAAGAGGTTTCTGTCCCAGACTTTCATGCCTAGCCTCAAGGTTGGGACCCACAGACTCACAGTCATACTGTCCCACAGAGACACAGATGCATATAATAATTTTTGGCTGATCAGAATAAGGCCCAGGCATATAACTTGCTAACTCTTTACCCTTAATCTGACCCATGACTCTTATCCTGTTCAGCCATGCAGCTCAGAACCTTTTCTCAGAGCATCATAGTTGTCCTTTGCTTCTTCTCTCTGGCATTCTGCTCTGTTCTAACTGTTCTTAGAGCCTTCTTATTCTGGTAGCCCCACCCACACTTCCTGTCTGCCTTTGGCCAATCAGCACTTTTTATTAAACCAGTGGGTGAGACAATTATTTACAAAGGAACAATACAATCTCCCTACATGTATGTGTATTGCTATAAAATATAACGAGTACATTTTTTGTCTGTTTTTATGTATATTATTTCAGGGCTTACCATTCTGACTAGAGAAACAAGGGGATTCATCTCAGAAAAAGTTAATTTTCACAAAAGTTGAGGTGGGGGCCCTAATGATGAAGAAGTTATATACTTAGTATATAGGATTTGAATTATTAGTGATAGATCTTATTTGAAAACCACTTTCCTACAATCAAGCTTCCAAAATGTTAAAAAAATATTATACAAGATGCCAAGATAATGAAGCAATTCAACATTAATACTCAACTATAACATCTATGAGCTACAGCAATTATCAATATGGCAAAATATACATAAAGGTGTTGTAAATGGCAATCACTTATCAATGGCAACCAATATCTGTCTAATTGAGCTTAAAATCTAGTTAATAGGAGCAAAAATCAGACCAGTAATAAAAATTGAACCAGCTTTTCAGGGTTAGAGCAATCATGGAGCTTAGAAAAGTCTCTGACTATATATAAACCTTTCTTTAAAGTTAAAACCAACATAGAAAATTACAGCTGGGCACAATGAATAGAGATTAAAAGATTGTGGGAAGCAAAACAGATACAACTCTACCACAGCCTATGCATTGCTCTATCTCCTATAAGGTTCTATAGTTCAGGGGACCTCACAGGAGATAAAGTAAGAATTGATAGAGTTAGAATACCAGAAAGGCTGCTAGAAATGGTAGCATAAGCATTGCCAGACAATGACAGTATTATTGAAAATTTTAACATATAAAGAGTAATATTCAGATGGATACCAGCCCTAGACAATGAACTACAGGCAAATAAAGAATGTTTAAAGGAGAATTTAAAAAATTCCTGTCATAAAGTATATTGTTAAAATAAAGTCCTCCATTTCAGTAATCTCTAACCTATGTTTATTCAATAAAAATTTAAATTTGATCAAAAGCTTATGTGACTATAAAAATTCTTCTATGAGTTTAAATTAGGAGTGCATTTAGTGAAATAAAATATTTAATTCTATGCCCCTTGCTTAGAACCAGAAAATTAGGTTATTTATTATCTAATTGTAAGATAAAAGTTGGGTTCTCTCTGAAGTAAATTTTAATTAATCTACCTAACTCTATGTCTGTTTTGTTTGCCTATCATTTATCTATCTACCTACCTATCAATTTCTCTATATGGACATATAGTATCTATCAATTATCTATCCTAGGAATTTGATTGTTTTCACAGTGATATTTTAATATATTGTAGAAGGATGTATTATTTCATTGAAGGATCTTTAATGAGTCAGTGTTTCTTAGATTTTATTTCAAAATTTTCTGAACATTCAAAGTTAAAAATAACTATGCATTTTTTGTATTTAATTATTATCTTTCTGGGTAACATAGACTTTAAAAAGCACCATGATTAGGCTGGATTTCTATACATGGTATCATCAGAAGAACAACCTTAGACAATATACATGTATCAGTCAATTAAATATGTCTACTGTTGAGTGAAAAATAAAAGTGTATTGAGCATAAATAGATGAATAAATAAGTATTTATTTGGAATACACATTATTTGCAATATATTTCTAGAAACAGAATTTATTTCCCTAGTGTAATATATATTATAAGCCAAAACTATTTTGTAAGAATAATGATGACATTTTATGTGCATAAGCATAAACTCTATGAATTGTATTGTTAATATTCTATTTACTTGTGAGATTTAGTATTTTGTTAGTCATAAAAATCAATATTAAAATGTTTACTTATAATTTAAAGTAAATAGAATGTAAATATGATGATAGATCACAGTTTAATTGTTTTGTCTGTGTACATAATGTGTTTACTTTATTGAGTTTGCAATAATTTATCATTCTGCCATAAATATAAAATTTAAACATCGTGTCAGAGTTTTTCCAGATTTCTGATTATTTGGAAAGAAAAAAAAATGCCTTGACTACTATACATTCCCAGCACGATTCTTTGCTGACATGATCTATTTATGTTCAATAATTCACCTCTCCTGTGTCACTCATACCAAGTTGGTATTAATGTCTTTAGTTACTTGACATTCATCAAGCACTGTTCTTTTTGTGGGCAGAGACTGAAGAAAGAAAAATACTCATAAATACTTGAGACTGTGATATGAATACTCAAAGATCTGCATTATTGCAAGGAAATGTTATGTGCCTCAGGCATCATAAGCAAGGCTTTTACATAAAACACCAAAGAGAATGAAGTAGGGAGGGAAAGTTTGCATGTAACCATAGAAATGGCATCATCTGGGCCAAGGATGAGAAGGATTATCCTCAAGTGATGTGTAATTTGACTTTACCTGCCTAACAGTTCTCCTGGTACAACCTCTGTTCTTTACACTTGATCTCAGGGTGAAAAGAAACAGCAAGCTTTTCCACTGGAATAGGAGCCTTATAGCCAGCTGTCTGTTTGGTCTAACGTAAGAACCCATTGTGACTTGGCTGCCAATTCCTTTACTGCTAAAGATGCTAAAGGTCCTACATGACCTTTTAAAAATGATAATTAAGGTACTTCATAGGTAGAAAAAGAACATAATTATTTAGTTCATAATTTGATGTTCTGTAGGAATCTTTTGTCACTAAGACAAAATAAGTGTTGATTTGGAAGACAATAGTCACATGATTCTTAAAATCAATAATATAATGATCATGTTCCTAATTATTCAAATTTATTTAGTTCTGTGAACTCATTACCGAAATAAAACTCTACTTTCACTAAATCTTCAAAACAGGTTTTTGACTAAGATATTATTATCTCTCTAAACTTCCGAGATATTAAAGAAACTAGAGATTAAATTAGCAAAGCTAATAACAGATGGAGACAGTTTTCGATATATTCCTCACTGATAACAGAATCAAGCCTTATAATATGAATGAACTGGCTCCATAATAGTCTTTTTACATGTCATCTATTTTATATACTCAAAAAGAATGTACTAAAAATGGAAATGTTTATTGGAACAAATTTTAAGTCACAAATTATCACACAAAAATCTTGTGTTTTATTTCATTTATAAAGTTCTAACATCGTAAGATATTTCATAAAACATGATCTAGAAAATGTCTTGTAATTAACGCTTGATAAAGATTTTATTTTTCTTTACTAAAATTAGTTGTAGTAGTTAAGACAGGATAATCAAATGGCAACAGAAGTAAATTATAGCTTCTTCTATGGTAATATTTGGGTTCATTTTTTATTCAGGAAAGGAAACAAAAGCAATTTACTAACTTTCCTGTTACATACCTTTAATAATCAATTATTCAGAGTATACAGATATTATTAAATTGCACATGTGTATGTGCACACTTGAATTTTTCTAAGATGAGTTATAACTTTTAAGTCAAATTTTCAAAATTGTATTAGTCAGCCCCATTTTCTACACCTTTAGATGATGTTATATTTTACATTCTTCTCATAGAAATTGTCACTATGTAGAATACCACTTTGATAAGTTGTTTTAATGATTTGTGTTAACTTTATTTGAATTATTCAGATCAAATTACAAACATACTTAATGATTTCTGAAGGGAAAGAGCCTGGAATGTAGAAAGAGGATGAGAATATATCTAAACATATAATATGAGGCCACATTCATTTCACAGTTCAGAATGTTATTCTGGATATACTATTATTATTTTCTTATAAAGATACTTTGGGAATCAAAAATTACACTAAATAAAGTTGTTAATTACATTTTGAAATTATATTACAAATTAAATATAAAAAAGTATCTAACTGGAGAAATGAATAAATTAATATTTCAATTGAATTATACAAAAAACTTAGCTGACATTTCTACATGTGGTCCTGTCAGTTGCTAGATGAAGGTTCTATGATGACAATTAGGATGGTTATCAATCTGATTACAGAAGCAGGCCAGTTCAGACACCCTCTTTACTATTGCTTGGAGTCTTAGTTGGGTTCATCTTTGTGGATTCCTAGGAATCTTGCTAATACCAGGTTTTCCTAACCTCAAAATTTCTTGCTATGTCAAGATATTTATTTTGTTTATCTTCCTCTCTGTTCCTCCCCCAACACTATCATACCATTCCCTTATGTTCTCTTCCCATCTCCCATTACCCCCACACATGCTCCTAATTTCTTAGAAGATTCTTTTTTTTTCTGTTCCTAGGAGGATCCATGGATAGCTCTCTCAGGATCCTCTGAGTTACCTAGCAGCTTTTCTGTGGTTATTGATCATAATCTAGTTATATCTTTTGCCTTTTGTCTAATGTATACTTATGAATAAGTACATACCATATTTGTCTTTCTGAGTCTGGGTTACCTCACTCAGGATGATGGGGAAACCCACAGAGACAGCTGACCTGAGCAATTGTGAGCTTGCTTGATGACTCTGGATTGATACCTGGGGAACCTATCTTCTGTTACAACTGAGTGACAGAGTCACCTTGCAGTTATATTACTCTCCACCATCTCAAAACATTCTTAGCATTTACATCAAATTATAAATGTAAGAAATTAGATGATCCCTATGTATTATGCCAATTACATGTGTTAAGGAATTTAGGAAGACCTGTTCTAATGTCCATATTCCTGAGATAAAAATACATAAAAAACCAGCAAAGTAGAAGGGGGAAAGTAGTCCATTAGTTTCCTAGGGAATAAAATAAAACCTTAAGTCAAAACATCTATTGTGAACCTCATTACACATAAGTTTTAGAATAGATTTAATGCCTGGCAGAAAATAATTTGCTACCTTGATTGCTTATGGTCATAGGTGATAATTGCTATATATAGAAAAGAATTAAAGTTGTTGTTAGCAAGATAATCAAAAAAATGAAGGACAGTGAACACTTGAACCACCTGATTCTGATAACCATGAATGAATATTTAACAGAATGCTTTTCCACACATGCAGTGATTGATTTGACACTGGTTCTACATAGTTTCTTTTTGAGATATTTCCTTCTGGTGCTTTTATAGATCATAGATATATAAATCCATACAATACTGACCTGTATAGTTCTTAGACCAAATTACTTTACTCGGTCCTGAATTAATCAGTATCAATTAGTTTCCTTAGATATTAAGAAATAAATTCCACAATGTTTAGACATGTAGAGCTTCACACAATGTTTCTGATATTAGAATTTTTAGATGTTGAGATCTGAGATTTGAACTTTATGTAGTGTTTTTTGTTTGATAACTGATACTATATTATTTATTTATTGTTATTATTTAGATTTTTGCTGCATTGTTTGAGGTTTACTAGCTAAAAATGATTAAAATTAAAAAGAACAATGTAAACATTTCTTCTAAGCAGAAATTTCTATTATTTCATGATATTAATTTTAGTAACAGAGAATATTGATTACTTATTTGTGATGACTTTTAATTATATTTTTCTATGTGGACACATCAAATGGGATATCATCTCTTGTTAAGTACTGTATTTCTGTTTGGATAAATAGAAATTATATACAGCTTTTATCTGTAATCTGAAGAGGATCATCCTGGACATATTGGATGCTTTCATAAAATATGTATTTATGTCTTCCTCAAGGCTGTGATCATAACATGCTTTCTGTATATCCCAATGAGAAATTCTCATTGAGAATTTCTTAATTGATATGTTGTTTCATGTTTTCCATATAGTTCATAATAATCTGTTCCATTCTAATTTTTTAAATTAATATTTTTCATTCTTATTTAAATTGAGTATATTCTATATTAAAATTATTTTTCTTTTGTACCCTCCTGTAGTACTGTGGATGCCTTCAGTTTATTAAGCAATGTTTATTTATCTGATGTAAAATCTATCATCTAATAATAAGTATGTTTTCATCATTTTTCCACTTCTGAAATATCTACAAATGAATGTTCATAAAAATTAAACAAATATATGTTAATATAATTTCTATTGATTCATGTTGATATGAATAACTTTTACAAGTACTTTATACATGACATGAGTTTGAATGCATACTATTTAGCTCAAATGAATATACTTGGATATTTATATATCCTAAATTTTTGTAGAACTTCAGAAAAATAATTTTAAGTTTCATAGAACAAGACACAGAAAGATTAATTTATTAAATTTCAGGTAAAGGGATTGAGATAAAAATATAATCATTCAGAATAAAGTAACATATACTATCCATAAACAACAACAACAAAAAAATAGTTCCCCATGCCCTATCTCACATAAAGTATTTTAATTTTCAGTCTTTGGATATGTGTATTTAAATTTGAGTACCCACAAAAAAAGAGAAAAAGGTAAATGTTAAAGAGACTTTAAGAAATGGTAAGAAGTGCTATAAAAGAAGGGTAGCATAAATGAGCAAAAAGAAATAAGATGTAAAAAGGGCTAAGATGACTGGGCAGGGGAGAAGGTAGGTATAAAAGGAAGTAACTACCATTAATTACTTTAGAAAACACTATACAAAAAACTTCTATATCAGAAGTTTCTCAGAAAATAAGCATATATAATGTAAAAAGATTTAGCCAACCATGAGGGAATAATGCTCTCGCAGATATCAGGGGCTGTCAGATAAGCCTAGTGCTAAGTGAGGAATAGCTCTTATGAAGTCACTGTTAAGTAATACCCCATAGACAACCTAACTACCAAATATTACAGGCCCTGGTAGTGAGGTTTCTCTGTCCCATAGCCATTTAATCTCAAAAAAAATCATACAAAGGCTTATATCAGTTAAAAGCAGGTGAGCCTATGTCTTGAGCAAATCAGTATCTTACTCTTAGAGTTTAAGTTAATCAATATTTTTTTTTATTTATGTTTAGTCATTTTTCTCAAAGCAGACTCTCATCTTCTTTCTGCTGTGTTTGGCTGCATCTTTGCTCCATTTTTATACTTCCCAGAATTCTCCTAGTTTGATAGACTCACCTGGACTTTCTATTGGCTTATTAGTATTTTCTTAAACCAATAAAAGCAACACTTTTTTTTACAGTGAATAAGAGCAATATACCATAGCACTTTCTTCAAAAACAAAAACAAAAACAAAAACAAAAACAAAAAGAAAAACAAAAACAAAAACAAAAACAAAACCCTAACCCAATATCCTTTGCTTAGCTTTTTCCATTTTTTATTTAAAAAGTTTTCTCTCCCTTCCTTCCTCTCAGTCACTCCCAATCCTTCCTCAGCCTCCTCCTCACCTCCTCCTCCCACCCATTTCCCAAGGAGAATAAGGAAATCCAACGTGAGTCAGTTCTGTCTGGCATATCAAGTTGAGGTAGGTTCGAGTCCCTCATCCCAAAATCAAGGTTCAGTTAAGTGTTCTTTTGTAGAGAATGAGACTGAGACGTCAGTTCATATACCAGGTATATACGCTGATCCTACTGCAAGAGGCTTTACAAAATGCTGATGTCATTTGACTGTTGTCTACCTTTGGAGGGTTTAGTTCTCTCCATGAACTTTCTTCAGAGATTATTTCAGAGTCATTGAGCTCCCATTAGCTCAGGTCTGCCTTCTCTGTTGATCTCTTACTCCCTTTGCTCATATGCTCTTTCTTTTCTCTCGCTTCATCTAGACCAGGAGCTTGATCTGATGCTTTGTTATGGATCCGTGCTTCTGCCTCTGCCCATTGCTGGATGAAGGTTTTATACCAATTAGGGTGGCCATTCATTTAATTAGAAATTGGGCACCCTCTCTACTATATAAGTTGGATGGGTAGGTAAGATGGGATCAATTTAGGGTTCTGTGGGTATTTAACTATGATGTAACATGTGTCAAAACTCCAAAGGCTAATAAAAATATAATAGAATAACTTCTGTAATTCTCTCTTCTATAAATACTTTGAATAAGTTATAAAATTATTGAGTTTCCATTTCTGCTTTTTTTTTTTTTGTATGTTACCAACCCAAAGCAGTCTCTGCACAACATCCATGCAGATTCTTGCCTAAGTGGGATGAATGGCTTGATAAAATTCAGTTGCATTTTGTGTTCTAATTAATCCTTTAAAATTCCACTTAGAGACTGATTTTTTTCAACACATCCCTGATCTAAATTCACTGATATCATTAGCTGAAATAAACTATGAT
Organism: Phyllotis vaccarum; assembly: GCA_033318265.1. Classification (NCBI taxonomy): domain Eukaryota; kingdom Metazoa; phylum Chordata; class Mammalia; order Rodentia; family Cricetidae; genus Phyllotis; species Phyllotis vaccarum. The sequence goes on from JARWLC010000005.1 coordinate 11,031,451, forward strand.
CTATAACACTTTTTATTCATACCATTATTTCAGACTTTATAATTACCCTAAAAAATGACAATAGCTCATACATTGTCTGTTCACACGATTTTTCTTGTAAATAAGCTTTCTTAAAATCACGTGTTCTCTGTAAAATACACTGATCAATATATTTCCTGTTCTCCAGGATTTGTTCAGAGGAAAATAATGTTTTATTGCCCACTGAAATACAGAGAGAAATTCCATCAAGGTCATCCATGTATCAATCTTTCCTTTGAAATCAATCCAATTTAAATTGGTTACGGAAGTAGTTTACTGGACTCTGAAAGTTATCCCTTTACATGTTGCTTTACAGATAGGACTCTGCAGTGATGAATTACTAATCTAATAGTTGTGCAACTCAGTATCTAATTCAATTCCTACTGATTTTTAATATAATAGAAATCTTAATTTTGTTTTCTTAAATATTTAAAATATAGATGTTTTATTTGATAAATATAATGAAATTTCTTATACCACAAGCCTCTAAAATAATCCTCATACAAAAAGATTCAATATGGTAGTAGATTTATTTTTACATTTTAATATCTATGTATCAAAACTTAGACAAAATTAATATCACCTCTTGTTTTACACCCGTGAATTTTATATGTATAACTATGAGATTGAAGTGATAAATGATAAAATAATTTAGAGAGAAACCAATATATCAAAACTCTATTCTTCACAGAATTACCATAGTAGAAAAGAAATATATTTCAGGTGTATTGTCTTATGCCTATAGTTGGACAGCTGACTCTGGTGGGAGACTATTGTTGTGACTTTGAAGATGGCATTGCTATATATTAAACTTTAATTCAAGCTAGAGGACAGAAGACCCTATCACAAAATACAAGCTGAAGAAGCAAAGACACCAACCTGGAGGCAACTAAGTTAGACAATTTTCTAGTTCAAACTCCTTTAAATAACCTTGTACATCTTCTCTATTTCCCTTTCCCAGGGGGATCCCGGCATGTCTCTCTTAGATTTTGTTCTGTTACAAAGATGTTCAAGGGTTGTGCTTGGCAGCCTGAATATTATTTGCTTTATGTCTAAAATCCACTTATGCGTGAGCACACACCATGTCTATATTTCTGAGCAAGTGTAACCTCACTCACGATGATACTCTCCAAATCCACCCATTTGCCTTCAAAGTTTAGGATGCCATTTTTTTTTTTTTACTCCTGAGTAATACTCCATTATGTAAATGCTCCATAATTTGTTAATCCACTATTTACTTGAGGGGCAGCTAGGTTTTTTCCAGGTTCTGGTTATTATGAACAATGCTGCTATGAATATAGTTGAGCTAATGCCCTTGTGGTAAGAATGCACATCCTTTGTGTATATGCCCAGTAGTGGTATTGCTTAATCATTAGGGTGCCTGATTTCCAGTATTCTGAGAAACTGCCATACTGATTTCCAAAGTGGCTGTACAAGTTAACACTTCCATAAACAATGAAGGAATGTTCCCTTTGCTCCATATCCCTCCAGCATAGACTGTCAGCATAGACTGTCATATATGTCATATATGTCAGCATAGACTGTCAGCATAGACTGTCAGCATAGATGTGTTTTTGATCTTAGCCATTCTGACAGGTGTAAGATGGTATTTCAAAGTTGTTTTCATTTGCATTTATCTAGTGGTTAATGATGCTGAACAATGTTTTAAGTGTATTTATCCATTTGTAATTCTGTTGCAAATTAATCTCCTGAGTAAATTAGGATCAAAATGGGAAATGAACAAAGAGAGGTAGGAAGAAATCATGAAATAAGGAACAGAGAGTGAAAAAGTAATGGATATCTTGATAGTAGGAGCCTGTGGAAATTAAAAGAAACCTTGTGCTAAGGAAACCTCCAAGAACCCACAAGACATCTGTGGCTAGGTCTCCAAGCAATAGTAGAGAGGGTGTCTAAAGAGGACTTCCATTACAATCAAATGAATTATCACCCTAACTGTCATTATAGAACCTTCATCCAAAAATGGATAGAGGTGGAAGCCAAGATCCATAGCTAAGAACCAAGTTGAGCTCCTGGTTCAGCTGAAGAGAAAGAGAAAGAAGAGAAAATATATACGCAAAGGAATCAGGATCATGAGGAGACCCACAGAAATGGTTGGCTGAAGCTATTGGAAGCTTGCTAAGAAGCAATCACTGAGAAGTCTTTAGGGAAAGAAACTAAACCCTCCAAAGGTAGATAACTGTCAAATGGTGCGGGCAGTTTGTAGAACCTCTTACAATAGGACCCGACTGTGTTCCTGGTACATGAAATGACATCTTGAAGTTCATTCCCTGCAGAGGAACATCTTACCCCACCTTATATGGTAAGAGAGACTCTGACCTACCTCAACTGGATGTGCCAGACTGAACTGACCCACCTTGAGACTCCTTGTCCTCCTTGGAGAACGGATGGAGGAATTGAGTGAGGGAAGGTTGAGGGAGGACTGCGAGGGACTGGGAGGAAGAAGGGAGGGAGAGCATTGGTATATATGAAAAAATATTTTAAATAAAAAATGTCTAATTAGAATAGAAAAAAATAATCTTGTAAATATATGGTTCAAAAAGTTGTTAACTGAAGTCACCATCAATTGATAAAATTGAATATATTTTGCAGTCTTCTAATATACTAGCATTCAAATTTCCCCAAATTTTGTATTTTTTAAACTAAAGAAAAATGTTATTAATTAAAAAGAAAAATTTTTAAATGACACTTTTATATACATTAGAAAAATAGAAAGTCAATATAAAAGATATGTCTAATGTAGTAAAGAATATATCAAAATACACTTTAAAGCAAAAGCCTAAAATATAAGTCCTCACCTGGAAAAAATATATATATATTTCTAATATTTGTCATCATTTTTGAAACTGTCAACTTCTGGCAGGATATTTTTAGCCTGCATATTCTCTGGGAAAATGCAGACCAGCTGTGGAGAAATTAGCAATATACATTATTAACACTCTCATGATTTCTGCTTAATAACAGCATCTAACTGTTAACTATTTTATTTTGGATGAAGTTCAGTGTCCCATTATGTTCACTGTTAAATCATACATTCTTTTACATTGATAGAGAGCTTCTTAATTTTTATTTGAAAGTTTTGTTTTTTACTTGCAAACCACAGTTCCTCTTCTCAACCTCCCTCCCACTCTCTTAGGTTCCCCCCACACCATATCCACTCCTCAGAGAAGATAAGGCCTTCCATGGGCAATCAACAAAATCTATCAAAAAGTTGAGACAGGACCAAGCCACTCCCTCTATGTCAAGACCAACAAAGTATTCCTCTATAGGAAATGAACTCCAAAAAAAGCCAGTTCAGGCACTACAGATAATTCCTGGTCCCACTGTCAAAGGCTTCACAAAATGCCCAATCCATATAGTTGTCTTGCACATTCAGAGGGCCTAGTTCAGTCCCATGTAGCTTCCCCATTTGTTAATCAAGATTCAGTGAGCTCTCAGTAACTCCAGTCAGTTCCTCTATTTGTTTCTTCTTCACATTTTTTACCCCTTTTTTTATATAATGACTTCTCCCTCTCTTTGACTGGTTCAAACTTTGCACAAAATTTAATTATAGATTTCTACATCTGCTTTCATCAATGGTTTGATGAAGATATTATGACAACATTTAGGGTGGTCATCAATTTGATTACAGGAGAAGGCCAGCTTAGGCACCCTCTTCATTATTGCTTTGAGTCTTAGCTAAGGTCACCATTGGGGATTTCTGTTAAATTTCCTTACACCACACCCTAAAATAACTCTCTGTCAAAATATCTATTTTGTTTTCCTCCCTCCCTGCTCCTTTGCCAACTCTACCATCCCATTCTCTCACGTTATCTTTCCACTACCCTGTACTCTTCCATGTTACCAATTTAAAAAAAAAAAAAAAACTTATTTATTTCCCTTTCCAGGAGGATAAATGCATGCTTCATTTTTATCTGGCTTCCCTGGGGTTTTAGACTGTAAACAGATTATCATGTGCTTTATGTCTAATACCTACTTCTGAGTGAGAATATACAATGTTTGTCTTTCTGGGTCTAGGATACCTTATTCAGGATGGTTTTATTCTAGTTCCATTAATTTGTCAACAACTTTAAAATGTCATTTTTTCACTATTGTATTATATTTCATTGTGTAAATGTATTGCTTTCTTATTTTTTTTTTTTGGTATGAGAGACATTTAGGGTGTTTCTAGTTTCTGGTTATTATTAATAATTCTGTTATGAAAATAGCTGAGCAAATATCTTGTGTTATATATGTGCAATTTTGGAGTATATGCCTAAGAGCTGTATTGCTGAGTCATGAGGAACATAGAATATGAGTTTTTTAAGCAACCACCATGGTGATTTCCAAAGTGGCTGAACAAATTTATACTCTCACTACCAGTGGAGAATTGTTCCTCTGGCTGCACACCTCATTCAGCAAAAGTTGTCATCAGTGATTTTTATCTTAGTCATTTGCTAAAAATAATACCAATTATTAAATTAATAATCTTAGTAGTGCCGATAGACTGATTGATGATCTTTACATTTCTCCAGTCTCATGCTTAGCTCTGTAGTGTACACTCTGTTGTGATCTCTCCCTCTTTCCCACCTCCAGTGGATCCTAAAGACCAGTCCCCTCCAAACTTACTTGTCCACCCATCTCATTATCCCAGCCCCCAACTCCAGCAGGATCCCTTGCATCCTACAGGCCACTCCACCAGGGAAGCGAGTTGGCTAAATCCATATCTTTACCCCTCTTTCCTTTCTTTCAAATCCATTCTTCTAGCCTCATCTTGAACTACACAACAGACTGCCTGTTGTGGTCTCTCTTTAATTTCGGCCACCAATTCCCAAGTAACTAAGCAGACACTGGTGGAATACCCTGGTTTCCTCCCTCTGGTGATCATCTTTAGTTTCCCCATCCAGCTTCATTTCATTCCTAACTGTAAGCATCTAATATCTAGAAAAATATTTTATCCAGAACTCTCAGTGGCCACGTATAACAGGATCCCAAATCAGTTTTTCAGCAGAAACACATAACCATCAGACACTCCTAAAACTCAGAGAGAACAACAGAAATCAGTGAACAAAACACCCATCCAGTGAAGATAAGATGAGATACCAGTACCTAAAATTATATTCTACCAAAACCAGATGCCTTTATGCTAATGGAAGCCACAATAATTAACAGTCAAGCAATATATAGAGAGACATACATGTCTCTCTCTATATATATCTTTGTTTGTGTCCACATGCACAGACATGTAGTATGTTGTTTCTGGCCTGGACTTTCGGGCCTAGCCTCAAGGTTTAGACCACAGACCCACAGACCCACAGACTAGCAGAGACACACAGATGCATATGATAGTTTTCAGCTCATCAGCCTAAGACCCAGTCATATCACTTGCCAACTCTCTACCCTTCAACTAACCCATGTCTCTGATCTTGTTCATCCATGCAGTGGCTTGGTACCTTCTCTTAGAGCAGCATAATTATCCTCTGCTTCTTCCAGCTTCTCTCTGGTGTTCTGCTTTGTGCTTCCTGTTCTCAGAGTTTTCTTAGTCTGGTAGCCCCGCCCACAGTTCCTGCCTGCCTTTGGCCAATCAGCCTTTTATTAAACCAGTGGGTGGGGCAATTATTTACAATGAAACAACACAATCTCCCACACAGACATATATGTTCACTAGAGCCCAGTATCTCTACCACAGTAGTCGCTGATCATTGCAACACAGCTGAAGCATAAGATGAAGATCTTTGAATAGAGATTGTGAATATGATAGAGATCCTTAAGGAAGGAATAAATAATTCTATTAATCTATGAAAACACAGTGGAACAAACTGAATAAAACAGGTCAAAACTTGAAAGCATAAATAGTATCAATAAAGATAATCCAAACTATGGGGAATCTGGAAATAGAAAATTTAAAAACATGAGCAGAAAACACAAGGGAAGCTTCACTAACAGAATAAAAGTAATAGAAGACAGAATCCCAGGTATTTAAGACACCTTAGAAGAAATGAATCATAGGTCAAAGAAAATCTTATCTAAAAACTCAAAAACTTATGGCACAGAACATCCAGAAAATCTGGGACACTGTGAAAATGGCAAATTTAAGAATAATAGGAAAAGAGGAAAGGGAAGATACCTACATAAAAGTCTCAGAAAATATTTTCATCAAATCACTGAAGAGTTTTCCTAACCTAAAGAAGAAGATACCTACCAAGAAGCACACAGAACACCAAGTAGAATGGAGCAGAAAGAAACATTCTCTTCAGCCTATAATAATCAAAACACTAGACAGACCAAACAAAGAAAAATATTAAAAAAAAAAAAAAACTACACGGGAAAAAGAACAAGAAAAATATAAATGTAGAGCTAGAAGAATGGAACCTGACTTGGAAGTGGACACTAAATCCACATGGGCCTGGGCAGATGTTCTACAGTCTTTAACCCAATGACAGCACAATAATATACCTGAAAAACTTTGCAATCAGACTACATGGGGAAAGTAGGCTGATCCATAATTTTTAAAAAATTAATTTTAATAAATATCAATTTACATACTCAGCCCTATAACATGTGCTAAAAGAAAAATTTGACCTGAAGAGGTTAACCACACAACCATACCTAAGAAAATATGAGGAATAAATAACCACGGACCAGAAAATCAAAATAGTAGACACTATAAAGGTGAATTTTTCTTTGTCTTGTTCTTGTAAAGGTATTATAAGAAAACAGTCTTTTAAATCAATAGCTATAATAGGCCATTCTTTAGGTAACAGAGAAGGCAAAGGAATCACAGACTGTAGAGAGCCCTTTGACTGGACCACTTTGTTTATCACCCTTAGGTCTGTTACTGTTCTCCACTTTCCTGATTTCTTTTTAATAACAGATACAGGAGAATTCCAAGACTGGTTGATTCTTCTATATGCTGAGAATTTAACTGTTCCTGTGCCAGCTGCTCTAAGGTTTGCAAATTCTCTTTTGTTAAAGATCATTGATGAACCCATATAGGCTTCTCATTTTAAAGGTAGTGCTGTGGATGTTTTTGAAAGATCAACAGCTGTTGTGCCTTGTTTCTGTATAATCTGAATGATCTCTGACTGTTTCTCATAGTACCTTCTAATGATTTTACTGGAAATGTGATAGTTTATGGTTTATTTCTCTGTTTGGAGGAATATTAATCTGTGTGTTCAACTTTGTAGTAAATCTCATCCCCATAAAATTATAGCAGTGTTAGCTTTTAATATTATATGGATTTAATATTCCTCTCTGTCATTCTGATCCTATAGACTCAAGCCATCTTGCACTCTGTTTTTCCTGGGATAATGACCCAGTTTCCAAACACTGAACATTTACTTTCTGACAGGGCCAACTTGGATGACATGACTCTGGTGAAATTATTGATTCATCCACCCACATCCAATAAACCTTCATAATAACACCATTTATTTGCACTTTTTATTTTGGCCTTTGTTCATTGATAGAAGCTTGCCAAAATATTTATAGTTTTTTTTCTTTTTTATATAGATTTTCTATCATTCAGCTTAGTGTGTCTTTTTAAATAGGTTTTAATTTCTTTAATTGTATTGAGAAGGTGTTTCCTCCACAATGGCAGGGTAAGATCAGACTGGATTCAATATGGGGGCTTTTGAAAGCCCCCTTGGGGCATTTTGTGAAGGTAGAAAGTTACCTTGTCTGTCCCTTGCTGACCTGTACTCATACTCATTCTTCCAATGACTCCCTTTTCTACATCTTCTACATACTCCAGAAGGGAAGGGTGTTCTCTTGGCATTATTCCTAACAAAAGCACTATTTCTGGGAATGCCTTGTTTATAATATCTTTTTATGTGACCTTGCCTTCCACAATTAAAACATTTAACATTTTGACTTTTCTTACACCTCTAGAAATAAGCTCTTCTACCCAGTTATAAATACCATCATAAGACTAAATTACTTGTCTCACAAATCCAATCCTCCAAGGGTGCCGACCTTGCTTTTAAAGGTCTAAGTATCTTTCTACATTGTGCATTAGCATTCTCAAAAGCCAGTAATTCAATTATTATTCACCTGGCTTTTGATTCTGGTACACTTCTGTTTTCCAGTGCAGTTAATCTATGCACAAAGTCTGAAAAAGTTTCTTTGGGGCTTTGAATTACTTTTGTGAATGATTTAGTTATCTTTCTTATTTCTTCAATCCAATCCCAGTCATTTAAAGCTGCCATGTGGCATAAAGCCAGATTATGTTCATTGTATAAAGACTGCCTTTCAGCATAATCTCCCTCCTCAAGAAGTTGATCTTTGGAGACTTTTATGCCTCTGGCCCTGCTTCTTTGTTCTATTATTTTAGCCTCCTCTTTCCACCATGTTTTCCACTGTAAAAGTGTCTCAGCCTCTAAAACAGCAGTAACAATATCTAACCAATCTTTAGGGGTGATCCAGTTACAGGATAAGCAGCTATTTAGCATTTGTTTTATAGATGACATCCCATGTCATAATTGCTTCTTTTACTCTCCTTAATTTTAGCATTTGTACTAGAGCCCAACTAGCTTCTCTATCATCTTTATCTTGTTCATTTTTAAAAAGGTACTGGATATATTAATGGTAGCAGAGTTGACCCTGCTGAAATTGGTTCTTTACATTCCTCTGTTTGAATTTGAACATCTTTGTGTTCTCTCTTGAAAGGCTTTTTAAAGACTTTTTTCTTGGCCTTTACATTAATTGACTTTTTAAATGATAAAGCAGAAGTAATCAAACAAACAATATTTATAATAAACATTATGATTACCATCCCATATACTTTATTTTTCTTCTTTTCTTCTACTGGTTTTAATATCTAAACTTCTAGAGAAAGATCACAGAAAGACCAAATACCCTTGATGTGGAAATGTCTTTCTGTATACTGTGAATATCAGTCTTTAAATAAAGGAGCTGTTTTGACCTTTGGAGAGCACCCTAGAAGAAGTAAGTGAGGAATAAGAATAGGTAAATAAGGATGGAGTCAGAGACAGATAGAGCCAGGTGCCCAAAGAAGAAATATGTAAGGAACACAGGTGAGCCACGGGCCATGTGGCAAATAGATTAATAGAAATGGGCTGATTTAAGATGTAAGAGCTATCTAGCAATGTGCCTAAGCCATAGGCCAAACAACATGAAAATAATATAAGTGTCTGAGTCATTGTGGGGGGGAGCCTAAGCAGAGGTTGGTGGCTAGGTGCTCTGGGGTGGCAGGTTGGGGGGAACGAACCATAGAGCACACTGGGCTGGAAAGCTTATTGTAACACATCCCCTATTAGTTTAAACAAATTCCCTCCTTAAAAAAAAAAAAAAAGAAAAAGAAAAAAAAAAACTGATTTACTCACCAAACTAGTTGTCAGTGATGATTCAAATGACCATGAGGTCAGGCAGCTACCTAGTGTAATGGCAGCTAAAGAAGGGATCCAAAAAGAGAGGAAAAAAGCTACAAACCACCAGGATAAAGAGGCCACTGTCTGAAAATCCCTCCTAGATGAGAATGAAATGGAAACATGTGTGGCCGGTCTGCCTAAGAGTAGAGGTTGGTTAACTCAGAACAGAAAGCCTAGCCAGCTAGTAATCACTTCTTTGGCCAAGTGTTGCTGTGGCTGGCAAGGGCCTTATTGGGAGGAGAGAGGGGAGAAATTTGTGCCCAAAGTTGAATGCTAAGTGTTGCATAAATAAAGGAAACTCAGAGCCAAATCTCAGGGAAAGGCTGAGATATCAGAGAGAAAAAACCACAGTCAAATCTCACCCAGATATCTTCCAGCTTTCTCAGCCTTGCTCCTCGTGGCTTCTACTGCCTGCTTTGTCTTTCTATGCCTGCCTTAAATTTCTCTTCACCCAGTTATTTCACATTCAGGGTAAGATCAATGGTGTGGCACCATAACTGCCTGCCTGGGTGCCTAGAACAACCTCTGAACTAAGCTGGCCTCAAACTCAGATTTTTTGGGATTAAGGGCATAGCTCACCACTCCCAGATATTCCCTGTGCTAGGATTAAAAGTGTGAGTTACCACTCTCTGGTCTTCCTAGACTGACTGTGGGTAGATCCCTCTGAAATCTCAGACTGTTTTTTTTTATTATTATTATTAAATTTGAAACATATCCCCACAGCTAATTTCTAAAATGTCGAAAACTTCTGTTTTTAGGCCATTTGAGATTTAATTGTTGAGAACTCTCTGTTTAGATAAATATTCCAATTATTAATTGGATTTTTTGGTTTATTTGATGTTTAGTTCCTTGAGATTTTTATGGATTTTGGAAATTATCCCTCTCTCCAGTGCAGGGTTTATAAAGATCTTTCCCATTCTGTAGGCTATCATTTTGTCTTACTGACCACACACTTGGAATTACAGAAGCCTCTCAGTTTTAAGAGGTCAGACTTATTAATTGTTGTTCTCAGTGTCTGTGCTACTTGTGTTATATTTAGGAAGTGATTTCCTGGGCCAATGAATTCAAGGCTAATTTCTTTCTCCTTTGTCAGGCTAAGTGTAACTGCATTTATGATGAGGTCTTTTAACTATCTGGACTGGAGTTTTGTTCATGGCAGTATATGTGGATGTGTTTGCAATCTTCTACAAATAGTCATTCAACTATGCAAGCACAATTTTTTGGAGCTTTTCTCTTTTTTTACTTTGTACAGTATTGACTTGTACATCAAATATCAGGTGTTCATATATGTATGGATTAATATCAGGGTTTCAAACTATTGTGATAGATCCATGAATCTATGTTTGTGCCATACCAAAATATACCAAGTTATTTTATTCCTATAGCTCCATATAATAGAGCTTAAAATCAGAAATGATAATGTCTCCAGGAGTTTCTATATTATAAGATATTATTTTGGCAATACTGAGTTTTTAGTTTTTCCAGTTTTTCCATATTAAATTGAGTATTGTTCTTTGGAGGCCTGTGAAGGATTGTGTTTGCATTGATGGGGATTCCTTTTGGTAAGATTACCAATTTTTAGTACATTTATCCTACCATATCTAACCTCTTGGGAAACTTTTTTTTTTTTTTACATTTTTTATTAACTTCTTAAATTTCTTTTTTCAGTGGTTTTAAGTTCTTGCCATAAAATTTTTCCTTGTTTTGTTACGTACTCCAAAATATTTTGTGATTTGTGTCTATTATAAATGGTAATGTTTCTCTAACATTTTTCACATCATTTATCATTTGTTTGCAGTGGGGATTTTTTTTTTCAGTTAGCCTTTTATCCTGACATATTGCTCAAAGTACTTATCAAATGTAGAAGTTTTCTGGTAAAATTCTTAAGATCACTTATTTACACTATCATATCATCTGCAAACAGCAACAGTTTGACTCCTTTCTTCCCAATTTGTATTACTTCTTTTCCTCTTTTTTTATTCCTCTAGCTAGCACTTAGAGTCCCATATTGAATAGACATAAAGAGAGTGGGCAGCTTTGTCTTGGTCCTGGTTTTAGTGGGATCACTTTGAGTTTCTCTCCACTTGCTAGAATGTTTGTTGTTTATTACAGTCTATCACGTTTATCATGCCCACGTTTGTTTTTTTGCCAGGACCTTTATCAAAAAGAGTTGCTAAGTTTTCTAAAAGACTTTTTATACATCTAATGAAATGATTATATGTTTATGTCTTTCAGGTTTTCCAATGTCTTCATATGGGGGATGAACTTGACATTTGCTGTTGCTGTTTAACCATGCTGCAACTCTGGGATGAAGCCTAATCTATCGTAGTGGCTGATTATGTTGATGTGTTCTTAGAATTGGTTTTCCAGTATTTTATTAAGTATCTTTGCATCAGTGTTCTTGAGAAAAATTGGTATATAATTCTCTTTCTATTTTTCATCTTTCTGTGGTTTGGGTATCAGTGAGACTATAACCTCATATAAAGAGTTTGGCAATGTTTCTTCTGTTTCTAATGTGTGAAACAATTTGAGTATTGACATTAGTTCTTTATTTTTAAATTCAAGTAGAACTCTGCAACAAAATTGTGTGGACCTGAGCTTTTCTTGGTTGGGATATTTTAATAACAGCTATTGTTTCTTTAACTATTATAGGACTATTTAAGTGATTTATTTGGTCTTAATTTAATTTTAGTTTTATCTATCAAGAAAGTTACTCATTTCTTTTATGTTTTCCAAATTGAAAAATACAGTTTTTTTATGATCTAATAATTCTTTGGATTTCTTCAGTGTCTGTTGTTTTGTCCTACTTTTTATTTCTGATATTGTTTATTTGGATATTATTTCTTGGCCTTTTTGCTTAGTATGGATAAGATTTTATTTATCTATTTGACTTTCTGTGAGAACAAAATTCATGTTTCATTGATTTTTTTGTATTCTCTGTTTCATCTTCATTAATTTCAATCTTAAATTTGATTATTTCCTGTTATTTACTCCTGGGTGAGTTGGCTTTTTTGTTTGTTTGTTTTGGATCTTTCAGGTATGCTTATAGTTAAGTTGCTTACGGTATATTCCTTCAAATTGTTTATGTAGAAATCTAGTGCTATTAAATTTTCTCTTAGCACTGCATTCATTGTGTCTCATATGATTGTGTATGTTGTGGATTCTTTTTCATTGATTCATAGGAAGTCATTAATGTCTTTCTTATTTATACCTTTACTTAGAGTTAGATCAGTTGAGAGTTATCCAGTTTCCATCAATTTGTTACTTTATGTAGTTTATTTAGTTGTGGAACACTAAATAACTTTAGGCCATGGTGGTCCAATAAGATATGAGGTGTTATTTAATTTTTTGATTTAACTATGTGGTCAAATTTAGAGAAGATACTATGGTGTGCTGAGATGACATTCTATTGTTTCTCACTTTTTATTTAGTTATAAAGTTTTATACAACTGCTTGCCCTCCCTTCTCTCTTCCCAGTCTCTCCCAGTCCCCCCTTATTTCCCCAATTCCACCACCCATCAATTTCCCTTGGAGTCCCAAGGTGGTACAGTTCTATCTGCCTTATCCAGTTGAGGTATTTCTGAGTCCCTAACCCCAGTATTAAGGCTGGGTTAGGTTTTCTTCTGTAGGGGATGGGCTACAAGATGCCAGCTTATGCACAGGAACATAGTCTGATCCTACTGAAAGAGACTTCACAAATTGTTCACCCCGTTAGAGATTCATCTACCTTTGGAGCATTCTGTTCCATTTTCCAAAGGTTCCTCAGCAGTGTTTCCTGAACCAGTGAGCTCTCAGTAGATCGTCAGCCATCTTCATGAGTATCTTCCCTATGACCTTGATCCATTGCACACATACGTTCTCTGCTCTCTCTCTTCAGCTGGACCGTGATCTGTACCTGGTACTTAGCTATGAATTTCTGTCTCTGCTCTGTTTATTGCTAGATGAAGGTTCTATAATGACACTTAGGGTGGTCATTCATTTGATTACAGAGAAAGTTCTGTTTAAGCACCTTCTCTACTATTTCTTGGAGTCCTAGCCAGCGATATTTGTGGATTCTTGAAAGTTTTCTTACCACCTGGTTTCATTCCAAAAGCCAGATTCAGAGGAAACATGGCTTTTTACTAATGTTGTATGAGATTGAGAATTATGTACCTAATAATTTTATTCCAAGATTCAGCACCACCATGAAAATGCACAACAATTTTAAAATCAATATACAAAGAAACCTATTCTTAAATAATTTTTCTACTCAGAAAACAAAGAAAGAATAAATTTCTCTCATTAAAATAAAATCATACAAATAAGCCAAGCACGGTGATATGAAAATAATGTCACCTTTTTTAGGTGAAGGTAAGGGAATAAGGAGTTCAAGAGTAACTTCTACTACAACAAACATCTAAAACAACACCAGAAACAATGTCACCACCACAAACAACATGAATTACATATCTATTTATATATCTAAAGGTAGAAGCACCCTGAGATCAGTGAATGTATGAACTGACTCAAACTTAGAACACTACTGACATATCTTTATATCTGCACATATGATAGAACATATGACATATCATAGGACAACATGAATTTCTAGGTCCAAGCTAGAAAATCGGTCTATTTCTTAGATTTTGAATTAGTCCATTAAGTCATTTTTATATTAATAACCAAAAATTAGAAGTGAGAGAGGGACAAGCAAGTTGACTAACAGAGTTAGAGTAACAGATCTGAGTGAATGTGGTCAAATTATATGACATGCTTAAGTGAAAATATCTATTTTTAAACCAATCACTAAAACTGCTTTGGAGCACACTAGAAAAAAGAAGTTGGGTTGCCTACTTTGCTATATTGCAGCCAATTAGCATATTCAGACCTCTCAATACACTTCGTGTACTTAGGTTCCAAATATTAATTCACACATATTTGCAATTGTATGTTTTCTGATGTATTGCACTGATATTGTACCTAGTTGTACTGACAACTTAGAATTCTCATCTTTCTTACTTGATATAGCTGTGTCTACTCCTCATCCTTGTTGGTTATCAATTTCAGATAATCTCCTATTCTGTCCCTGTCAGGCTATGTCTTTGATTCAAAGAAAATTTCCTTTAGAATGAAGATAGTTAAATCTTGTATTTAAAAACAATAAATTTACTATTTAGCTTCTTTTGATTGAGCAGCTTAATCCTTCTCATTTGAAGTAATTTTTGAGGATGGAACAATGGATCAGTGGATTAAAGCACTTTCTGGCTCTCACAGTGGACCACAGTTTGTTGATTACATCAGGTTATATCATCTATGACACTAGCTTAACATCAGTGTGAGATTCTTCTGAGCTCCACAAGCACATGCAATCACATAAACATATAGATATACACATACAATTTTTTTAAGTAGTAATAGATTGTAAGGAAAGACCATGTATATAATTAGGACATATTCTTTTCCATCTGAGTTCTTTCTTTTTATTTTTTATTAAAATAATGTGTGTGTGTGTGTGTGTGTGTGTGTGTGTGTGTGAGAGAGAGAGAGAGAGAGAGAGAGAGAGAGAGAGAGAGAGAGAGAGAGAGAGAGAGAGAGATAAGTGTATCTGTGGGCATGTGCAAACAACATCCCTCTGTGGGGGACTCAGAGCTCAGTTTCCTCTGTGAACGTTTGCATGGATTCCTCTAGACTCAGTCTCCAGACTATGAAGCAAGATCTATTTCTGCTCAGCCATCTTCCAGGCTCAGGGAGGTCTTTCTCCTTTTTCACCCCTGTTGATGCCACTAGTGTCTCAACATCCTGGGTTTATTTATTTTTGTTTTACTTATTTGATCTTATTTTTTTACATTCTTACTTTGTTCTCAGATTTATATTTTTGTTTCATTTCTAACAGTGTTTTATGAAGTTTAACTTTTAGCTGAAATTTGTTGATATAAGGTAGATAAGGCCACCCTGGTCTACACAGTGGGTTCCAGGACAGTCAGTTCTAAAAAAGGTCATGATTCAAAAATAAAATAAAATAAAACAAAAAATTAAGTTTTATATAACAATATCATATAAACTATCAAAAGATTCTAAGTTTCTAAGTTCTGTTAACCCTATATGTAGTAAGAAGTTTTTGACCTGTCTGGCCTGTTGTCCAGACCCACAGACACAAAGACATGCAGACATGCAGTCCTACAGAAACACATAGATGTTTGTATTAATTTTCTGGAATATTTCTAGCTCGCTCTTACTCTTAAACTAACACATGATCCTCATCCAATTCAGCCATGGGCCAGGGTACTTCTTCTCAGAGCAGCATAGTTGTCCTCTGTATCTGATGGTTTGTCTGGCATCTCTGTAGCATCTGTTCCCTGTTCTTTCTGTTCTCACAGTTTTCTTGGTCTAGTAGCCCCACCTACACTTCCTGACTGCCTTTGGCCAATCAGAAGTTTTATTAAACCAGTAGGCAGGACAATTTATTACAATGTAACAACATAATTCCACTACACCTATATGTACAGCATCTCTCACACAGTTAAACTTTTGGTCTATCTGTCATAGATTCAGGGCTCACTATAATATTTAGAGGTTTGAGCGGTATTTTGTTTTTATTTTGTTGCTCATACCTGACACCGTTGTTCACTATAACAGTCATCTGAATTTTAACATAACACTGATAATAATGATGAATATGACCTTTATATCAGAGTCATAATTTTATCCCTTAGAATGTTTATCTTGTGTAATATACATTTAACACAAATTCTACAAACACCTAATTTCAAATCCTATCAAATATAAATTGAATTTATTTAGAAAACTGTTTCATTTTTGCAAGCTTGTAATTTATGACCAAAGCATTTTTTTTCCGATGTTTCTGTCTTCTGTACTCAATTGAATAACAATTAATAAATATTTTTGGTAGTAGTTCTTAGTTTTCCCTCCTACAAATTTTTTACATGCATCCTTGATTTTTAGCTTTTTATTTATTCATGCATCACTAATTTTATGTTTACTTTTATTTTAAATTTATTTCATTAGCTATTTTCTTTGTGAAAGGGTTTTTAATGTAGTCATGACTAGCCTGTGACAAATTATGTATACTAGGCTGGCTTTGAACTCATAGAGCTCTTCTTGTCTCTGCTTTCCAAGTGCTAAGATTAAATGCATGTGCCACCATGCACTATACTAACTTTATTTTTATATTTCTTCTATTAAACATAATAATAACATTGTTTTTCTTGGAATATTACTCTCTGTTTCCCCTCAAGTCATGAAAGAAAGAAGAATAAAATGTTTATTATGATACAAGCTTCTAACTGTCAGTGTATAGATGATAATTTGTATTTTCTATACTTGGTGATTTTTTTAAATTATCAGTTTCTTTCCTTAGCAAATGTAATGTGAAACAATGTTGTAGTTTACACAGTGAGTGCTACATCTGCATGTTTAACTATATACTGTTGTGCATTTTACTTCTGAGAATTTTCTTTTTCAAATTGAATGCATATCTACAGTTAGTTGAAGCTCTTTTCATGTTCTATAATTTTGTTTAAGTATCGCCTGTTGTGAGTGGGTGAAATAATTTAGTTACTGATCTTTCTGTGTGCTTCACTGACTTTTTGAGAGGGAAAGAAGTTGATTTGTGGTATTATTAATCATATTCTATGTATTAAATATATGCTAAATAGTTTTAAACATAAATTGGAATATTTACAGACATATCCGTGGAAATGGACACCATCACATTGTCAAATGTTCTCTGGATTTTGGCCAATTGTGGTTATCTATGATGACCTCATTAGAAGAAAGAATCTCTAATGAAGGATGAGAGTTACTTACAACTGTGGATACAATAATCACTATTAGAATGCTGTTGAGAATTCTGAAGATTTAGGAAAGTAGTAGTAGGGGATTTCCACTAGGATTCATAGGAATCATTCCTTAACAACCATGAGTAATTGACTAGCTCTACAGTAGAAAGATTACTTCCTACATAGTGTAAGCAAAAGGCAGCTGATAACCCCTAATATACAAATAGTACTATTGCTCCTTTGAGAATATCTTTCCATGGTGCTAAGACTCAGAAAACATTACAGAAGAAGGCAGCCAAAGATTGAAAGAGTCATAATTTCATGATAACACTTATTCTACTTTATTTCTCAAATGTGGTTCTCCACATCATCTGTGATTTTAGGTCTGAATCAAACTGTCATTTTTTTTTTACTTATAGTTAATTGATATTCATTTATTAAAAAATAAGACATGCCAGACTAGAAGTAAAAATGTTTTCAATTTGTCAATGTGTAAGTTGTGTTGATATACAGGCAAATATCTTAGACACTTACTTTCTATCTCTCTTTAAATCTTGCCATTTTTTATATGCTTAAATTTATTTTAATCCCCAAATGAGAGCTCATCGGAATGTGGGTGCTTTATGTGAATGTGGGAATTGTATGTATGCAGCATATATGTTTATTAATATGAACCTGGGTCAATTCTATGTTACAGGTATATGACTACTTCTAACTGTTAAGACTTCCATAGCAGGTTCAAATACTTGTAAAGCAAGAGTTCTTACCTACTTGAGCCATCTCCTGGTAATGAGTTGATCAGTTTCAAAAATATTATTTAGACAATTACAGTTCTATTTATAAATCTTCATGTTGTATTTATTTTCAAATTAGGTAATTTTTTTTTCTGTGCCTAAAATCAAAAATATGCTCATGGGTATTTTTGTTTAAAATTTAAATTTTAAATTTAAATTTAAATTTTAAATTTAAAGTATTTATCACATATGTTCAAAAGAAGCAAAAATTATGAAAGTGAATTGTGTAAGGATGAGGAAATGGCTTACTCTGTCAGAAGGCTTGCAGCACAGATATGATGATCTGAATTCAGATCATTGGCACACACATAAAAAGTCAAACACTGTCATGAGCCTGTGACTCCAGTGATAAAATTGAAGAAGAACTGGCAGGCCATCTGTGTTGCAATAAGACTTTGAAGTCTAGGTTTAGTGAGAGATTCTAGCTCTAAAGACCAAGCAAAGAATGATTGAAAATAAAAGTTTGTTTATAACTTCCACATGTGCTTGGTAATATGCTTTCATACACACTTTCAAACTCCACTCACCCACTTACTCTCTCCACACACACACATACATACATACATACATACATACATACATACATACATACATACATACATACACATACACACATATACTACTAACACATATGCTGTGAATGTGACTAATATTGGGAAGCATGACTCCAGCCTTGTAAGAGTGAACAGTTCCTGAGTGGCTTCAGTCAGACTGCGTTTGTAACTCATAACTATGGGGTGGGTTTTTTCTAGAGACTTAAAGACAAATGATTTGGATCCAATAACATTTGTGTAAAGTTTTACTCATAAGTCTTCTTTACATTATAAACAAAATATCTTTCAAGACAATCCCTTACTTAATGTAGCATATATTATTTACCTTATAATGTTATATGACTGCTCTAGGGACAGTGAACAATAATATAATATAGTGCCCAGACATCCTGTCTCATTTGACTACTGATATATTTGAAAATTTGTGATACATTCTAATGTCAGATTAAATATATTTAAAATAAAAACTTATGCTTGTCTCCTCATATTAATTTATGGAAAATATTTTGAACTAAATTAAGGTCATGTTACTGGCAAGAATCCCAGGAAGCACTTTGGTCAGGAATTAAATCTTTCTCCAATTTCCAGGAAGAAGAAAATGGCCTGCTCAGGTCTGATTTTTGTGGAGAACAATTTAAAAACAGGTTTTATATGATAACCTGAACTTAGAATCTGTGTGTAAACTCTGCTTCTATATTATATATTTAGTATTTACTCGGTCTTCTATAAAGAACACCTAGTTCATATTAGCTTATAGGTTATTGGTCTTTTTCCTTTCTTTTCCTTTATCAATATAAGAGGAGATGATAAATTGATGTCTATTGCTACTGAAGATAGTTGCTCTCAGAAATCAAGATATGAGTTAAACTTGGAATAATTCCTAGGACATCATTCTCCATGGTAGCCCTACTAATGGAAAGGTTAGCTACTTCAATTTCAAATTTTCTAGGGCATTTAATCATCTTATATAACTGCATGAGTTTACCGACTTATCTAATTTTCATTGATTGAACGTCTCTCATGTTTCATTCCTTAGAATGAAGATCACTGTCTTTGGAGTCATTTATATCTTCTGGAGGCTAAGGTGGATTCTTTCCCCTTTGGGAGATACATCTAAAGTAAAAGTTTCAGGCTCCTTGAATAAACCTTTTCTTATTTATTCCATAGCAGAAAGGAATGAATAAAATAGGCACATAAGGTGCTTTGGTTTTAAAGTATTTTATGAAGTATAAGCCTTCCTGTGGCCTCTAACATTTTATTCATTTTAAGACAGTGATTAAAGTTTCAAACTAGTCATTCTACCCCGATAAGGATTATCAAGTAGACAAAATAGTGAATGTTCTTTTCATCTCTAAGAATGGCATGGCTCTAATGGATACTTATCTACATAATAAAGGAAGTAACATTCATGTAATTCAAAATGTCTATATAAAATCACAAATTGAAGCTGCTAATAAAAGAAAAACATTGAATAAGGTACACTGTAGTTTCAGAAAAATATGCTGTATTTTAAGAAAATAGTTGTATATGTTTTTGTTTAATAATGGAATCATTATTTAATCTATGTCAATGTGAAGGTCGTATTAATTAGACCAAAAATGGATAATGATAATCCATGAAAGTTCATGAGGACCTCATAAGTGACATTTAACCATTTCTGAGAAGTTTCCTATTTCATACTGTTTGTAATGAATCTGACTATGCATCTCTTATCTATAGGGATGACACTTAATCATTTTTGGTGAATGATTTTGTTTAGCAACAATTTTGGTTCTATTGTTTTTCAGAGAATTAGTTTCAGGAGTGACAGACAAAAAGACAAACAAAAAGAAGGAAAGACAGATATACAGAGATAGACAGATATTCAGAGAGACAGACAGACAGAGACAGAGAGAACTTTTATGTTACTTAGAGCTTAGCTTGCCTTAGAGGGTAATTACCATTTTAATGAAGAATTTAATATTTTATTTGTTGACTATGACATGACGGTTATTTATTTATCTACATTGATGAATCAAAAATGTGTTTATAAATATTGGCTGTGCCTTATTTTTTACAACTATAGCAATGTTGATAAAAGGGAATTGAAATTATCTCTCAATGTCTCTGTTTTTAGTGGAAAATGAACTATGAATGTCTACTGTGTCTTAAATGTGAAAATAAAATAAAATCACGGTATAAGGGCCAGTAAACCACTAGGAAAGAGCTTGGCCAACAGAATAATTAAAAATTCTAATTAACAAACCAGATTTTAGCACAATAATGATGATGCCTGTTATAAATATGATTGTGAAGTATTTAGTCTTTTTAGAGTTCTTATGTCATGGCAACTCGTAAAACTTATATATCACTTTCTTCTCTACTGTGGACACTGATTCAGTTTATTATCAAAATCAAAGACAAAGATATATATGAGACCATGTGAAGTAAATGTAACCATTATTTATGAGAATTATATAAAGAAATTAAGAAAAAATTAAATAAACTTCTGAGATATAAATATTTAATAAAAATAATGAAAAGTATAACCTTCTTTACCAGCAAAGATATTCCTGAGTTTCTTGCTAGAGTAAAGTGATTCTAAAGCTTTATGTGGGGTAATAGCAGAAGACTGATATAATTTGGCTATTTAGAGAAATCTCTGTCCTATAAATATGCTTTACTGATCCAATCAGAGTTATGTTCTTTCTGAAAGTTTTTCAAATCTCAATCACCAACTTCAAAGGTGTTTGAAGTCAGCCTTTCCACCTGTGATTTCAGATTTGTAGTTGTTTGCTATGTCTGTCTGCTTATATTTACTCGCTGGCTGATGTTAAAATGTACAGCCTTCCAGGAATTCTGCAAGTCATGGAGTAGCTATGAAATATTCTTAGTTTCCTTGCCTATGGGATAGTCTATTATCTATTGTCTGAAATAGGAGCCACAATTTTAAAATCCATTCTTATTATAACATAGTTTGTTATATTTAGCTACTTTTGGAGCAAGGATATATAAAATCAAAAACAATATTATGGAGCACATGCTTCCCAGGAACTCTCATGGAAGTTTTACAGATGGCCACTGATACTGACCTTGGTTATTAGAACCCTTCAGTAGTATCTATCAGGTCCCGTTGGCTGGCTTAACTTTCAGTGGAAGAATTTTTCACTTCTCATTCTCAGAGCTTCTTATTTTACAGTTTAAGTCTTAAAGTCTTATTCTAACTCTAAATCTTTTCTGTAATAATGTGAGTATCTAATAGTTTTCATCAGGAGTCTTTTTTTCAGCAATGTCCACCTTGAACTTGGTCATACCTCAATGGCATTAAGAATGGAGTCTGTAGGAGGTCACAGTACTATGTTTGAGCATTATGAATAAGAATAGTTGAGCTCATAATATTATCAAAAAGGTACGTAATATCTTATAAAGTTTGAGAACACAGTCAGATGGCATATGGTATCTAGATGACTAAATATTAAGTCTGCTGGGTTTCCTAGTCTCTTCTATAGAATCCACTGCCTATATAGACACTGGTTACCATTGTCCAACTGAAATATGACAAACTGAATTAGAACCTGTGTGCTTGCTACTAGCTTCTATAGTGTCAGAAGGTCCAATATAGGCTGCTGAGGAAGAAACATCAGTAGTTTCATTTCCTCACAGGCATTAATCATTGTTTACTAAGTATTTGCATGGTAGATACGTTTTCTAAAATCTTCCATAATTACCTAAACATATCAAAGTAAAAGAAAATAAAATGAGCAAACAGAAATTTTATGAATACTAAAATCTAGCATTATTATAGAATCAATTATTTTTACTCAGTATCTTTTCCCTTATCATTAATGTTGTAAAGCATTGTAGTTACAGAAAACTACACAGGATGTCCCTTTTAAGTTTAACTAAGTAAATAGATAAGAAGTTATTTTCTACTACCTGTTATTCTAATACTCTATGATAACGGATATTTTCTCTTTTAACAGAAATCTCATTCCTAAGTCCATTGTCTAGTTTTTTTTTTTTTTTTTTTTTTTAACATAAGGCTATCAGTCTTTCCTTTGACATTTGAAGCACTGTGTTCTGTTCTTTGTTCTTTTTACAATCAGAGAAATTTTAATATGACAAGTCTTCTCAGAAAGCCAGACACTTTGCTGAGTCAGAATGTTTCTTTCTGTATCTCTGTCATAAATACTTGTTCTAATATGGTCTCTATCTTTATTACAATCCATCAAAGAGTAAGAGAGTATCACCATTTCTGAAACAGTTTACTTTACCTTAAAGGGGATGCCATGACCTAGTGCTAACTTTATAATCAAAAATCTTTTCTTTGTTCAAACTAGTTTCTTGTACCTAACAGTTGAAAAAGCTCATTATAAACAAAAATAAAAAAATTCACGTGAACACATATGTGTAACAATTTAGTGCATATGCAATGAATAAGATAATTTGTTTGTTATGTAAATGTACATATGGATGCTAGAAAACTTTTCACTATTACATTAATATAAGTTATTCAATTTAAATCACCTGTATTTAAGATTCATAGATACTGTGGAGTAGAATACAAAGATATTATGTCTGAAGTTATATCTTCATGTCCTACTGATGTCATGACTTTGTATTACCAACTGGAACAGATGACAACAAAATATAAAGCCTGGAGTAATCAAAATACACACACACACACACACACACACACACACACACACACACATACACACACACACAAAACACTGAACTAAACATTTAAATCTACTTAGAATAAAATGTAAGGGCAATTCAGTTTTAGAAATTATTTTGTCTTGTCTGCCGATAGTTGTAATTACAAAATAATATATGATGTCATCATTCCAAATATAGTTATTACAATTGTTTTTAGCAGGATTACTTAGTTATATAGGATTATAAGAAAGTTCTTAAAAAGAGTTTAGGTAAAACTATGTATATGTTAATTTTGTACTGCTGTTATGAAATAAAATGACAGAGATAGCATAAAAAGAAATGTAACTGAGCTTAGTATTTCATCATATTACAGTCCATGTTGGCATAGAAAGGGTATGGTGATATCAAGACAAGTCCTCTGACACCTCAATCCATACTTTAGATTCAGAGAGAGTGAACCCTGGGGATGGTGAAACTTTTGAGAATTAAAAAAAAAAAAAAAAAAAAAAAAAAAAAAAAAAAAAAAAAAAACTGCCAATGACCCACCTCCTCTAAAAAGATCATATCTTGGAGTGCTTTGCAAAATATTCCATCAAGAGGTGGTTAAAGTATTCCGACAGATGAGCCTATTAGATACATTCTCATTTCAATCACCAAATGACACTCTGCTCCCAGTTACTCTTGGCCATATCATAATGCAAAATATGTTTAGTTTAATGTCAAAAGTTCCCACAGTTTTTCACAGCCTAATAACTGTTTAAAAATTATAAGTTTAGTCCCTTCTGAATTTGAAGGCAAACAATTGTAAACACTTGTAAAATTCAAAACTAATTGCATATTTCCAACATACATACGTTATCATTCCAAAAGGAGAAAGTGGGTCATACAGAGGAAATACTATACCCAAAGTGTACCAAACACATTGGAAAAATTCTCAAATCCTGTAGCTCCAAGTTCAATATTAGAGAGATTAGTTGACTTCAAACTTCTGCCTTTGGTTCCTACCACATATATTTTCTCTTCGTCTACTTTCATTTTTTGTGTGCAGTTCTTTTTGGCAGTCATGCCATGCCTCCAAAACCTTTAACATCTTGCTGTCTCCGTATGACCAGGCTTTACTTTCACAATTGGGTTTCTCACCATCTCTGGCCCTTCTTTCAGGGACCTCTCTGTCACAAATTGTTGGCTATCTTTTGCTACAGACTAACACTTCGCAGCACTTTTACTCATGTATTTTTTTAATTTTATTAATTTTTTATGAAAAAGTTTTTTATCCATGTAATCCCCAGCTTCCACTCCATTCCCTCCTCCCAGTCAGCCTCCTCCTTCATCCCCCATTCCCTTCCCCAAAAGAGCAAGTCCTCAGGTAGGTCAGCTCAGAGTGCCACATCCACTCCAAGCAAGTCAGATTTACTCACCCCAAAGTGTGTTTTCTATGACTTTAAAGACAGAACCATGTGGACAATGCTACTGCATGGACAATATAGGACTACAGTACTGCTAGAAGGTTGGGTGTCTTTTTGAGATGGAACTCCCTTAATTTACATTTGATTTATAGATAAGAATTTTTGTTATTGTTCTTTAGGAAGAGAAATTGTCTCGGGCTTTTTTTTTTTTTTTTTTTTTTTTTTAAGGTTTGAAGCTTAGCTGGGTATGGCATTGCCCTAAGTGAACTTCTGTTTGATTTTAGAATAGGCAACATTTTATTCTCTTTTTTTCGTTCATAACAGTTCTGAACTCCAATGTTAATTTTTTGGACCTCTTTTTTTTTTTTTCAAACTGTACTTATTTATTTGTTTAATCCCATATAGTATTCTTCATTGTAAACCTACTTTAGCAATAACTGCGTGACAGAGTTAATATTAGGCTGCTTTAAAATCTTCCTCCAGTAGAATTAACCCACTATTTTCAACTTAACTTCAGGTAAATAATTATAATAAAGTCAGAACACAGCCAAGTATTTTGCCACTATTATCAGGGACAATCTTAGGTTATTTGCTAATAATGTTGACCATGAATCCTCTGGGCCTAACTTCCACAGTCCATGGTGCCCTGTTGCTCTCAACATTACTGAAGTCCAAGCTAGTTAAGATGACTTGTTAAACACTGTTTACCTTGTTCAAATGATTTGTACATGGGGACAGGGTTTGAGACAGGTTTTTTCTGTGTAGCTTTGACTGTCCTGGAACTTGTCCTATAAATCAGGCTTGCTTTTAAATCAAAGAGAACTTTGCCTCTGCCTTCTAAATGCAAGGATTAAAAGCATAGGCCCCTGCCACTCTGCATTCAATTGCTTTTCTAGAACAGAGTCCCAAAGACTTCAACATACCACCTTTCTCCACCCCTTTTCCGAAAGAACACATGGTTAGCTGTGCATAACAATAATACCCTCATGCTAATAGCTTTTACATGAGTTGCTTTTGTATAACTTTTATGAAATGTCATGACTGAAACAGCTAAGATTTAAAAAATAAAAGCATTGAAGTTACTATTGCAGTAAGTTAGGATTCATAATAGCAGAACAAAGGCATGGTGGCAGGCCGAGCTGAGATCTTACATCTTGATTCACAGCTGAGAGGTAGAAACAAAGATCTTGAATGATCTGAGTCTTTGAAGCCTCAAAATTGACCAGCAATGACACACTTACACCAAGGCCACATTTAATTATTCACTGAGAGTTCCACCAACTGGGAACCAAATATTCAAACATATGAGTCTATGTGAGCAGTTCTCATTTCAAAAACAAACAAAACATTGGTAATATAAAAGTTTTAATTTTAAACTAAGAAAAAGCAATATATTGTTTGCGGTACTTTCTTTACTAGCTTACATTTTCTTCTTCAACATAATTCTAGAGTTTAACACCAAAGCACTAAACATCTTTTTAAAGTGGCATTAATATAAAGGTTTAATTATTACTTAAAGTTTCTACTTTTATTTTGCATTGCATATCCACAAAAAATTTGTTGCAGCAAAGATTTTGAAATAAAATTAAGAACTCAGTATTTCTAGGCTCCCTTAAATAATTTCAATTTTCTTAGGTACAAACTTATTTTCAGTTGTTTATTTGTTAAGATAATGTTATTATTACATGATTCTGGCCATTTCATGGGGAAAAGTTAAGAAGCTTGTTAAATCAATTGAAGGTGGTATTTAAATATGTGTGAGAATAATATATTTTGTTCATTGCTCAAAAATTAAGATACAGTTATTTCTAGAAACTTGCTGGATTACTCTACTAAAAAATACTACATTCTATGAAGGAATATAAACATATAAGTGAATTATGATTTAAAAAATATGGTAACAGGAAAAAAGGAGTGAGAGATTCCATTAATCATTTTATTTTCATATAGTTGCATGAAAAAATGATGAGTATCCTGGTTAGTTGGAACATATGCCACAGATTGTGCTGACCTACTATACATTTAAAAGTAAAAAATGTATTCAATTTTATTTATGAAATCAACTTAATATTATTTTAGTAATGATTTTCTGTGTTCAAAGATAATGTATACATTGAAACATATCCAATAACGAAGATTTTTATATTACAGTGGTGGTTGGATGTATTTTTCATGTATTTTCACAAATCATTACTTCTCAGTACATGGCACTGTACATAACAATTATTATCTTTATGATGGTGGATACACTTGATAGAATTATAATCATTTGATAACAGAACTGATATGTGAATATAATCTACTCTCCCAAAATGAAGGATATCTGCTAAATGATGTACAAAGATGTTTATCATTGTATTTTTCAGAGGATTATAAAAATGACAGATGGATTACTTCATTTGATCTTCATTTCCTTCTCAGACAAGACCTGGCACCATCTTGGTATCTTCTTATGATGATTCTCAAAAAGTGTGACAACTAATAGTCCTGTTTTCAGAGTGTACTAGGAAAACCCTTGCCATAATAAATATGTTTCCACATGAGAGACTGTAGGGGTATTGTGTTGTCTCATGGTAAATAATTGTCCCACCCACTGGTCTAATAAAAAGAGCTGATTGGCCAAAGGCAGGCAGGAAGTGTAGGTGGGGCTACCAGACTAAAAACTCTGAGAACAGACCACCAGACAGAATACCAGAGAGAGGTCTGGAAGAAGCAGAGAAGTATGCTGCCCTAAGAAAGGTACCGAGCTGCATGGCTGAAAAAGAGACATGGGATAGCTTAAGGGTAGAGAGTTAGCAAGCTATATGCCTGGGCCTAAGGCTGATCAGCCTAAAACTACTGGAAACATCTGTGTGTCTCTGTGGGACTGCGGGACTGGGGGTCTGTGGGTCTGTGGGCCTAGACCTTGAGGTTAGGCCCGAAAGTCTGGGCCAGAAACCTCATACTACAAGAGACAATGGAATTCCAAGGCACACCAAAAGGTGTGAAAAAGTTAATGAGACAGGAACAAAGACTTACAATCTCATGTTTAATTAATTTATATTTTTTAGACTTTTCATGATGGTTATCCTTCATAGTGATAGGAAATTCACAGCATTTCAATTTAAAAGAGATGTGTGTTCCCACTTTATCAGTGTGCAATATTACTATACTCCTTTGTAGCTCCTGAGGTATCGGTAAATACAAAGTGTATGATGAAGAAGATTGCTTGTTTATCTTCTCTACCTACAATAAAAAGATAAAAGAATTTGGAGTTGATTACAGAGAGATAGTGATGATATGTCACATTAACAATCAAATTTTGTAAGACAGAGTATAGACAAGATTCATTTGGAAAAAAGCAAACAAAGAGTTTGTTTATAGATAAGTCTTAGCACTTCCTAAGATTACATTTATTGAATAATTCCCAATTTTTGTCAAGAAAATTTGCTTCAAATGCTTATTTGCTTTTTAGGCCCTGTCAGCTCCCTTTGGCAGAAGTGGGGAGAAGGAGAAGAATACAAAGACTTAGACTCCAGGAGCAAGTTGGAACAAGAATGCTAAATTTAATTTGAAGAAGGGGCAAATCTTATATGTCCTCCATCAAGCCAAGGGCCAGGGCTGTGCTTTGCTGGCGTCCGCTGCTCTAGTGTGGTTCACTCTTGCAGATCTATGTCATCTCACATTAGGACTCTCCCTCTGTTGCCGAGACACCCAGGGAGAACTCAGGCTTGCTTATGAGGAATTGTCCACTTGGGGGACTGTTAGCTCTCTGGCATGGCTTTTGAAAAAGTGATATGAGCACATGCCTTAAGGCACTAAGTATAAACAGTTTGACTATCTGAGGCCTGTTAATGCTCAGGCTCTTAGAAGACTCTAGGGCCTATATATCCCACAAAGTAAAATTTTACAAAGAAAGAGTAGTGTAAGCTTACAAACTCCAAACTTAAATCTTGAATCTCAACTGTTCATGACAATTAGAATCATACAAGGACTTTTAAGATGTCAAGACTATTCTTATGAAACCACTGAAAAGCCTTTGAAATTATGCTCTGCTCAATGATACTTTATGTAAATTTTCCTGGTAATTTAGGAGCACAGGCTTTAAAACCTCTACCATAATCATTCTTTTGCATTGCTTTGGGTTGGCATTAATAATTATTGAACTCAAGTTACATGAATAATATAGTAGAAGAATTTATAAAACCTAGTAATTACAACATTGTAAATCAACAAATATTTAATGTTGTTTCTTTTCTGGTCTTAATTAAAAGTAGCAATGCATATGATGTTTAGTGAGGTTTCTTAGTCCCAGGTGGTCAGAGGTCCATACCCACAGACCTGCAGCCCCAGAATCTTAGCTGCCTGCTGCTGTTCAGTCCCCTAAAATGACTCAGATGCTTATGTTAGTTTCATGCTGTTTAGCCCATGGCTCAGGCACATTGCTAGCTTGCTCCTTTATCTTAACTCAACCAATTTCCATTAGTCTGTATGACATGTGGTCCATGGCTCATCTGGGTTCCTCATATGTTTCTTCTTTGGCATCTGGCTCAGTCTGTCTCTGACGCCACCCTTCTTCTCCTACCTATGTTGTGATTTCCCCTCCTACTTTTTCTATCATGCCTGCCATGGGCCAAAACAGCTTCTCTATTTAAAGATTGATATTCACAGCACACAGAAAGACATTCCCACATCAATATGGTAAAAAGAAATCTTATTTAATAATTTATTTGTTTCATAAAAAGTTTCTTCCATAATATTTAATTAATTCAAATCAAAAATATCTTACACATATTTATCTTGATGGCATGGATTTTTATATAAGTCACTAAAAATATTCATAAAAATCCAATACATCCATTTATTTTTATTAACAATTTATATAAGTAAGGCACATGATCTAGTTATTTACCAATAACTACCTCTTGTATTTGAAAATCTGATTAAATGTGGCTTATTATTCTGTTATAAAAGTTTATGTGGAAAATTCTTTCTAAGAAATATCTATGAAATTTACTGGAAGCTCCCTCCCCTTTAACTTTATTAATGTTCATTTTGACTTTGGGTGCTTAAGAAAACTCCCCAAACAAACTGTATCTTTACCCCAATAAAAAAGTTTAAAAAGATGAATAATATTTAAAATCATATATGAGCACCCCCCCAAATAGCATTGATAGAGATTAAATTAGGATAATTTAGGTAAATATGTCCCAAAAGGATGAATCTTTTTAGATTTTACTCTTATATTTTCCTATGTGACTGTTTGAATGAAGAAAATAGATGGTGGGATACATAAATAATTTAATTGTGTTTTTATTTAATACAGGATGTTTAAAAATGAAAAAAATGAGTCTTAAATAATCATGTCATGAAAGTATCAAATGAACACTGAAAGAACAAAATAATTTATTTTTTCTTTGAGATACTTGAAATTAATACCAGGGAATAATGGAAGTGTGATTAAGCAAGATGTGGTTAGAAGGATGAAAAGTGTTATCCAAATGGAGAGTGTTTGAATAATGTTTGGAAAAGTTATATGAAATCTATTGTTTTTAATCAGTATTAAAATATATATAATCATCTGCATAAGTGAACAGTGTTTCATATTACAGCATAGAGCCTTAAATAAAAATCATAATGTTAGACATGGGATAATGTCATACGGCTGTTGACACACTCCAGAGGCTTCGAAACACTATAGACTTTTTTTCTCTTTGCCTATCAGAAGCTGTTCATATAAACTTATGACTGAACATAGAACATAACTGGGATGTAAGACACTGAAAAATAAAGATTAAACTGAATTAGATCCTGAGTGCTTACTAGCTAGGTTCTGTGTTTCTGGGTAAAGAATGAAAATGCAATGATTCCGTCATAATTTGTTTGCCTCTAAAATTTCTTTAAGTTTTTCTTAAGTGATTTATTTCAGATCCCATGTCTCATGCTTATTAATACCATTTAAGCAATAAGTTCTAGAGAAGACTCCATTTTTTGCATAACTATTCTAGGAAATCACCATAAATTTTATTCTTAACATCAGCTTTCATATGAATTATTACATTGTCTCAGATCTAGCCCTTGTTAAGAGGCCATTAACAGCAAAGAACTCAAACATTAAACATGCCAAAGACATAGGGAAAAGCTGCACAGCAAATTCAACAAAGGGCAGTAAAGGGTCAGTCAAAGTCATCTGAGCTCTGATTTTTGTCAAGCACTGGCTCCAAGATCCTTGGCATCATCTTTTATATTTCTGAGAACAAGTTTACAAGCTTTAATCAAGCAATTTTAGATTTATTTGTTGGTTTGCTTTGTGTTTTTAAGGTCTTCCTTCAGATATTTACTTTGATTATGTTTTTCCTTTGTGAATGAAGTTTTTTTATTAATTAAGAACACCTTAAAGATCAAATTGTACTCTATAAATTCATAAAATTACTATTTTCAATTAAAAAATATTTTTGAAGAAATACAACACAGGAAGCAACTATTAGGACATTAGAAATAATTTGAAGTCCTGTTTATCATCGATTATTTTCTGTTATATATTGTTTTTCTACCTTTATCATGATTTTATTGGCTTTGTACTCTTTTTCTTTATTCATTTAAGAAAGACAAACTGGTCTCATTTTAAATCTTCCTGACAGGACCTGTTAAAAAATATCTTAATGTATCTTTAACCCAAAATCTTCCAGGAATTTGATAGCAATTATTCATTTAGCCAGGAATTTTTATTGATAGTGCATATTCTATGCTATGATTATTAGAAGAATCCATATTTTCCTAAAAATGTATAGTTTGGACACTAAAATTTATAGTTACTTAATAAATTTATCATTAATTTCAGAAAAAAAATGCTATTGGAAGATTGTTCCAACTTTATAAGCTCAAGTATCTCAAAAGGGAATGCAAGATACCAGCTAATTTTAAATGATCTACACTGACTAATTTTTTGAGCATTCCTATAGACTTTTCTCAGTTAATTGAGCTTATTAACCTGTATTTTTTTTTTCTTGTTTGTCTCTTAAAAATTATTTCACCTTAGCCCACTATGGTGAAAGTCACAATACTAATTCAGTACTGGAGAAATCCAGTGTCCAGAGTATAAGGGATTCTAATGACAAATGCCATGTCACAGCATTTTATTTTCTAATGCATTGTCATTCATTGAGATTAGGACAGGAAATAAACTTATCTGGCTTCAAAAACTGAGGCAATCTATTCAACCAAAGGAAATTTAAAAGTAAGTAAAATACTGATGAAAGACCTTTTTATCAGGGATAAAGAAGAAAACAGGACTTTTAAAACAAGCGAAATTTAAAAATATTACAAGGGTGTCCATATCCAGTTCTTGGTATTTGACAAGAATGCTGCTGCAGGTCTTTATTCTGTAGCTAATGATCGTTCAGGCTAATTTTATTTCCAGTCATATTACCATTATTTCTCCAGCAAGTCACATAGTGGTTAAATCTCTAAGTGCCATGAATGTACTAGTGTGCAGCCATGCAATGAATAGCTGCTTTAAAGGGTCAGTAGATATAGCTTTATTTAACAATCCCAACATCTGAATGTTAAGTAACAGATGTAAAACAGGGGAAAATATTGAAGACAGATTTTGTTTCTTGAGGGAGTTAGCAATACTGGATTGCTAAAAGAATGCTAAGGTGTTTAAGAGGCACTGGCTAACAAGAACAATTATAGATTAAAATTTCCTTTATCATACATACTAATACAATGAATCTGCAAGTAGGAAAATATACAGTAAGCAAAATTACTGTCAAAATGGCAAGGAGGTTTTTTTTTTTTTTCCCCTACTTTACAACTCCTAGGAAGAATTGCTGGCAAAATATAAAACCTTTTTAACTTCACAAACTTGAGCTGTGCAGTAGGGATACTATGACTGTGTTAGGAAATATGTAATTCTGTGAGAAGGCAAAAAACAGGCTAGACTGTGTAGTAAGAGATTTCTGGCCTGGACTTTCAGGCCTAGCCTAATGGTTGGGACCCAAGACCCACAGTCCCACTGTCACACAGAGACACACAGATGCTTACATTAATTTTAGGCTGACCAGCCTAAGACCCAGGCATATAATTTGCTAACTCTTTACCCTTAAACTAACCCGTGATTCTTATCCTGTTCAGCCATGGGGCTTGGTACCTTTTCTCAGAGCAGTATAGTTGTCCTCTGCTTCTTCTGGCTTTTCTCTGGCATTCTGCACTGTTCTGCCTGTTCCTTGAGTCTTCTTAGTCTAGTAGCCCCATCCACATTTCCTGTCTACCTTTAGCCAATCAGCTCTTTTTATTAAACTCATAGGTGGAACAATTATTTACAATATAACATCATACATCTACTACAAGACTGACTAGTTTCAATATTTTATTTAAAACTAGACAGATACTGTATTAGATATGTGACAGAAACTCTATGCCATTTGGGCTATCTAGTTCTTGGTCACCCAAGAAACCCATGAAATGGGTTCCATCTTTTGGAGTGGTCTTTAAACAAAATGGATATTGACTACTCTAAAAGCTTTGTGCTGGTATTGCACAAGCATATCTTGCATCAAGAACAACATTGTCAATCAAAGGTTTGTGGCCAGGTAGCAGTTTGTGTTTCTCTTTTGGTAGCCTACATAGTTTTTTCCTATCCCAAACACTCTAAATGAAGAAGTGAAGACTATAAGGAGGTATCAGCTCAAAGTCTCCATTTATACTGATGTGGATTTTTTTTTTTTTTAATCTTCAAAAATGAGACTCTTCTGTCAGTTTGTAGAGAACAGCCTATAGTTAGAACAACAGCCTGGGGTATTTGGGGATTCACTTGGCCGTCAACTAAATTAGATGTAACCCAACCCTGATACCAAAAGCTACATTTTGTGACAGTGATATATAGTGATGGTCTCTGTTCCCTATTATTTGGCAATTGCATTTAGGTCTCCTTAATATATTGCATACCTTTGAGAAAACTTCTACTGTATGGTTTCCATACCACCCCTGAAGTGGCCCCTAATTTTAGCTGTGTTTCCATAGACTCTCCTCTCTAATCCTCTTATCACTATATTCTCCTAATACAGTCCCCAAGGAAATCCATAGTTATTTATCATATTTCATCTTTCTAGTAATATCAATCTGTACATCTCTTCTCTTACTCGGTAGTTGAGATTCTATACATTGTATCTTGGTTCTAATTGATATAACAGTTAATCTCCACATTTGTATTTCTAGGTATGGATTATCATACTAGATAAGTTTTGTTTTTTCTAGTTCCACCATTTATTTGTAAATTTCATGATTTCACTGTTTATCATGGCAGGGAAATATTTTATTATGCTAATAATGTTGATATCTCATGTTTCTTTATTAATTGTTCTACGAGCTACATCTAGGTTGGTTTTATTTTCTAGTTATTATGACTAAAGGAGAAATTAACATGTGTGAACAAGTGTCTCTGCACTAGGATGAAGCATCCAATGGATATATATGCAAGAAGTATATAGAAGGCTGTGGTGGGATTTAGGTGTCAGCTCTTACAAAAAAACAGAGAGAAAGAGAATGGGACCCCAAGATCACAGCAGACATTTATGAATGGGGTTGACCACTCCTCCTTCAGGAGCCCGGGACCCTGGATAAGTGTCTTCGCACCTTATCAGTTGACACCTGAATCCTACCACAGAAGGAACTTAAAGTATGTCAATTTCCAGATTCCTACTGTATATTTGAACTAATTATCTTACTGAAAATACTCTTTCCAATTAGCAAAGGAAGCATTATTACCTAACTACACATCTGTGAAATCATATTCAGGGGTACTGGTTTGTTGTTTGTTTGTTTTTTTTTTTTATTTTTACCTTAGTTATTATAAGAAATGCTCTGATAAAAAATTAAATAAAGAATTATTTTGAAAGTAGAGTTTAAGCTTAAACTATGCATGCATCAGATCAGAAAAAGATGTAAAAAATAATCAGACTTGTGTATATAAAGTTAGTATAAGGTTTCACAATTTTAAAAAAAATCACTGTTAGTTTTGCTATACCATAGCTGAATTTCTAATATAATTAATAAAAAT
The DNA here is from genome assembly GCA_033318265.1 of Phyllotis vaccarum. Classification (NCBI taxonomy): domain Eukaryota; kingdom Metazoa; phylum Chordata; class Mammalia; order Rodentia; family Cricetidae; genus Phyllotis; species Phyllotis vaccarum. The sequence continues at coordinate 11,066,067 of JARWLC010000005.1, forward strand.
AAAACTTGGATTATGGATTTTCTGCATAATGACAAAATTGCCTCACAAAGGAATATAACAACTGCGTCCACATAGGCATTCAATAGTAAGATCACTGGCCTAGAACAAAGACTTTTATGTGACAGATATTTGACACTGTGGAGAGAGATGAATGACACTGCTTTAACCATGTGTCATGAAAAGTATCACACTGCTTGAATCAATGGGATTCAAAATACTAAAATAACTACAGAAATAATATGAATGTTTATGTTGCATTCACAGAGTGAGAAATTTTCACTCACTTGATGGTGGCTCTCTAAAATCTTATTCACAAGTGGACATTGATAGGTACTTGTGTAAATATCTTTTGAAAGAAGAAAAATGTGATCAATCTATTTCAAAGATAACAATTTTGTGCTGTACTGAGTCAGCACAACTATTGGATATGGCTGAGATATGAGCGAGTTTGTAGATTCTATTCCTCAGAACTGTATCTCACAATATGTTCATCTTTTAAATTTCCTTACTGCTTTAAATTATTTAAATAAATTTTAATCACTCTGATATCCAATAATTTTTATTTACATCAAAATTTTAGCTTGCTTTTTTTAAGAGAATCTCTAAAAATTGAGGGGGGCTTTCTAAGTCAGAAGACTGAGTGTGTAGGGATACCCTCATTTTTAAATATTTCTTGTGTAATTCTAGCAGGATGATAAAAATAACCAATAGTAAGGTAATCACATAATAAACAGAAGCTATCAAAAGTTTTATCATGAATTAACACTTGAAAACTGATCAATACAGATAAATAAATCCTTCACAGCCCTTAGGAGACCTGAGTGCTGGAAGTCAAATACTGGCTTCTTAGAGGAAAGCAACTTGTGCTGATGGGTTGGTTTCCTTAAATAATAGCCAATTTTACAGGATGTTTACTAGGATTATGTATCTGGTGCTGCAAGTGGTTGTGTCTCTTGAGAGACATTCTCAGTATAAGGAATGTTAAATTTATCAGGATAGTGCATCTTTTTCCCCTGAGGAGTAGCAGCAGCAAAGCTAGACATCTACTTGAAATAAGAAATAGCTTTAGGGGAAACCTACATGGAGAGGTGATCTTTGGGGGCAAAACAATTTTGTTGTTAAAGTTTGATTTTTACCTTTGTTTGATATCAAAATGCAAGCTTCAGAAAGGGCAGCAGAAAACCTTTAGCATGTATTCACTTTATTTTTTCCCAAGTAAGAGAAGTATTATTCTTATTTTAATGCTTCAAAGAATTTTTCTTTATAAGCTTATGCGATGTTTATGAATTTATTACTTTTCAAGTACTAGTATGCTTAAATTAAAGCACAAAATATCAACCCATTATGATGTAAATATGTGAATAAATAGATGTCTGCATTATCTATTAAATTTGAAAGTTCAGAAAAAACTTAATATAACATGTGATATGTTAGAATATTTAGTCAAGCAGAACTCAGAAGAGAATTGATTCTCATCATGGTGCTTGACATACAGTGGTGAAGGACTTTGGCTCTTATGTTTTCACTGCATAAACAATTTCTAAATTATATATCTTCTGCTGTATAATATTGACATATTTTCTGTTTCAGATTTTTTTGTCCTTATAGGAAATTTGAAGAGAAGAACACTGCCTACCTTAGTCATGTTGCCAGACATAAGTAAAATGACCTGAATCAAAATTTGGCTCAGTACATAACATGTAGATATGTCCAGTAAGGGTCATTTATTAAAATTATCTTAGAGTTTTAGAACAAGTGAAAGGTTGAGACTAGTCATGAAGAAAAGGTCTCTCATATTCACAGCTGACACATGCCAACTTGGAAAAACAGCCAAAGGGCCATTATAAACAGTATGAGGATAGGGATGGATAAAATGATATATGTTTGAAAGGTGATGCCATATACACTGAGGCTATATATGCCAATATTAACTCCACATAAAATAAATTTGAGCTCTATAATTCATATCCAGACTAGTGAATGGTAGATTGAAATAAGTTGAATTTTAATGATATCTGAAAACTAGCAACTGTAGGCACAGACCTTACTTATTATCAGAACATTTGAGGAATAACTTTCAAAAATTAGTTTCCAGTCAAGAAGAGTGCAACACAAGGTCATTTTAAGTAATAAGGTTTTGTTATCAGAACATTTGAGGAATAACTTTCAAAAATTAGTTTCCAGTCAAGAAGAATGCAACACAAGGTCATTTTAAGTAATAAGGTTTTGTATCAAACTCTTTAGTTATATATAGAAAAATTCCATACTAGCAGATTTATCATTTCATTATTTACTTTTACTGATTAATCCCATGGGATATCTGTGAATATTAGTGAAAGAGATTTAATGTTTGGTTTGTTTAAGTGAAATAGTAAATAGCTTTATAATACATTATTTTGTGGGCATAAACTAAAGATAGAGAGGTCATCAAATGAAGATATCTGTAGAATGTAGTCAAAGTGAAATACACATTGTAAACAGACAATAATAGGTATGTAAAGAATATCAGAGACATCAGAGAGGGGACAACATGGCACACAAGGAGGACCTGGTAATAAATGTGGTAAACAGAAACACTACTGTTTGTAGGTACAATACAGAAGGATGATGCTGAACAAATATTTTTATTTGATCTGCAAAATTTTTAAATGAATAAAATCCACAGTTGCTTTGTAAATTTTATTACTCAGTGTGTTAGAGAAGAATTTTGTTTGTCTTACTTTCCATCAATTTTCTTAAAATAGACAATAATGATACAAATGTGAAAGAAAAATCATGTTTAAATATTTCTAAAACAATTTGAATGACAGATGGTAGCATTGTTGGTGATGGTGTTGAAGAATGTATGTGGAGGAGGGGAGCAAAGACTAATATACTCACATAAGGAATTTTCAAAACAGTCTAGAATGTCAAAAGGAAAGTTCTAGAAATTTAATTTTCAGTGCTACTATATACCAACAACAATACCAATGACATTTAACCATCCAAAGCCATTGCATTGTTTTTGTGCAGGTCCTAACCTTCAATGGTGGGTGACAGATTGGAAGCACAGTCACTGTGGTATTCCTCTACTTCATAACTACGTATGAAGAATCAAATTCTGTAGAACGATTTCTGCACAGATTCAAATATTTATTTATCCATTTATAATACATTTGTTGACAATTACAATTTTATGATATCTACCTTCATCAAAAGTCAACTGTAAGGAAGAAATGTTAAGTTTACCACATAGTTTCTACAGTTTTGATTCATATTCAATCCATGGCATCCTTTATATAACAGAAACTTCACAGGAAGAGGATACAGGAAGAAGTGACAGAGGGAATCCCTCCAAAAGTACAGAGACCAGAAAGAAAAATAAAGGAGACGAGTAAGAAAGAGAGAAAGAAAACACTAAGAAGAAGGGAGGGAGCGAAGGGTAAAAAGGAGAAGTAGAAGGAAGACAGAACCGAAGAGGGACACACGTGGATTGCCACGGGAAGGGGAAAGGATTAAAATCTCCTTGCGTAAACTGGGAGGGGGTATAGATGCGGGTGGGAACATAAGTGTTTTCCATGACCAACCTGGGGAGGAATGGAGAAAGTGAGCAATGAAAGAGATATCTTGACAAGAGTAAGCCATCATAGGTCTAGGAAAAACCCTGGTGCTAGAAAGCTAACAGGAACTCACAAGGTGGTTCGAGCTAAGGTCCCTAGCAGTGCTAGAGAGGGTGCCTGAACTAGTCTTCCTCTGTAGTCAGAGTGGTGGTTACCATAATTGTCATCATAGAACCTACATCCAATGACTGATGAAGCAGATACAGAAACCCATATCCCAGCACTTGGCCAAACTCATGAAGTTCCGTTAAAAGGATGGGGTAAAGACTAGAGAAGCAAGGGGGATCAAGTGCGTGATGGAAAAACCACAGAGACAGTTGGCCTGAGCTAATGGGAGCTCAGGGTTTCTATATACTATCATGTGGGGAGTCTGCAGGGGACTGAACTAAGTCCTCTGAATGGGGTAACAGATGCATAGATTTGTTTGTAAGTAAGCCCTTGGCTATGGGACCAGGAATTATCACAGGTACATGAACTTTTTTTTTTTTTTTTTTTTTGCACCCACTCCCTATAGTAGAATACTTTGCTCTGTCTTAAAACAGAAAGGAGGGATGGGATCCTGCCTCAAATTCCTATGTTAGTCTGTATTGACTACTTAAAGGAGGACTTACCCCTCTTTGAGGATGGGGCTGGGATGGGGGAGAGGTAAGAGGGAGCTGGAGGAGGGGAAGGGGAATAGTACATGGTATGTAAAAAAGTAAATAAAGGGGAGAGATAAATATACATGAGTCAGTCATAAGACAACATATATTTTAGTTAAAATAATAACAAATATGACAAAAATATAAATTTTTTTTAATCCCTTTTTGTGATCTCTAAAAATGGAGGGATAATTAAATAATTGCCAAGATAATATTTGTAACAACTTGTAATCATTTTAGTTCTTTCTTTCTGTCTGTTAAAATAAGTTTCTTTTAAATTTACATGAAATATAGACTCTTGGTCTACATATTTGTTTCTCTGTGAGCTAGGCACACTTTTCTAAAAGCCTTTACTTATACAAAATTTATTCATCTCAGTATTTTGATGTGTAAATGATGATTAAGTGCTTTCCTATAGCTGAATAAGAACAGATGCATGTGATGAATACAAAAAAGAAAAGAAAACAGAAGCAGATGGCGTGCCACATGCATAACATTTTAATTCATCTTGTTTCATGTAAGACAATTACATAGCAAGCATACTATATTTAACTGTTTTTCTTAGATGTTGCCATTTACATAAGGAAGTAACAAATAGCTTTTAAGTGTACTACACACATTGGCACAGAGACTATTTTTTGTTACCACTTACAGGGTGCAATATCTTTAAAATGTACACAAACAATTTGCATATATGTAATTTGTGAAAGGTAGTGCAATCACCAATTTTCTAACAATAAAAACAATGTTTTAAAAGTATGCTTCATGGAAAACTGACATTTTATCAGTAGAATATTAAATAGACACACATACACGCACATATATAATACTTGAGAAATCTTTTCTTTCCTATCATTTTTATTGCATGAATTATTAGTTAAAATATGTTATATTTTAGGTGTTGTTTATATATCTGTCACAATAGTTTTCATATTCAAAGAACTAATGTAGATACATGATAAATTTGACTTTGAATATGAAAAAAATTTCAGATGGTTAGAAGAAATATACAGATGTATGAATGTTTTCAAATAACACAGAAGCAAAAGGACTTTGGGTTGAATTGTTCTGATTGACAAAATCAAATAAATAATAGCATTTTAACTTCCTGCATGTTTTGTGTTATATGATTACAGATTTTACCTATATTCCTGACCAGTTGGGATATTTGGTCACCAGGTCACCTTCTATACCTCAAATTTGTGTCAGTTGCTTCAATTCATTTTTTTTGTTATGAAATATGAGTCTATAGACTTGATTCAGTGGCTCGTGTTTATAATCTCCACATTGGTAAGAAGAGGCATTAGGAATGCAACCAACTTGAGCACAGCTCAGAGCATAGCTTCAGTCCTACCAGATAACCATAGCAACACATTGTCTAAAACTTTTAAAGAATTAATTTTTTATTTATTATATAATATAATGTATTTGCAGCTTTATAAAAACTTGACACTTTGTAAAGTTCAATTCATATTATTAAGTTACAATTACCCCAAATTAAGACTCAAATTATAGCTCAAATTAAGCTATATGCTTTTGAAATGTTCTATCATATCCCATGATCTAATAATTAAAGACTTTATACAGAGTAAAATTCTGATGTTATTTTCACCTTTTCTATACAGCTATTCCTATATCAATAATATTTAATTAATACATAGCATGTAACAATGTATATATGCATATAAACAGAAAATAATTAGATGAACATTAAAGTATTCCCTATAAGAAAATGGTTACTATTATAATGTCTTAGAAACATGAGATTTATAATCTAAAACACACACACACACACACACACACATATATACTCATATATATATATGAGACAGAGAAGATGCCCAGTGGTTAAGAGTGGTTGCTGCTCATGGAGAATACCATAGAAAAACTTAATTGCATAAATTCTGTCGGTATATAATGGAAATCCAGAGCCAGATATTGGGTAAAAGCTAGAATGTCAAAGAGAAGAAACAAACCACAAGCAATTGTTACCCAGCCTACTTCTCAGCTGAACAAGTTAAGTACTATTTTTATGGATCCTCAACCTATATGGTTTCTTCTAAAAATTTCTGCCTTCTCCTGCCTTTCTGTGCCAAGTTATTTTACTTCCTGGTTCAACTCTGTATCATAAACCCAGAGTTAAGATTAATGGTGTAAGTTTGGACTCACAAAAATTCAGAAAGATCTTTGTCTCCTGAATGATGTAACTAAAGGCATGGGTCACCACCACACTCTGACCTTCATGTCTCGATTGTCATGATTCTATCCTCTGATATTCCACATTGATTTTATTAAATGTACAATATTTCACCACATAGACTCTTAGCATCAATGTCAGGGGTCTCACAACTGCTGGTATCTTTAGTTCTAGGAGATTCAAAACCTTTAGTAGCCTCCATATGCCTTTTTAAGGCATATTCATAGAGCAGCACACACACGCACATATACAAATAAAAATATATAAATATATTTTTTCCAAATATAAAAAGAGTAATAAGAGATATATTTACATGGACGGTGGGTATACAAAATAATACCTTTTAAAAGCAATGCCCAAACATAAAAGACACTCTTTTTTCTTTTGTTTTGGTTTTTACTTACAACTACATTTTGGTCACTTCGGTAAATATGTCTTAGAAAATTATGCCCAGCACTGAAAAAAGATGCCTGATGAGTGAGATTAGAGAGCAATTAAAGAAATAACTGACTTATATGTTTATGATTATTTCTCTCAATGTGGCTATTGCTTTAGATGATCATTTTATACAACAATAATGTTTCTCCTGCAGTAGTCTTTGTAATTACTGGTAAGACTTGAAAAAATTTTTGTAGCCTAGTATGGTCTGGAGTAATAAAATAATGTCAGGTTAACATAGTTTTGTTCAATAACATTTAGTATCACCAAGATGGTATTCACCATGAGATGTAAACACAAATAATTAGCCATGACAACCTGGTACTTGACATATAGTTATAAAGTTTTTCAGTAAGACAAGGTTTTTCAGTTTGTATAACGTTTTTCTAAATAAACATACAATGCATGAAGAATATGTTTAAGACAAGAGACGGCAACTCTATCTTTGCCTTTTTCTTTCTGCTCTCATATGCATACACATTAAAAAAACAAAACAATTTGTGGGTATAAAGATTCTCATTTTAGACAATTACAGATTATAATTACATTTAATAGACGAAGTTTTACTTAAGATAAAATATTAGTTCTATCATGTCTCCACATTTGTCATTTTACTACTGAGCACCAAAAAGTAGTTCTCTCTGACATTAAAAATAATGAATCTGGATAAATGTTTTAATAAACCAAATTTAAATCAAGTCCAAATTTGCTCTCAGAACTGTCTATTTCATAGAACTTTTCTGTCCTCTGACATATAGTGTCTAATTAAATGCTAAAATTTACTCATAACCAGGAATGCAAATATGTATAACAGTGGGAAGAAAAATAATGATATTCATTCACTCATCAAATATTCATTCAGCCCTATGAGGCACATGATGCTGAACCTGATTCTAGTATATTATAGTTCTATTTAGAGGCAACTAAATCCAAAATCATGACCAGAGAAGAGTTCCTACTGACAAAAAAATGAAAAGGAGCAGATGATGTACTTTTGGGAAGGCAGGAGATGAGCAGAAATGAGGTAGGCATTGATGAGGAGAAGGAATCAGAAAAGCTTGATTGGTGCAAGAGCAGGAAAGCCTCCTGTGAACACCACTGCTCACTGGATTGTGCACAGATGGAGGAGAACAGAGAGTGTACACAGGCAAAATTAAGGAGTCTGCTACATATTACTGTTAATAAAGGTTTATTTTAAGACTTTTCTCAAAATTTAAATTATTACTTAAAATTTAAATCATGAAATTTAAATGAAAGCTTTAATCTAGCTCTAATAAGGAATGTGCTATTGTATACTAAGAATTGTGTTACTATTTTGCTTAAATAGCACTCAGAATGGGCTATGTAAGCATCTGCTCTGTGTAGTAGTATCACTTTACTGAAGAAAGGATCCATGTTTCAATGCTATGCTTTCATGCTCTAGAAATTCATAAGGAGTTTGAAAAAGGGCTCCCATGCTACCATGTTGTTCTATTCCTCATAAACAGAAATAGTTCACTTGTAGACAATGAGCCTCTCTCCTCTTAAGAGACCTTGAACTTTTTTAGAGAGCTGGTATGGCCAAATTCTTCTTGAGGTGAAGCTCCTTGAAAACAGGTAGATGAAACTTGACAATGAGAATCAGCCTTAGATATGCTAAATAACCCGTTTTTCTTTATCTTCTAACAGTTTAGAACTTTGAAAGCTTTAGTTTTCAAATGAATGGGAAGTTAAAGGCTGTAATCCCTGATGTTAATGCAGTTGTCTTGAGGTCAGAGGCAAAATTAAGTCACAAAGCCAAAGTGTGGTAACACAGGCCTCAAAAGGTAGACATGGTAAGTAATTACTCATAAGTGGATTTTAGACAAAAAAGCAAAGAATATCCAGTCTACAAACCACAACCTCTGAACAACTTGGGATCAGAAGGAACTTAAAAGAGACATCCAGGGATACCTTTGGGAAGAGAAAATAAAGATCCCTGAGTAAATTGGGATCCTAACAGGTTGCAACCAAGGAGAGGTGGGAACAGATTATGAGAGAAGGAGAGAACTGAGTGAGAACACCAAAGAGGGAGAAAAAAGAAATACGTATCTTGATAAAAAGAGCTGCTCTTGGGTTGGAAAGAGGCCTGGTGATAGGAAAGCCTCCAAGAACCCACAGGATATCCTTGGCTAGGTCTCCAAGCAATAGTGGAGGGGATGCCTAAACAAGATTTCCCCTATAAGCAAAGGAATGACCACACTACTGGTCATTATAGAACCTCCATCCAGCAATGAAAAGAGGCAGAAGCAGAGATCCATAGCTAAGCACCAGATCAAGCTCCTGGGCCGGCTGAAGAGAAAGGGAGGAGAGTGTAAATGAGCAAAGGGATCAGGGTCATGAGGAAGAGACCCACAGAGATGGCTGGCTAAAGCTAGGGAACTCACTGAATCAGGAAGAAAAATGCTGGGAACCTTCAGGGAAAGGAACTAAACAGTCCAAAGGTAGACGACTGTTGAATGGCATGGGAAGTAAGTGAAGCCTCTTAGACTAGGATCAGACTATGTTCTTGTGCATGATCTGGCATCTTAGAGTCTATTCCCTACAGAGGAACACCTAACCCAAGCCTAATATTGGGATCAGTGAATCAGACCTTCTTCAAATTGATACATCAGACTAAACTGAACCACTTTAGAACTCCTTGCCCTCATTGGGGAATGGATGGGTGATGGGGTGATGGGAGACTGAAGGAGGATTGAGAGAGACTGGGAGGGGGGAAAGGAGAGAGAGCAGGGGTATACAATGAAAAAAAATACTTTTAATATATATATATATATATATATATATATATATATATATATATATATATATAAACTATCTGAGATCTAAGAATATAGGGAGAGGCTAGATAAATCAGAACTTTTACCATCTCCTGAAGTGGCATGTGATCCTTATGCTCTCTTACAAGTGCAGCACTGAGAAGGCACATGCCTCATTCTCAGTGTTTATAACCTAAACTATACCTGCTCACTTGAGCTTCAAGTTTATTTACACTTTTTATCGTTCTTTATGAAAATGTGTTAAACACAAACATGATAGAACAAAAATCTTTTCATCCTAATACTTGTCAAATCCTTCTGTGAGCATTTGACTTTCAACGTATAGCTTAAATTCAAATCCTTTACTCCATAGATAAAATTATAAGAATTAAATGGTTGTTGAAGAGGTCTACATTTTATCCAATTGTATTTTATCCAATGTATCTGATATCTTTACCTTTAATAATTTTTTATGTATGTGCCTCTTTTGTCCTAAGACTTAAAAGAATATGTTGACAAAAGTTCCCTTTTTACGCATAATAAAACTAATTGTTCTTTATAGAGAATTTGTTTTTTCTATTTATTTCATCTAGATCATATAATATAGTTTAAAAATACTTTATCATTCCACAGGAACACTTGCTCTGTCATGTTCATTGCCTCCTATTTATAATATATAAACTTGGAAATAATTTAGATGTCCCCCAATAAAAGAATAGATAAAGTAAATGAGGTACATTTTTACAATAGACATTTGCCAAGCTGTCAACAAAATGATGTCATATAATTTGCAGACAAATAGATGGGAGCTAGGGGGAAAAGAAAAGAAAAAAAAAAAAAAAACCTTTGAACTGAATGAGGTAACACGGTCCCACACTTGTATGTGAATGCTAACCATTAAATAAATTATAGTCATGCTATATTGCATAGATCAAGGGAGAAACTGGGAATAGAATAAGAGGCTAGGGAGAAACACATAAGTCATCTTGAGAAGAGGAAATAATAAAACTTTTCTGGGCATAATGGATGTTGTGGGATAGAAAATGCAAGTCTAGGTGGGGTAATAGAAGGGAGATGGGACCAAAGGACAGAATGTGGAACTGAGGGACACTTGAGGGGTAGTAAAGAGCCTGAGTGCCTTGGACACTTTCTAAAATATATAGTAGGTATCCTAATAAATTTCCAAATGCACATTACAGAGTCACATTGAACATTTCTTATCACCAAATGAAGCTTCAGAACTCATAATGTTTTACATTTAAGTTATTGGGCATAGGGTACAACAAACAACCCCAACTACTCAGACTATTGACAAGACAATTGGTTGCTGTTCACAAACTGTCAGCAAGGTCCATTGCTGTCACTCACACAACTCACTGAATATGGAGATGTGGAGTTTGTACCTACATGGAACATTCACCCCTACATTCTAGCATGTTTGGTACTCTGCAGGCTACCAAAAAAGAAACAGAAAACACCAACCCAGACAAAAAAAACGTTAATCTATAATATGTCCTCCCCATAAAACATGGTAGAGAAATGGTTGCATATCGCTTGTATGAATAGCCAACCAATGTTTGATTTGACTTAAGGCCCACTCCATAGGATGGAGCCCATATCTGATGCTACTTAGATAAAAAAGAACCAGGGAATAAATAATCCAGAAACCCGAGGTAAAACTCAATACAACTGCTTTTTAAAAAGTAACAACAAAATAATTCCTAATGATAATCTATTGCCAAAGATCAATACCTTTCTACCTATCCACAGAGAAGATTCTTCCTTTTGCAAAGACACATAGCCAGATGAGAAAGGAGAGAGAAAGGTGGGTCTTAGAACACATATCCCTTAATTGGATATTCCCTTGTCCTCTGAACTCAGGGAACTTCATGAAAAGGGAAGCAGAAAAAAAAAAGAAAAATAAGTAATATCCAGAGGGAATCTAGAACATCAGGAGAAGGCCCTCTGACTCAACTGAGCAAGGTTCACAGAAGACAAGAACCCACAGAGACTGAAGCAACACACACAAAGCCTACATGTGGATCTGCACCAGGTTATCTGCATGCATATTACATCTTTTAGTTACTATTCTTGTGAGATTCCCGAGAGTGTAAATGAGTATGTCTTTGATACTTGTGCCTCCTCTTGAATCACTTCTGTTTCTGCCTTTCTGCCTTGTTCAACTTTGATGTGCTGTGTGTGTTTGGATGTGTGTGTGTGCATGTGTGTGTGTGTGTGTGATTGCTACATCTTTCATTTTATTTAAAATAAAACAAAATTACAGTTTTGTGTATATTCTAATATATTATTTAACTGCTTAATTATTGCTTTCACAACAAAATATTCCTAACATATTCTTGTCAGATGGACAGTGATTTATTAAGATTTGTAAAATAGTTTACCACTTCACTAATTTTGATACCAATTAATATTGTCTAGACTAGACAGAAAATGACAGATTAATCAATTGATGCTATAAAAATAGGAGACAAAACTTCATTACAACACAAGAATTTCTTCCATCAGTTTTGAACAGGTGATGTTCTTCATTCTTGGAAATAGTATTTTATTACTTCTATGGTATGATACTATTTCTCTTACAATGTTACAGTCTTACCAGCTGTGACGAATTCAACCAGACAAAAGTGAAAAGCATAAAAATATATCTGTGCTGAGAGACTAGAAACAGAAATTTTCTGTTGTAGAATTCACATTTTATAATGAATAAACTATAGTATTTATAAAATATTAGGATAACCCTATAGTAGTCCTGCCATTTTTTTTTGAGTAGCATACAAAGATTACAAATATAGTATGTATTAATACTGGATAACTTGTGAGATGCTTTCAAACTATGCATAATTAAGTACATATAATTTATAACATATTTTTTCAAATATACACAATATATTTATAATATATTATGCAATATACAATACATACACACACACATCAAGATATGAGATGTCTAATTTAAAGCCAGCCTGTTTAGTCAGCAAATAATTGTGGACATGTTTCTTGGATGTATCTACCATTTTCTTCTTATCAATAAACTATAGAATATTTTCTGCTTATTTTAGTTATCTTTGTTTGGGCTAAAACAAATTTCACATTTCTTTTTCTGTTCAAATTTTGACAAGTTTTTTTTTTTTCAAAATGTTTAAATTGTTTGTGGTAACCTGGATTGTTTTATTTTGTTAATTATTCAAATCACACCAATAAGTATTTAATTTTTAAAAATTATTCAGTCTTTATTAAGGAATATAAAGTCTTTGTGTTAACAGAGATTATTTATTTGACTTTTCTGTTTGTTACTTCTCTTCTTCACAAATACTATTTTATTTTATTGTTTAAACGTAAATGTTAATTTTGTCTTTGTGTTGAATAATTATTCTTTTTCCTGTAATTTTTGATAATGTGTATTTTGTGAGGTTGGGATTCCCTTTACATTCTTGTTCAATGATGGGAAATGACTCATGCTAGTACCACTTTTTAATTTATTCATCGTCCTGCAGAGTTATGTTAGGACGTCTTTGTAAATCAAAATTCCGAAACAAATTGGATCTTCTCTTTGTTCTTTCTTTAAATTCATCGTGTTAATTATGAGACACAGGTCAAAGTGATACACTTTATAATTTTATGATTAATGTTGATACACCTCATATATGTATATAAGATATGTTTCTTTGAAATCATTTTAGGAATATCCTGGCTTTGGTGGCTTCTTGTACTTTTCCCCTACAGAAATACCCAGAAGCAGTATGTTTGAAATTTAAATAATTTTTTTTTCAAAAGTAACATGTCAATTAAAAATAATGAAATTAATTTTTCCAATATATGTTGATCATATTCACCTCTGTCTTTTCTTTTTCTGCTCTACGAAGGTGAATTACATCTCTTTTGATGTATTTACTTCCCCTTATAAAGCTTTATTTATTCATTGCTTTAACTCATTGAGTTTGATTAGGGCTATCCATAGCATGGGGCCATTTCCACTTGTGCATTAAAAACCTAGGTGAAGGTGGAGGTTCTCTTAAAATACACTAATCCAAGATTAATATTTATTAAAATATAAGCCAAAACTCACAACACAAGTAACAGTTTATATAGGTGCCTGATAGACTGGATTATCCACGCAATGGATGATGGATGCCGAACTGGTCTCTCGAACAGTCAGGAACCAGGAAACGGGGCCCCCAAGATCCCAGCAGCCCCTTATGAGTGGAGCTGGCCACTCCCCCTTCAGGAGCCCAGGACCCTGGATAAGCGTCTTCAGAACTTATCAGCTGACACCTGAATCCCACCACACCTAGGAGTTTCTAGACTCCTAATTAAAAGTAACTGTTCCTTCTCAAGAGCCCCAAGTGAAATATAGTTCTCTATCATGTACTCCATCCTCAATTGATTTTGTAATTTATACTTGGGTTCATCTTGTATAAAGTTTATGTAGACAATCACAGGTTATATAAGCTAATGTGTTCAGTAGTTATGCCATATCCAGAGGACACTATGTCACAGTACTTGTCTATATCCTTTGCAACTACTTCAGAGATGTTTCCTGAATTCAAGGAAGAGAAACAGATATAGCCATTCCATCTAGGGTTAAGAACTTAAAATCATCTATTTTTAGTATCCACCAATAATATGTCTCTGCATTAACCATTCGATAAGGAGTTTCTCTGACTAAGGTTTAGAATATAAGCACACACGTTTAAAAGGTTTGGGGCAACATGATCATTTTAGAGAAAACATCAATTGTTTTCTCCTAGAACCTATGATGTTTCTAGCCTTTGATTTTTTTTTTTTTTTTACCATGTTGGTGTTTTTCAACATGAATTCTATCTAGTGGAGTAGGCCTTAAATACAATGGAAAAAATGACTGATTGCCCCATAAACAATTTTGCTACTATTGCAACAGTGAGCAGAATTTTCTTGGCACAATGGAGCTATAGAAACATCTAGTGACAAATAAGACCAGTGATTTCTTTGTTCACACAGTAGTTTGTGCTGCAACTCTAGTACTTTAAAAATAAAAGAACAGAGAAGATTTGCTGCCCAGTCACTTCATGATTGACTTCACTGTTCCATGCAAACAAACTGTATAATGGCCTTACCAATAGGGTGCTAAAAAAATCTCACAATAATGACATAGAGGGACAAAAGATCAGGAATAGCCAAAGAAATCCTAGTCGAAGAGAATATCCTACCACACCTAATTTCAATTTATTGTACAAAACCATAGAAATAAAATGAGCATTGTGCTTGCACAAAAACAGAGCATAGATCAACAGATGCATTGGTATAACCCTATAAAAGTACCTTATCTTTTACAAAGGACAAAAGGATGCATTGTGGAAGGTGCATAATCTTCTAAAGGATGCCAGAAACCTGAATTTCCATGTTCACAAAAAGTGACAACTGAAGGTAGAATGGATAATGTTGTTTTGTCAGCAGGATTGGGAATGGTATCATCTAAGATCTCCATCTCATCTCAGACACATTTCTGAAACAATCCCTGACATCAGTATGAGTCAGATGTATGAGGGAAAAACAGTGATTCTCTGTCTGTCACCTTCATTCCTTGCTGTTGAGCATACCAGCCCTATTTCTGCCACTGTTGTTTCCATCCTTTGCTGACATAGGAATTTAGTATCTTTAACATTTCTATGTGTAAGAAGACATGTAGCAATCTGGGAATCCTCCAAGCTACCAGTGCTTGGGTAACACTTCTAAAGAGAGGATTCCATTCAGCATGTGCACAGGGTAGCTAAGTATTCTCTTGGCAAAATAAATAAAATCAAAGAAACTACCTCTTTACAACTAACCTTGAATAAAATACAATTCCAAGCAGATCAATGATCCAAAATTAGGACTAATTCTCCAATTAAACTATACAAAAATTTAGGAAATATATTTAAATTTTTCATCTTCCAAAAATTATTTTTCCATATCAAAAACCTACTTCTAAGCAAGAAAATTTTATATCTATAATAAACTACATTGGTAAAGTTATTATATAAATTATTGTTTAAGCATTAATTTCAGGTATAGATACTCAGATTTATCTAGTATTTCATCAAATATCAGTTCTTATTTGAATAATCGCAATAGGGAAAAAAACACAAGAATCATCACATTTAAAAAGCTTGTACTTTGGTAAATGTGTAATCTATACTAAATAATGATCAATATACTCTTGTCCTATTTTTATATGATTGGTATATCATCCTTTAAAGTACACAAAATATTTAGAAAGTTTGCATTTTACCAAAAACAAAACAAAACAAAACAAAACAAAAATACAAGGAGGATGCTGCCCAGTCTGTTATAAGTTCATTTCTCAACCCAATGAATTCTTGAACATCTTCTATGTGTAAAGGCTGGGAGAGGAAGGGGGTGCAAAGATCCAGTTAGATGTCTCAGCCAATGAAGAGATGCTTCCCAGACCTTTCATTAAAAATTGTTTTCTTCTAAAGTTTCCCTGAAGGAAAGAATGGATGCTCTCTACAACACTGGGGTGGAGTTTGTATTCTCTTCTGTTTCCTATGCCAAGGCATACTGCAACGCTGGATGTCACAAAATTTCATCATGTGTATGAGTTAGCGTAGCATCAATCATTTCATTAACAACTTCCTTTGTGTGTAATATTACAAAAGCTATTGGATTTAATCTCCTCCTTCTCCTCTTCTTTGTCTAGAAAGGATAAGTCAGGGAGAACAAGAGACTTACAAAAACTTAATGCTTAAAAACCGAATGGTATTTTATAGACTGGACACAGGTTTGTGTCTTGACATGAATGGCTACATTTACAATGGTTATTGATTGGTGTTTGGCCAGTGTATTGAGAGGGAATGGTTCGTTTAGTGCTCCATTTTCTCTGATCCAAGCACAAGCTCGTAGATACGCAAATATTTTGTGCATGTCTTTCATAGTTACTGTAATAAGTCAATCATACCAGTAATTACAAATTGCTTTTTATCTATACTTGTACATGCCATAAGTCAGAAATCAGTTTCAATGGCTTAAAATTATTGTGCCAGTAGAGATAGCTATTTCTTAGAAAGAAAAATGTGCTCCCTACTTCTCTTTAAATACTATTATCTATGGGTTTATCATGTTTCCTAAGTGTCATTTCAACATTGCTTTCATTGTTCCAACTATTCTGGTCCATTCTAATTTCTTGACTGGAATGTCTCTTGAATTTATCTCAACATCTTTACCAGAATCCTAACTTTATGTTTCTATTCATGACAAATAAGTTAACAATCACATGTCAAAAATCAGAACACAGACATTTTGAAGAGAGGGAATGGGGAATTAAGACTCAGATTCTCATGTTGGAATAATAAATAATAAGGTAATTTAAATTATCTTACTATTATAGCTCTATTTTAAAAGTAGTAATTAAGTTGATAAAAATGATTTGTTCAAACAAATAACACGACCCTGGACCATTTTTTTCATGTCTATTAAATAATAAATCTACTAGACAGTAAAATAGTTCCTAAGTAATTATTTTTTCTGACTTCAATTCTCTAAATCATACATTTTATTTCTCTATCATCTCAAACAAAAGTTTGTAATTCTTTTAATGATATCCTTGTTTTACATTTTCTCTTTCCTAATTATTTAATGCATTTAATACATTTTGTTTTATTATGTTGCTTTCTCTAAAACTTGATCTGGTCATGTCATCTTTGTTCCTATTCAAGAAACCTATAGCTCTAGAGTTAAATTGTGCGGTATTTTCCTGTTGTTTATAGAATAAAAGCTAAATGTCTAAAATTGGTTGGCAAGGACTAGGCTAGACTTCATAGTCTGTAATAGTGCTCACTGGAGTGATTAAGCTTTTGATTCCCCACTGGACTGAATATTTCACAATGCAGAATGCACACTTCCCGTCGCTCACTATTGAATTTCCCATGCCTAGCTCAGCTTGTGACAAAACAAGCCCAATTTGTTGGATAAAGGATTAGAGGGCTTTTAGAATTAGGTCTTTTTTACAATAGTCTCCCTTTTTAACTACACATACACACGTATGCAATGCAGCCATTCAAAACTCATATGTCGAACTGATTGCTGTTTAGTAACTGATTTTCTATGCTCTTGTATGTTGCTGTCTTCAGATAATTCCATAATAGGTGCTTATAGTCTTCTGTCTTGCTGAGTGAATGAGAAATAATTGAATCTATAGCCTACATGGTGTTCTAGTGTGCGGGGGTGTATTTAACAAATGTCTAAGCAAACATAATCAAGGACTAACAATTATTCACAGAGAATTGCATGTGAGGCTTTTAAACTTGCAATAGACTTCCACTTAAATACACACAAATTCTCTCTCTCTCTCTCTCTCTCTCTCTCTCTCTCTCTCTCTCTCTCTCTCTCTCTCTCTCTCTCTCTCTCTCTCTCAACTTAGTTCTTTGAAGCAAGAAATTCACTGTAGATAAATGATTCTGTAAATATAAGTCCTTGGTGACTAGACTTGCACATTTGTTATGGAATTCACAAAAAAGTCATTGTAGAGTTCTAGGAAAATGTTTTGAAGAGTATCTGCCCCAGTGCCATGTTTTGTTTTGTTTTGTTTTGTTTTGTTTTGTTTTGTTTTGTTTTTTGACAGACTTAATCACCACCAATTGCAGGCTGAGGTTATCACTGTGTCATGACAGGTCTCTGCTCAAAAAGTCATCCTTCTTCCCTTGTGCCTCACTCTGATCCCTTCCACTGATACAAGTTTTCCCTCCCATACCTTTCTCCTTAATTGCTACAGAATGCGCCCCACCGTCCTTTTTCAAACTTTTACAAGCTCTGTAATTGCAGCAGGATATCCATCCAGATGAGTATCCACTAATACCCTGATTTTCCCATCAGCTGATAACCCTCACCCTATTAGCAAAATCACTACAAAATGGCAGCTTGATTAGACTTAGACAAAAGAAAAAGCAACTTGTGGACAGGGGCATATCATGCCTCAGTACTGCTGAGGAGGAGAAATTTTCATCACTGAAATAATAAAAAAAAAAGATGGCGCCAAGAATATTTTGAAGCATTCAGTATATTGTCTATAATTCAAAACAGAGTAATCCAACTGTAGACTAACACAAAAATATTGGTATATTCTAGAGAATTTCCAAATATTCATTCTATAGTTTTGCTTCTCATTTCTGTTGGGGATTAATAACAAAGTGGTTTAAATTTAAATTATCTCAGTGGCATAACTGCATGCTAATCAAAGTAAAAGTGTTGACTACACAGTTCTTAGTCTGCAAGACTGAACATAAAAGGAATTCTGTGGGGAGCATTTTCTAAGAAAGCTAATGAGGTAAGAAGCAAGCAGACTGCACGCCTGAGGCCCATAGGAGTCACATGGTTTGACTGACAGACTAGTCAAACAAAATGATTCAAGTAAAGAAATGTTTTTTTTTTAATTTAATAAACTAATTACTTCAAACCTAAATATCAAAGCTGTATTGATTCTTTAGCATGTGTTGTTCTGGTATGCTTGCTCAGAAGTTAATCACACAGATGGTTGATTGGACTTTTATAAAGATTAATAGATATAGCAAGCAATCCAAAAGATGTATGTCTGTGTGTGTGTGTGTGTGTGTGTGTGTGTGTGTGTGTGTGTGTGTGTCTGTGTGTGTCTGTGTGTATATATATATATGTATATACATATATATATATTTAAATTTGGTGTTTTCATGTGGAATTAATACAAAGCTAATATAATATCAGTATATATCAAATTAAAATCTGGAAATTTTCATAATGGAAAGAGGGCTCAGCTATGTAAGACTAAGTTCACATCAAAAATTTTTATAAATTTTCAAACTAATTTATTTTAATAAATAGTAAAGGTAACATTATAATGAACATGCAAATAACTCTTAGAAGGCATTGGTTATTACTTTATTACTGGTAACATCTGCATTTTACACTCTGATTCTACTTATAGTTTTTTTTTCTTCACTGGATGCAGTGTGGCTTGGATCTGAATACTAAATTTGGCACATGCTACAATCTAAATATGAAAGGCCCTGGGTGGTAACCAAAATTAGTCTGTGGTAAAAAGAATAGGTAATAAAATCAACAAATAAACAAAAGTTCAACTCACAGAATATGGAATCTGTTAGGAATGGAGAAGCTTCTTATAGCTGCCATGAACAATAAAGAACAGTTGAAAATGTAAAGTAACTGTCCTTAGCTGGAATGGCTTCAGAATCAACTTTGATTTGTAGGTGACATTATCAAGTTTAACATCCATTTATTTGTTGTTGAATTTTGACATATATAACAAATATATTTGTTCTGAAACTATATTATCCTGTGTTGAATAATAAAATGAGTTTGCCTATGTGATTGTGGGCAGCGATGACATGGTCCCCCCTCCCTCTCTTTTTAAATTTGAGCTATGTCTTCAACAAGTTAAGAACATATATTGTGCCTGGTGGTATGATAGAATGCCTTTAATTCCAGCACTTAAGAGGTAGAGGAAGGCAGATTTCTGTGAGTTTTAGACCATCCTGGTCTATACAGCTAGTACAAGGACAGCTGCAGCTACAAAAGCAAATTCTGTCTGGAACAAAAGAAAGTACAAAAGGGAAAAGAAAAGCACATATCTTGTTGCTCACGACATTTTTTTATAGATATGTTTTGTCCTCCCACTGTGCATTGACACACATGACTAAGATTAACATTATTATACTATATCTTGCTACACTTACGTTACTATATTAGTCTCCATTTCTAGAAGCCTAATCAAAATTTTTGTTAATAAACAACATAAATAGAATCACTGTGTTACTCTGAAAATAAAAATTTATATAAGAATTACAATTTGTTTTCTATCATATCTCAACCAAAGTTCAAAATAAGCTATTCTTTTTATTTAAATCAGTCTCTATGTTTTCCCCTTGAAATGACTTTGGCCCTTCAGAGCCTTCTTTTAGAGAGTGTTCACAGTAAGTTCTGCTATAAGGAGAATGGCTAACATTCCTGGCATGGCTGTAAGGATTCTGAATTTCTTAGGAGGAGAATCTTAAAAGTGCTCACACTGGTGTGCAAAGCAGTTGAAACTTTATTTTATTTATATATTATTTACTTTTTCTTCAAATGAAGGAACTGTGAACAGTTAAATCTTCCAAAGAAAATAAAAAATGTATGTAAATGAAAATAAAGGTTTATATTAATGACTATGGTAATGAGAAATGGAACACAGATTTGGCATTTACCTAACAATAATAATGCACAAGCATTTTAATGTTTTCTGTAATATGTGGTATTTGCATACTTGCTGGCATATTTTTTTGATTGTTTTTATTTTGTTTATGTTGTATATTATTTTGCTTTTTTTAAAGACAGGGTTTCTCTGCATTAATTTGGCTTCCTTGGAAATAGCTCTGTAGACCAGACTGGCCTCAGACTCATAGAGAAATTGCCTGCTTCTGCTGCCCACTTACTGAGATTAAAAGAATGCACCACAAAAGTAACAGTATTTTCAGTCTAAAGACAACTAATCTTAAACTTCAGAACAAATTCAACACACTAAACTGCTCTTGTAGAAAATATACAAAGACTAATCTAATTTTCTGCAGTTGTTTATTGCTAAATCAAGGCCAGGCGGTTTTAAGACATAACCCATGCAATAGTTGGCATTTTTCATGTACCTTGACCACTCAAGTTTCAACCTGCTACTGTTATTGTTATTTCCTGAATTTCAATGTCATTCTCTGTCTGGGCGAAAAAGTTACCTGAAAAAAATAAAAAGTTACACTAGTCAGTCTTTGTGACCTTACTAGCCTGAGAAAATCTGTACAACTTCTTGTTATATGAGAATAAGTTGGGCCCTGAAAGTGTGACATAAAATTGTTGAGAGTTTGAATAGGATGCAGGGAGCACTGACAATGTAGAGGGCGCGAGTGAAAAGTGAATGCATGAATGAAAGTATGTAAGAGCAGCGGCAATTTAAAAATGGAAGCCATGCAGAATGGGACTATATGTGTGCTGAGTGGGAGATAAGAAGCCTAAAGAGAGGGTAAGAGAAAAGTGAGAAAATGAATGAATGAGAGAGTGAGTGAGCAAAAAGTATATGAACAAAATAGAAAAAGCATATATTGTGAGTGTGAAAGATAAAGCTATTGAAATATTTGTTACTACATATGGGAACTGTGCAAAATTCTGTCAGATAGTGTGTAAGAACAATGAGATAAATAACTATACATGAGAAGATGAGTGAGCTAAGAGTGAGTTAATGTTATAGAAAAAGCACTTGTGTGTGAATGAGTGTGTGGGAAATAAATCTGTGAAAGTGATGCCGCTGTGTATAGGAACTGAGTAAAGAACTGTATTAGTGTATAGGAACAGTGTAAAACATTATATAATGAGAGGTCTATCTTAATGACATAAATAGCTATGGCTGTGTGGATATTTATAACTATGTGGAGGCAAGGAAGATGAGGCTACATTAAAAAGGAGACATAGAAATGTATGTAAAAGAAAGGTGTGCAGACGTAAAAATAGATATGTGTATAGAGATGTATGACCATATTTGTGTAACGAAAGATATGCATATGTATGTATATCATGCAATATTGTGGAGATAGGTAGCTGAATGGAGAAGAGTCAGAGACTATTTTTAAGTTGAAGTAAATCGGAAAGTTGCCATCAGAAAGCATGTGTGATTACTTATTTTACCAGTCATTTAGAGATTTATTCCTAATTATCCTATGAGAAAATGTTTCTTTTTAAATATATTTTTATTTAAAAGTTCTTTTTAACATACTCACCACTCTTTCCCTCCCTCCCCTGTTCCCAGTCATCCTCCAACTTCTCTCCACCCCATTCTTTCATCCATTCCTCAGAAAGGGTAAGGACTCATAGGGTAAGTCAAGGCAGTCTGGCATATCCAGTTGAGGTAGGATTATGAATCTCTCCCACACTCTCAAGGCTAAGCAACGTGTTCAACTGAAGGCAACGATCTTCAAAAAGCCAGTTCATGTACTAGAAGTAAATTCTGGTCCCAATTCCAGAGGCCCCATAAATTGTCCACAGCGTTCAATTGTCATTCACATTCAGAGGGCTTAGTTTAGCACCTTGCAGATTTCCCAGCTATCATTTCAGAGTTGGTTAGCTCCAAATAGCTCAGGTAAACTGTCTCTGTGGGTTTCCACATCATGATGTTGACCTCTTTGCTTATATAAGCCCTCCTCCTTCTCTTCGACTGAAGTGGGAACTCAACTCAGTGCTTAGCTGTAGAGCTCTGAGTCTGCTTACATCACTTGTTGAATGAAAGTTCTATAATGACAATTACGTTGGTTATCAATTTTATTATAGGGGAAGATCAGTTTAGGCACCCTATCCACTACTGTTTAGAGTTTTATTTGGAATAATCCTAGTGGGTTCTTGAGCCCTAGCATAAGGGTTCTCTCTAACCTCATCATGGCTCCCTCTATCAAAGTATATATTTCATTGTTCTTTCTTTCTGTCCCTTCCCTAACTCAACCATCTCTTTCTTTCATGTTCTCTTCTTGCCTTTCCTTCCCCCTTCCCTATGATCCCATTTACTCAGGAGATCTTCTCCATTTCTACTTCCTACAGGTTTCCTTCAATGTCTCTCTTAGATTCATCCTTGTTACCTAACTTCTCGTGGGTTGTGGATTATAACCTGGTTATTCTTTAATTTATGTCTAAAATCCATTTATGGATGAGGAGTACAAAGGATATTTATCTTTCTGAATCTGTGTTATCTCATTCAGACTATTTTATTCTAGTTTCCTCTTGTAACAATAAGGTTTCTTGGCACTAGGTGGCCAGAGGTCCAGACCCACAGACCTGTAACCCTAGAACCCTTAACCGCCTGCAACTACTCAGGCCCCCAGAAATGTCTCGAACATTTATATTAACTTTATGCTGTTTGGTCTATTTTTAGGCACATTGCTAGCTAGCTCTTATATCTTAACCCATTTTTATTAATCTGTCTGCCACGTGGCCCGTGGCTCACCTATATTTTTTACATGTTGCTCTTTTGGGCTTCTAGTTCAGTCAGTCTGACTCTGCCCTGCTTCTCCTACCTGTGCTCTGATTTCTCCTCTTACTTTTTCTATGGTGCCTGTCGTGGGCCAAAACAGCTCTTTTATTTAAAGATTAATATTCACAGCATACAGAAAGACATTCCCACATAATCCTCTATTTTCCTGAAACTTTCAAAATGTCATTTTATTTTTACTGCTGAATAGTACTCAATTGTATAAATGTATCACCTTTTTAAATACATTTTTTTTAAATATGAGGGATATCTAGTCTTGTTGTCAAGGTCCTGACACTGCCAATACTGCTGCTATGGCATAGTTGAACAAATATTCTTAAGAAAGAATGTGCATCTGTTGGATGTATTCCAAGATTGGTATTGCTGGATCATTATGTAGATTGATTCCCTGTGATTTTATGACTTAACATTTAAGCCTTGGTAAAATTTAAGCACAATCCTAGCCTACTTCTTTCTTTGAATACTGGGTCATAAACAATTTCTTTGGGAGTAATAATTATATAAAAATCTATTTTCATAATGAAAAAAAGGTTTTCCATGTTCATGTAGAGATCTGTATAAGAACACTGAAAATAAATGTCTGTTGGCTCCACTTGACTTTTTGCTGAAAGGCTTATGTGGTTGCAATTCCCCAACTATCCAAACTATTGGAAGTTTCAGTCTGTCTGTTCCTATGCCTTACTTCATTTCATTTTGTTGCAGCCTCACTTACTTTAGTGAAGCTTGCGTTTCTTATCAGGCCTCATCATTTGTTTATGTTCTTCAAGATTTCAGTTGTGGTGGAAACACACACCTGTGTGTGTGGTGTTTTTGATCATAGCCATTCTGAGAGGTGTAAGGTGGTATCTCAAAGTTGTTCTGATTTGCATTTCTCTAAAGGATAAAGATGTTGACAAATTTTTAAGTGCCTTTCATCTACTTGCAATTCTGTTGAGAATTCCTTTTTTTCAGCTTTGAACCCCATTTTTTAATTGGGTTATTTATGTTTGGTGTTCTAGTTTCTTAAGTCCTTTATATATTTTTGAGATTAGTCCTCTGTAAGATTTAGGATTGGTGAAGATCTTTTCCCATTCTGTAGGCTATAATTTTGTCTTATTGACTGTGTCCTTTGCCTTACAGAAGCTTCTCTGTTTCAAGAGGTCCCACATATTTTGTTGTTTTTTGTGTCTGTGCTACTGGTGTTATATTTAGGAAGTAGTCACCTGTGCCAATGCATTGGAGATTATTTCCCCACTTTGTTTTCTATTGACTTCAGTGTAGCTGGATTTATGTTAAGGTTTTTATCCACATGGATTTGTGTTTTGTGCAGGGTGATATTTTTGGATCTATTTGCATTCTTCTACTTACTACCATCCAGTTATGCCAACACAATTTGTTGAAAATACTATCTTTTTTTATGAGTTTTCTTTGTCAAAACTCAGGTGTTCATAGGTGTGTGGGTTAATGTTGGGGACTTTGAATGGATTCCATTGATCCAAAAGTATGTTTTTAGGCCAATACCAGCCTGATTTCATTACTGTAGTTCTATAGTATATCTTGAAGTCTGGGATGGTGATTTCTCCTAAAGCTCTTTTATTGAACAATATTGTTATGACAATCCTGGGTTTCCTGTTATTCCATATAAAGCTGAGTATTATTCTTCCAAGGTTTGTAAACAAATGTGTTGGGATTTTGATGAGAATAGCATTGAATCTGTAGATTTCTTTTGGTTAAACTGCCATTTTTACTATGTTGATTCTACCTATTTAAGAGCATGGGAGATGTTTCCATTTTCTGATATTCTTTTCAATTTCTTTCTTCAGTGACTTAAAGTTTTTGTCAAACAGTTCTTCTACTTCTCTAGTTAGAGTTACACCAAGACATCTAGTGCAATTTCCAGCTATTATAAAGAGTGATGTTTCCATTATTTCTTTTTCAGCCGTTTTGCCCTTAGTGTATAGGAGGGCTATTAACTTTTTATAGTTAATCTTGTACCTTTATACATCACTGAATGTGTTTTTCAGCTGCAGAAATTCCCTGGCAGAATTTTTGGGGTCACTTATGCATACGATCATATCATATGCAAATAGAGATAGTTTGGCTCTTCCTTTCCAATTTGTATCCCCTTAATCTCCCTTTCTTCTCTTATTGATAGTTAAATGCATATTAAAAGATGCTCAGGACTGAACAGTGAATTTTCTATTCTGGAGTCACATAGATGAGAGGCATCTAACACAAGACAAAAAAACAAACTAATCTTATAATTGAGGAGTAAAATCATGAACCATTTCAAAAGTGATGCCATATCAAACATCTAGAATACAGCTGCACAGAACAAGACAAATACCAGATTGCTTGATTTCTTGATGTCTACTTTTGTGAGTTCATTATGTATTTTGGAACTTATCCTTCTGCCATATGTGGAGTTGATGAAATATTTCCCATTCTGTATGTTAATATCTTGACTTATTCACAGTTCCTTTTGCCTTATAAAAGCTTTCCATATCCATGAGGTCCCACTAATTAATTGTCAGTCTTAGTGCATGGTGTTCTGTTCAGAAAAATGTTTCCTATGCCAATATATTCAAGGCTACTTCCCACACTCTATCCTATCAGATTCAATGTATCTGAATTTAAGTGAAGGACTTTTTTCCACTTGGACTTGAGTTTTGTGAAGGTTGATTTATATGAATCTATTTGCATTCTTCTATAGGGCTACATACAGTTAAAGCAGCACTACTTCCTTTATTCCATTGTATAATTTTATTTTACTAATCAAAAATCAGATGTCTATGTTGTGTGAATATATTTATGGGCTTTCTATGTAATTTTACTGATCAACCTAATTATTTTCATTCCAAGATCATACTATAAATCTTTAGTAGAGCTTAAAATCAGGGATGGGGATACCTCTTGAAATTCTTTTATTGTGCAGAATTATTTTTTGTCTATTTTTATTTTTTTCTAAATTATTTGAATGTTGTTCTTTCAAGATTCGTAAAAAATTCTGTTAGAATTTTGATGTGAATTGTTTGAATTTGTATATTGCTTTTGTTAAAAATGAATATTATATTATTCTACCAATCCATGAGCATGGGAAATCTTTTTATTTTCTTATATTTTCTTCAAATGCTTGAAGTTATTCTCATATGTGTCTTTTACTTGCTTGATTAAAGTTATATCAAGATATTTTATGTTATTTGTTGCTGTTATAAAGTGTGTTATTTACTATATTTATTTCTCTGCCCATTTATCATTTATATATAGAAGAGTTACTGATTGAGACTAGAGAGATAGTGTAAAAGTTAAAAGCACAAGCTTTTAATTCCCAGAAACTACATGGTGACTCACAACCATCTATAATGACAACTCTTGCCCTCTTCTGGCACACAGGCAGAACATTATATATATACATATACATAAATATATAATAAAAATAAATAAAACGTAAAAAATAAGAGTAAGTGATCATTTCTAGTTTATTTAAATTCAGCCACTTTGATAAAAACTCAAGAAAGTAAACATCAAAACAAATAATTAATTCAATTTTAAAATAAGCACATATCTAAACAGAAAATTCTCAACAAAGAAAATTCAAATAGCTGAGAAACATTTAAATAAATGATCAACATCTTTAGCGATAGAGGAAATGCAAATCAAAATGAGTTTGAAACTCCATATTGCTTCTTTCAAAATGGCTAAGATAACATATATGACAGTTCAGGCTGGCAAGGATGTGGAGCAAAGGAAACACTCCTTCATTGCTGGTAGGAGTACAAACTTTTATGAGCACATTAGAAATCAATATGGCACATTTTCAGAGAAAACTGGGAATTTACCCATCTCAAGACGTATAGCCAAAGAACTCTCCATTCTACTACAAGTATATACTCACTCGACTATGTTCAGAGCAGCTTTATTTATAATGGCCATAATCTTGAAATAAACTAGCTTGCCTTTGACTGAAAAGTGAATAAAGAAAATGTGGTCCATGTATAAAATAGAATATTACTGTGCTATCAGAATATTGTATCATAAAATTTAAAGGCAAATGTTGGAAACAGAAAATAAATCATCCAGAGTGAGGTAACTTAGAGCCCAAAAGACAAACATAGTTTGTACTCACTCATAAGTGGATATCCTACCATCCACAGATCCAGAAAGGATAACTTATAGGAAGGCTCAAGAAAAAAACACATGAATCTGCTTGGAAGGGGAAATAGAATAAATATTATTAGAGGAGAGATTGGTGGCTAGTTGGGATGGGAAGAGAAAAGATCAGGTTTGAGCAGAATGAAAGGAAAGAATACTGAGTGTGAAGATGGGAAGTGGGGGCATCTCAGATACAAGCTATGAACCTACTGGAATGAAATTTTCTAATAATTCACAAGGGGATCCTAAAAAACACTTCTAGCATTGAGTAATATGGAGCCTGAGCAAGCCATCTCCTATAACTGGGCACAACTTCCAGTGAATTAATTGGGACATCAACCCAGGCACAAAACTTTTGACCTACAATTTATCCTGCCAGCAAGATATCCTGGGGTAAAGGTGGCCCGAAAATTATAGCAGTGACCAACTGCTACAGCTTAACAACCATCCTTGCCGCAATTGGAAGCCCACCCCAACACTGCCTATAGGGCTAGAAGCCTGAGACTGAACAGCCCAGAGACCCAGGGTAAATCCAAATAGGGCTTTATTAATAATATCAAAAAGTCAATGAAATACTCATAAAGATATTCTGCTATAGTAGTAGATAGAAGCCTACTCATAATTATCATCAGAGAGGCTTCATCCAACAACTGATAAAAATATGTGTAGAGACCCTTAGCAAAACATTAAGTAGAGCTAGGGGAATCCTGCTGAAGAGAGGGAAGAAGTACTGCCTGATCCAGAGTCAAGAAACACCAAAGACAACTTATAGAGTTAATGAGTTCATAGAGACTGAAGCAACAATCATGAAACATGTATGATTCATGTATGATTCAAACACACTATGGATAAGTAGCTTGGTATTCTTGAGGGATTCATGATAGTCATCCCTGAGTAAGGGATGTCTCTGCCTTTTTTGCCTGCTTTTGAGAACCTTTTTGTCTAACTTGGCTGCTCTGTCCAGCTTTAGTTTGAGGTGTGATATCCAGTCTTTCTAGAACTTGATATGCCATGTTTGGTTGATATCCATGGGAGCTCTGCCTTTTTCTGAAGAAAAGTAGAGGAGGAGTGGATGAGTGGGGAAGAGAGAAACTTCAAGCAGAAGACAAAGAAGAAATTGAATTCAGGATTAATATATGAGGGAAATAATAAGAGTTTCTGAGGAAATGGCTTTGATACTAACAGCATGGATTTTGGTTAAACTTATAGAAAGACAACATAAAATCATGCAAACAAAATTTATAAATAGGATAGATTCATTATTCTTAATTATAATATTTTAAGCAAAATATACTAAATATAATAAAACCAAAACCACAAGAACAAAATTATATATAGGAAGTCTCCTGCAAAATAATTTATAAAACAGAATTACTAAATCCTAAGCATTTATCAATAGTGAAATAAGGGTTTCTGAGATATTTGAAGACTCTGCTGTACTTGGTTTTTCCTAAGTAATATAAAAATTCTCCCTTAAATACTGACTGTATTGTTAGAATAAATTACACTGTTGAATAATATATAACTTATTGAAGTTAATATAGAATTAGTTTCCCTTCCAAGCCTTCTATGTCAAATATCAGAGCATTCTAAGTCATATCATAATTGCACCCTTCGTTTTCTGCTACCTCAGTCTTTGGGAGTTATCACTCTCAAATGCTGCTCATTCAGTCTCTTCCTGAAGAATATTACTAGTGCTTTTATAACTATATAATCAACAGAAAGCAAAAATGGACACTATATTAAATGTTATTTTGGACACTTGCTCAGTAATTGAGGTTACATAATTACTTGGAAGCATTGTAAGAATAGAGAGTAAATAGCTTCCATTTATTTCCAGAGTTGTGACTTATAGAATGTCTATATCAACAACATTAACTTCAGCCTTCAATGAGGATTATAAATCCTGTTCACTCAGGAAAAAGCTTTATCATGATATTTTAGTTCTAGTTATTCTAATGTTTATTAAAACTTAAATAAATGATGTACACAGCTCTATTTTTCTTTTTAATTAAAGTTTGAGTATTCAGGCTTTATGCAGGGAGTATTCAGGGAATAAGAAAGTTTCAGCATGGAGGCCAACCTAAATATTTAAATGTCATATTTTTTTCAATTAGAATTTAAAAGACTATTGCAGCTGAATCTCTGTAGTATAGTATATGTTTAGCACAGTTGAGAAAATAGATTCATAGCTAACATGTTAGTCTTGAAAAAATGTAAGATATTGTGCTGGGGTGAAAGAAAATGGCCTCCAAAGAGAGTGGCAGTTTTAGAGAGTATGGCTTTGTGGGAGGAATATGTCACTGTGGAGGTTAGCTATGATGTCTTTTTTGTTCATCCTTTGCTGGTGTAATTCTTGGTAGACTTTCTGTTATCTGCAAAATTTAAGAACTCTCAACTACTTCTCCAGCACCTGCTTGCATACTAACATGCTCCCTATCATAATCATAATAGAATGCATTTCAGAAAATATAGGTGAGCAACCCCCTCCCTATATATAATGTTTTTCTTTATAAGAGATGTCATGCTGTCCTTATCCAGCAATAGAAAACATAGACAGTTATTTAACACAAATAACATTTTAATTGACAGATCATATTTGCATCTCTTTGTGGAGTAAAGTGTGATGTATTTGTACATTTCTAGTGAGCCAGCACTTGCCGTATATCTATGATGGGTTCTGCCACCTCCATTAACCACAATCTTAATGTAAACTCTCCTTTCTAAATGCCATAGTATCTACTCATAACTTTTGTGTATATTCCTTGCTATCTTTGGAACTGAGGTGGACCCAAATGACAAAATATTATATATTTTACTCTTAGTTTTGGTGAAATTAGAAGGTAGTATAAATAATTATTCAAGGTAAGTACTCAAAAGAAATGTAGAAAAAAGTCTCTTTTGTTTGTTCAGTTCCAGACCACCATATGATATGCACCTTACATATTCTTCCTTCCTTAGGCCTGAAACAACAGACTCAGTTATCATGGCCCATACTTTCCAAAACTAGACATCTGAGCAAAACTAATCATTTCTTGTCTTAAGTTAAAAAACACAGACATTTTATTACAGTGATAGTTTGCCAACAATAGACTCCTCTACTTTACATTTTCTAGACTATATGTAAAATTTAATATAATGTAAATGTTATACAAAGAGTTCTTAGATTATACTATTTAGAAAATGACACTCAGCATATTATTTATGATAAGTCTGTGTACACATACTTTTTACAAATAGTTTTGATAAAAGTGGCTCACTGAATCAAACAAGGGACATAAAACCCACTTGCACAATGAACTGACAATACACATTTCTACAGGAATGTTTTTTAAGTAATCAACTTGAATGTCACATAATTTACCTATCCCTTGGTGGTGAGAAATTCTGAAACATAAAATGCATTGCTATTAATAATAATTGCCTTGTTGTTCAACAGGTCTAGAAAAGAGCTGTGAGACTAGTTAAGCAAACCAAAACCAAGTTTCCATTGCTAATTTATACCAATTGCCATTTATATTACTTATAAGTATGAGGGGCTATCTAAATAGATTGTGAGGGTCTGCACTAAAGACTCCAGTGTCTTAATTTAGCTGTGGTTCATATAAATGTATTGAATTTATTTATTATAAATGAACCTATTAATTAATTAGTTAATTAATAACATAGTTATTATTACTATTTGCAGCACGGTTGCATAAATGATTGTATCTAGCTCCACAGTGTTTTCAGCATGAACAAATGAGCTCTACTGAAAGTGTTCTATTATATGAAAATCTATTAATTTTACTCATGTGGAACACAAATATTCATGATAGATAACAAAACTAGGAAAGCATAGTGATCTCTATGGGTAAAACATTACTTTGGACATATACTATTATGAAATTAAAAAAAATATGATGAAGAATCTAAATACAAAAAATGAGATTTTCTTTTTATCACATTTATATTATTAGTCCTTTGAGAATTTCATCAAACACCTTTTAATGATATGTACTGTTTTCTTCAAATCCTACCAAATTTACCCTCCCATATCAGCCACCAAACTCTATTTTATTTTCTCTTTTTCAGTCTATTAATTCCAATTTGTGTTTTCCATAAACTTTTATAAATGAGGAATTCACTAGGGGGGTATGAAGTCCAAGGGGATACATCTTAACTGAATTTCCCTATTATTCCTGCCACTGTTGTAACAGTAGGGACGTCTTGCTAGGTCAGTTATATTAAAGCTGGAAAGACTCAAAATTCCTATCTGTGTAAATCTGGAGATTACTTTTCCCCACTGAAAGTTTACATATGGCCTTCCACCACTGTGAGAGTTAGCCAGAAAGCAGGATGCTTCCATGTAAATGCCAGTGTAAATTTTCATGTTCTATTATTCTGTAGGTGGTGATTTCAGCAATAGCTTCTTACCCTCAAATTCTGAAGAATAACCAAAAGCATGATGAATAATATGTAATATTATGGGTATCTATAAATCCTCATTTGTCAATAACTCCATAAGCCATTGACTCCACTGGGATTTTTGTTAATCATTATCTCATATTTAGTAGGGGCTTTATCATTTCATTGGAATCCAAGAGTATTTATGTTTTTTTTTATTCTCAAAGTAGTTGTTGAAAATATATATTGCAATTTTAGATAGAGTATAAAATGGAAAATATAGAACATTGTTGGAAACCCCAAACAAAAAAAAATGCTTAATTTGTATTCACAATATCCATGAAAAGGAACGACACTTAATCTCCATCTTTATTACTTCCATTGCATGCTATGGACTATTTAATAACAGTGGAAAGGGATATTTTCAACGTAGAACCACTCTGTCCTCTTTTTTCTTTGTTTCTAGTGATAATGTAAATGTTGTGGGGATTTAATAAGTTTCAGAAGTTTTGGAGATATCGGAGGGAATCTACCCACAGTCTATGTCAGGGGGTGGGGGGGGTGGGGGGGTGGGGTAGTAAAAGCTCCAGAAGTCCCAGAGTTCTAACCACAGTCAGTCTAGGAAAATCAGAGTGGTGATTTAAACCTTTAATCCCAGCACAGGGAGTATCCTGGGAGTGGTGACCTACACCCTTAATCCTAACTGAGTCAAGGTCACTTCAGATTATAGAAGGATTTCTAGGCTCCCAAGCAGGTGTGGTGGGGCCATGCCTTAATTACCAAAAGAATACTTAAGACAGGATTCAAACAAAGAGAAAGCATTCCAAGGGAATCAAGGCTGAAGAAGCTATAAGACAGCTGTGTAAGATTTGACTGTGGTGTTTATTCCCTCTAGTATCTCCAACTTCTTCAGAGATCTATCCCTGAGTCTCATTCTTTTATGCAACAAAATGTTCTGTTCCTCGGGGAATTTTCCATGGTAATGTTACCTTCTAAAAGTAGAAAAGAAACAAATCAATTATATATCCAAACATGCCAAAGTCTGAGCAAAGTAAACATTTTTACCTTACCTGTTTGTTGTATTAAGTATTTGAAGTGGAGACAGAAATATTCCAGAGTGAAACATGGTTATTTTGTTATAGATTTTATTTGTAGTTTTCTTATTTCTGGCTGCTATAACAACATGCTGTACATTGAATGGTTTGTTACAATACTCTTATAGTTCTTGGAATTGGAACCTGGATATGAAAATAAGAATTTGATATATTTGAAGGGGCCTTGTGATAGCTGAACATACCACCTTGTATCACCTTCATATGCAAAAATAGAGAGATAAGAAATTAGTCTTGGGAGCTTTCATAAGAACATTAATTGCACTAATGAAGGCTATATTTTTATGACCTCATAAACCTAATAACTAAGGTCCCAATATCACAGCATTATAAAACCAGGGAGTAGACATTCAACATGGGTCTGAGGCAAAGGGGAATATATTTTTCCCATAACAAAGTAAAAAAATAAAACTATTAATTATTACAGAATTTTGAAGAAGTTAATATTCACATTGTGTAAGTGGGATGTATATTCTGTTTATGATGTAAAATGTCCTGACAAGCTGGGTAATGGTGGTGCATACCTTAACCCCAGCACTTCAAGTTCATCTCTGAGTTCAAGGACAGGCTGGCCTACAGATCAAGTTCCGGAAAGGTCAGGGCTACACAGATAAACCATGTCTGATATGTGTGATATGTTGATAAAATTCTAAGGATAAGGTTTGCTTGGAGTCAGAGGGCAGAGATGGCCACTAGCTAACAAAAATTAACCCTAGAGATCCTGGAGGACTGAGGAAGCATAGGAAACAGGAAGTGGTAAGGCTGGGTTGAGGAATAATGTCAGCCTTTTGGATTGGGTGACTGAAGATAGAAATAGTCACTGGCATTTCTCTGAAACTTCTCTGATCACTCAGTTTCTTACCTCAATATCTGACTTCTGACTTTTTTACTGATAAAGAGCAATTGCATAAACACTTCATGAAACCACTGGGACAGAACAGTAGCTTTTAGGCTTTCCTGAGTTCAGTATCCAGATTTATGGAGGGATCTTTGACCTATTTATGGATGCCTCTGGTGGGAAATGCTTCACATGCTAAGTCCTCAATTGCCAACTGAGTGTGGTAGTACAGGCCTTTTGATCTCTGCACTCAGAAGGTGGAAGACTATGGGTTAGGAGCCTGGGATAGGAAGTTTCAGGTCAGTCTCAGTCACAAATCAAAACTCTGCCTCAAGTGTTAAGGATATAGCTTAATTGTGAGGTTTGAGTTTCATCTCTAGCACCCATGATTAAAATCCACATATAGTGCCCTGTATCTGTTATCCTAGTACTGAGGTGGTTAAGACAAGAGAACCTGTGGGTACATTAACCAATTAACCTAGTTAAATTGACAAGTTCCACTTTACCTTATTTTGAAAAAAATTAAGGTGAGAAGCAATTGAGCAAGATATTCAGCATACACTTTGGCCTCCACATATACACATGAGCATGTGTTACACACAAAGCACTTCTCTTGTACTAATGTCTTAGGCTGACAAAGACCTTTTTGAGTCCATCAAATTGTTTCCTTTCCAACATCAGTGCTACTCAAGTGTGCACACACATCTCCCCTCAGCTGGTTGTGCAGTAGCCAGGCTGTCTGTGATGGTCACCTACATGTAGGTACAGTGACCTTTCCTATCAGAGAAACCAGATATATGTTCAGTAAGTAACAGGAAGTAGGTTAGGAAAAGGAAAGAAGATGTAAAATTAAGGGTTCATCTCAAAAGACACAAGTGCTTGCTAGTCAGGGTAGGGGCAAGTCTAGGAAGTGTTCTGGGTGCTACAACAGCTTGACTTCACTGGAGAGAGCAAAGAAAGCTATCATAGCTGTTTAAAAAAGTCTGTTCAAAAACAAACAAACAAACAAAAAAAAACAAAGAGGCTAGCCTTTTAAACCTTTTGCCTCTCACCCTCGACCCCCTGAAAGGAAGATGACAGCCACCCTAAAAGCCTAAGAACCAAGAGAATTTTCCCCCTTGTCATATTCCCAGGATCAGTGAAGCAGAGTCCAAATACTCTGCAGAAGAATATGCAAGGAAGTGAGACCTTACTCAGAAAGCTGATGAGGTAGGAGTTAAGCCAGGCCAGGGAGCTATTTCAGCAGCAGACAGGATTTGGTACTTTGGAAGGTGACTCATTAAGAGCTATGAATCATGGCAGTGGTGGCTGGAGATAAGACCAAGGTAGAAGATCAGATTTTGTAATTGATCTATGAGTGAGAATGTCTCTTTCCCTCACTTTCTAAGCCAAGAAGGAGCATTACCATGATTTAAGGTAGAAGAGGCCCTGGGATGTTCTCTGACAAAGAAGCCTGAAAAAGGCTAAGGAAGCTGAAAGATATTTGTGTGAGATTTAACTGTGGTGTTTCCTCTCTTTGATATTTCAGCCTTTCCCCAATATCTGGCTCTGAGTTTCCTTTATTACAACCAGAATTTGTGCAATACTTTGCATCCAACTTTGGGGCACAATTTCTTCCCCCTCAAAAAATAGTCATTTGTTGGCCAGAGCAACACATGGCTGGAGGAGTATTTCCAACTAATTAGGCTTTCTATTCTGAGTCATTCTCCAGTCTTAGGCAGACCAGCCACATGTTTCTATTTAACTTTCATCTGGGTAGGTTTTTCAGACAGTGACTGCTTTCTTCTGGGGGGGTTTCAGGGATTTTTTCCCCTCTCTTTTTGGACCCATCCTTGAGGTACTATCACACTAGGTAACTACCCCATTTCACAGTCACTTGAATCATCACTGACAATAACATTGGTGAGTAAATCAGATTTTCTTAAAAAGGAATATTTGTTGAAGCCAATAGAGCGTGTTTGGTCTTTCTGTGATCTTTCTCTAGACAATTTTATATTGGAATCAGTAATGAAAAAGATAAATACAGTAGATGAGATTGTCATCATAATGTTTATCATATTGTTTATTACGGTTATTTTATGTTTGATTTGTTTTATCATTTAAAAAGTCAATTAATGTAATGCCAAGAAAGAAGTCTAAAAAAATGCCTATTAAGAGATACTAAAACAAAGATATTAAGACACTAACAGAGGAATATCAAGAACCAACATCAGCAATTTTGTCTAAGATTACCCAGAAACAGCCAAATTAATGTATCAAGTAACATTTAAAACATTACAAAGTGATAAAAATAATACAGAGACTTGTTTGGCAAATGTGCAAATGTACAAATGTTAGAATTAAGGAGAGTCATAAGAGCAATTATAACATATGGGATGCACTCACCATTTGTAAAACAAATGTTAAACAGTTGGTCATCATATAATTGTCTCATGAATCCAATCCTCCAAAGGTGCTGACCTTGCTTTAAAGGGTCTAATTATTTTTCTACATTGTCCATTGGCATTCTAAAAAGCTACTGATTCAATTATTATTCGTGTGGCTTCTGAGTCAAGTACCATTTTGTTTACTACTGCAGTTAATCTGTGCAAAAAGTCTGTAAAAGTTTCTTTGAGGCTTTGAATTACTTCAGTGAATGATTAAATTGTCTTTCCTATTTCTTCAATCTGGTCCCAGGCATTTAAAGCTGCCATGCAAAATAAATCCAGAGTATGTTCATTGTATAAAGACTGCCTGTCAATATCAGCATAATCTCCCTCCCCAAGAAGTTGGTCTTAGGAGACTTCTATGACTCTGGACCTGCTTCTTTGTTTTTGACTCCTCCCTCAACCATGATTTCCATTGTATAAGCGACTCTGCCTCTAGCACAGCTGTAACCATATCTAACCAATCTTTAGGGGTAACCTAGTTACAGCATGACCAGGAGTTCAACATTTGTTTTTACAAATGGTAAATACATCCCATATGTTACAACTGCTTCTTTTACTCTCCATAATTCTTCATTTGTACTGGAGCCCAGCTAGCTTCTCTATCATCTTTCATTTTTTAAAAGGTTACTGGGTATATTGATGTTGTCTGTTTTTGTCTTATTTTAGATGACCTTGCTGAAATTGATTCTTGATATTCCTCTGTCTGGATTTGAGCATCTTTGTGTTCTCTCTCCATAGGCTTTGTAAAGACCTTTTTCTTTGGATTTATATTAATCAACTTTTTAAGTGCTAACAAAGAAATCAAACAAAAAATTCATAATAAACAGTATGATAAATATTATAATTCCATCTACCTTACTTATGTTTTCCTTCACTGATTTTAATACTAAATCATCTAATGAGAGGTTACAGTATGACCAAGCACCCTCCATTGAATTAAACAAATTCCCTCTTTTTAAAAACATATTGATTTACTCACTGTTGTCTGCTGATGATTCAATTGATTGTGAAATGGAGCAGCTACCTAGTGTGATAGCAACCCAAGTAGGGGTCCAAAAAGGAAAAAGAAACAACCCACCATGATAAAGAGGCTACTGTCTAAAAGACTTAGCCAGATAAGAGTGAAACAGAAATGTACCAGTCTGCCTAAGGCTGGAGGATAACTTGGAACAGAAATCCATCCCAGCCGCCAGTAATTACTACTCTGGCCATGTGTTGTTCTGGCTGGCAAAAGTGGTATTTTGGGTAGGGAGAGGAGTAATTTTTGCCCCAAAGTTGGACACCAATTGTTGCACAAATAAATGAAACTCAGGGCTAGATCTCTGAGAAGGTCAGAGATATTAGAGAGAGTAAACACCACAGTCAGATCTAACCTAGCTGTCTTCCAGCTTCCTCAGCCTGGTTTCTCTTGACCTCTCTTTCCCAGCTTTCTAAGCCTGACTTAAATACTCTCTCTGCTCAGTTAAGGCATGGCCCCACCACTGCCTACTTGGGAGCATGGAACTCTGGGAACTCCTTCTGTAACCTAAAATGACCTCAAACTCAGTTTAGATTAAGGGCATAGGTCACCACTCCCAGGATTCTCCCTGTGCTGGGATTAAAGGTGTGAATCATCAGTGTCTGATCATCCTAGAATGACTGTGGTTTAATCTCTCTTGTATCTCCAAACTGAAACTTTTTGAGCTTTTATTAAATCCCCACAATAATTAACAAAGCTTTTTACAGGACTCCCCTAAAGATGTCATTGCTCCCAGACAGCAGGAAGTAAATTTATGAACAGGGCATCCACATTCCCAAAAGGTGGGGTGGGTGATTTGGAGTCTTTTAATGGGTTATGGATGACCATCATTACTTAGGGTAATTGGTTAAAAATTTTTATTGGTTATGGTTAGAAAAAAGTTAAAGAAGAGAGATTATATTCAGCGTTCTTGTTTTTTGTAAAAAAAGAAAAATAATGGGGATACAGATATAATAGGATATAAGATTAGATTATTGAATCTTCTTTTAAAAAGGAAAGACTATAAATATTTTACATTGGGTTGGATTTTCACATATTTTATACAAATTGTATATATTGAGATTAATTTTTTCACTCAATGCTTGTTCAAGGTATTATACAGTTCATCTAACTATGTCATGCAAATTGCTAGTTCAGGAAAAATTTTTATTACCAACTAATTAGCATAAAAAGAAATGCAAGTTAGTAGTTAGATATTACAATAAAACTTATTGTCATATTAGATATGTTTTCAAGATCAAACAGATATATTTTAGAAGAACAAATCTTCAAACACTTCAGAGATCTATAGAATATGACATTTGAGATATTTTAATAATATAGGTTCTTATTATTTTTATGACAATGGAACAACAGCTCCTGGAAGCACCAATCTACTTCCAAGAAGATTAGAGACATCAAAGAAACTCCATATGGAGTTCACCTTCCTTGTAACAAAAGTTAACCACTAGGCAAGAAAGTACTCTTGCCTTGATTGCCGACAGTATGATGTTCAAATTGAACAAGCAAGAGACACATCCACAAGAAAATTGCTGAACCTTGCCAAGACACAGTATCCAGTTCTTTGAGAATATCCTGCTTGACAGAAAAGTCTGTCAGACATGTTAGGCCTGTAGGCCGAAGATGGACGCTTCAATGATACAGAAGAACCTTGGGTGACTGTCTAGGCAGCCTGTTGTGGGATTCAGGTGTCAGCTGACAAGGTCAAGGGACATTTATACAGAGCACCGGGCCCCCCGACCTGAAGGGGGCGGGGGAAAAGCCCCATTAAAAAGGGTCTGCGGATACGACACGCTCTCTTCCTGGTTCCTGGCTGCTGGAGGAAGGACCCCTTCGTCCGTCCGTCTGCAGACTTCGGTCCCTATTGTACTTGGTTACCTGTACCGTGAGTGTTGGTTTATATTCTAATAAATATCTATCGAGTATTTGTGTCCTTGTGGGTAAGCTCCGCCTACAGCAGCCAGCTGTTTTATATTTTACATTTTTTGCAAGTTGTTTGCTTGCCCATGCTATTCAATTAATATTATTTCCTTCTTGTGTCTTTGAGAGTATTGAAGATGAGATAATTATATTTTTTTAGTGACAGTTATAGAAAAAAAACTTTGAACTTAAAGTGTATACGTTTGATAGAAAGTGAATTAAGAATAATCCTTTGAACTCACCAAAATAGGATAATTATTGGAATATTTTCTTTGAATTGTCAATTGTTAGCAGACTGGACATTACTTATGTGATTATTTTTATATATGTAAATATTTTGTAGCTATTGTATATGGTTTTTCTTATGTTAGTTATAATCTTTCTCATTTTTGACACAAAAGGAGATATGTGGTAATATGTTATATATTTATAAAAACAAGTCTTGAATATCAGAAAGAAAAGAGATCTCCCCACAGTCAATCCAGAATGATCAGAGAGTGGTAGCTCATACCTTTAATCCCAGCATGGGGAAACACCAGGAGTGGCGACCTATGCCTTTAATTCCAGCATATCTGAGTTTGATGCCAGCTTGGTTTACAGAGGGATTTCTGTAATTTCAGTGGTGATGCCATGCCTTTTTAATGCTGACTCCAGAGACAGAGGTCTTTCTGTGTTTCTGTGAGTTCAAGACCCACACCTTTAATTTTAATCTGGATGTGAAACAACTAAATGAAGAAGAGATTTACGGCAGGTGTAGAAAGACAGATGAGGCAGTAGAAGTGACTGGGAGTGAGGCTGAGGAAGCTGGAAGATAGCTGGGTGATATCTGACTCTGGTGTTTCCTCTTTTTATATTTCAGCCTTTCCCCAATATCTAGCTGTGAGTTTTCTTTATTACAACCAAAATTCATGCAACAGAAAGCAAATGCAATGTACTCTGGGAAGGAGCTGTGGAGAGCCCTGCAGTGAGAAGGACTTGGCTGCTGAGAATATTAATGTTGATAGAAAGGACCTCACTGAGGTTAGCAAAACCAGAGATATCACAGATTTCAAGAACAGCTCAGAGGCCTCTGTCTCTGCCTCCTAGAGTCAACCCTACCTGTTTAAAGCCTAACTTGCTGTGCTTTTACAATAATGTCACCCTGTAGCCTAGGGGAAATTGTGAATTTCATACTGGGTCGTGCTTCTTTCCAGCTCCTTTTTGGCAGTGATATCACCTAGACAAACCAGAGCCTACTGAGCTCAGAAACCAAATGGATTTGGAGATTCTTGCCACCTTCAGCAACTGAATTGGGATAGGCAGATGTACTGACTTAGGTGCCCTATCTGATATCACCTTCCAGGACCACAGGCCACATTGACTTCTTTAGTAGTTTTCTGGGGCTGATCAATATGATTTCTTGGTGCTTTCTCCTGTGCTTCAGAGGCAGCTTTCCCACCTTGCTCTCTTCTGCATTGCATTGCCCTTAGGTGTCCCACTCAGCCCTTTCCCTTCGTCATAGCTGCTCACTTCTGCAGCAGCTCAACTTCAAACCTCCTAGACTCCAGATGCCTAAGTCCAAATGCTTATTTCACTTATCTGAAGATGTCTTAACTGGATTCTGGCCTATTTAGCTACCCAGTGGCTCAGGATCTTCCTTCTTCATTATCACGAATTCTTTTCTGCATACCATCCTAATATTCATTAGGTGCTGTGGGGCCAATCACATTAATACATATTTTTTAGAAAGGCTGAGTCTTTCTGCCACCACATCCAGTTTACCCAGTGCTGATGTAACTGAGTCTCTGGGATGTCAGATAAGCACTGTAGCAACTGAACCACATTCCCATGACTAACCTTCTTTTGGTCCCCATGGACACCAAGCACACAAACACACAAATTGTACATAAAAGAAAACAACTAAAATTAATTGAATATAATTAAGATTTTCTTTCAAGCCAAAAAAGGGAACATGTCTTAGCTGCCTTTGAAATTATCCAGTTCTTATCTTGGTGTCCAGAGCCAGCCTGAGGTGACTGGAGAGGGTGAGCCAACAGGTAGGGATAACCATCTCATCCTGTTTCCTCAAAGTCCTAAGTGACATTACATTCCAGAAATTTGCAACTTGTGAAAAATAATTATAGTTGTAGAATTTGTGATAACAAAATGTTTGGGCAAGTTTAACTGGTGATTTGCTTAATCAAGTCTGTGATTACCTCAACATAGTTCTTGACACAGCTGGATTATTGTCTTAATTTTTAACAAATTGTTCCCCCTGTAGCAGAGAATATAGGGCAAGAATCCCAC
Source organism: Phyllotis vaccarum (assembly GCA_033318265.1). Classification (NCBI taxonomy): domain Eukaryota; kingdom Metazoa; phylum Chordata; class Mammalia; order Rodentia; family Cricetidae; genus Phyllotis; species Phyllotis vaccarum. Next base: position 11,107,880 of record JARWLC010000005.1, read on the forward strand.
AATAAAAGAAGCTAGGTAGGTGGGCTAATGTTCAGACTTACTCTGGGACCTTCAGAGGCTAGCCTAGTCTACAGTATGAATTCCTGGGCCTACAGGGCTACAGAGAAACCCTGCCTCGGAAAAACAAAACAAACAAAGAAAAAATAACAAGCAACAAGAGATCTCATGAAACCCAGGGACCTTGAAAAGTATATAATCACTTCATTCGCCAAATGCAGGTCTCTTAGTTTCAATTAAAAAAAAAAAAATACTGTTGTTTTACAAGACTGTCTTTAAGATGTCCCTTGCTCATTTAGGGTGTCCAGTTTTTGTGGCTTTTATTTCTTATAGTCCTCCCTCAAAAAAGAAAAAAAGGGGGGGGGAGGAGCATGTCTTCTAACTATACTGGAACAGGGGCACTGCCTTGAAACTTTATATTCTGAAAGGTCAACTTGGTTGAAGTCTGAAAGTCATCTATTCAGCTCCACTGGTCAGCAGAAGTGAGAGTAAAGGCCTGGCTCACTAGAAGGGCTGGAGGGGCCTGGGTCCTAGCTTTGAAATGCAAATATGCAGAATTTCTCATTCCTTTTTTTGCCAACTGTTCTTTCCTTTGATTGTTTGGGTGGCTGGGCCTGGAACTTGGTGTGTAGCCCAGGCTAGTCTAGAACTTATTACTTACTCTTTCACTGAAGGTGATCTCTAACTTGTAGTGTCATCCACCTCAACCTTTCAGGGATACTGGGATAAAAGTCTGTGCAACTCTACTCAGCTGCCTGATATACTGCTCTAGATTCTGGAAATACCTCTTTATTGTATTAAAAACAAAAGAAGCAGCCCTCCTTGGTGGTTCATAGGCCTGAGGAAAGAAAACTTGCATACAGCTGATTTCATATATAGTGATAACCACTTCAAAAGATAGCCAAGATGCCTAAGGGACACCAGGGCTAAAGAGTGACCAAGAGAGTTTGGTAAGGAAAAGATCAGCATTCTTTGACCAAGATCTGAAAGCTCTGCCATTGCACACTCTGGAAACCTGTGGCAGCACTTTCCTGCCCTCTCTGGACCTCAGATGCCCTTGGCTTGCAAACATTCTGTTACGTCTAGTGGAAGACCCACACAATTCTGTGGTATGCTAGTGCACTTCACATAGTACAGCTATTATAGGTCCCTCCTCGGGTAGCACATCCTTTTTAGAGGGCAGGGCAGCCTACAAGGAAGGGCATGCTGAGTACTCTTGAGACCCTGCTTGGAATGAATTTAAATTACTATTCTTCAAAACCTATTAGTCTCCTATAGTAGAGACTCTCCAGATTGAAGTCAGCAGCATTAGCACTCATCATAATGAGTGGCTGGCACACACCACTTCAGCCACGGGAGGCTGGTGACAGTGACACTTGGTATTGTGGGCTTTGTTTTGGCTTCAGTGTGAGGAGTTTCTACGTACACACACACACACACACACACACACACACACACAAGCGTTTTTCTCCTTAACTTGTCTTCTTGGTGCTAATTTAGCAATTCCAGTGACAAGGTTAAGGGTATGCCCCGAAGCCCACCCCCAAGAGAGTCCAGTGAGTGATGCGGAAAGCTGATGATGCAGGCAACCAGTGTTGGGGATCTCCAGCTTGGTGACCCCATTCCATGTTCTGCTCTCTTCCCATTCCAGACCCCGCCCCCTCTGAAAGCTCGTTAAACGTCCTCCTTGGGGCTGCTCAAGACCACACCTACAGGCTGTTAAACACCTGGCCCCCTGACCTGCCTTGTGCTCCGAGAGTCATCCAGGAGTTGATTTGCTTGGCTTGTTTGGCCACGGAGGTTATCTGTTAACAGGGAATTCAAATTTAGCAGCTGAATATAAAGCATCTGGACTCGAAAAGAAGTAAATCCCAGCACATAGTGGAGTCTGAGAGCGGGCAGGAGACATACCAAAAGAAAATAAGAAGGGGGTGATGGGGAGATCTGTACAGGAGATACGGAGGGCTTTCATCTCCTAGCCCTAAGAAAGGCACTGTTAAGACACAAGTCCACCTATTCTGATCTCTTCACAGCTTTTCAACAGCTACGGGGGGGGGGGGGGGGGGGGGGAGTTGCCTTTCAGACTGGCTCTGATCCCGCCATCTTCTCCTTAGACTAGTGTAGTAGGTGCCACATGAGCTCTACACAGTAGCCAGAGGGACCATGAAAATGAAATGAGATCACAAGGTTGTACCCCCTGGTTTATCTTTCCTTGGCAATTAAGCTGGAATCCTGGACCACAAGCTTTTAGTCATCTGCTCCCCTCCCGTGCTCTAGATTCTTCTCCCTTAATCTTTTTTTCTTCTTTCCCTCCCTCCTTCCTTCCTTTCTTCCTTCCTTCTTTCTTTCTTTTGTTCTTTTGTACTTTCTTTTTTGGTTTTTCAAAACATGGTTGTGAAAACCCTGTTATGAGCTATAATTTGGTTGAATAGACTCTTTTATCTATAACTCTCATAATTCTCAAGAATTCTAGTCCCTGAAACTCTTAAGTTACACTTATGTAAAGAAACAGCTGAAAAGTACAGAAGGAAAGAAAGGAAGGGAGGGAGGGGGAAGAAAATTGTAAATCATTTTCAAATAAAAATTAATATGCAAAAATTCAAAAAAGATATCCTGGAGATAAGGTAGCTATGGCCGGTAGTCAGAGCTCTGTGACGGCAGGTCTACGTCCAGCAGACTGAGGGTAGTAAGCATATACCTCCATGCATCTCTAGGTCCCTGGTGCTTGAACTGGAGAAAGAAGGGGTATGGGGATATGCTTCCTTAGCACTTCATTTCTTTGTGACATCTCTGCTTCTGTTTCCCTTTAGATTTATTTTTTGAGATAGTCTCACTGTGCATCCCTGGTACTTACTACATAGACCAGGAAAGCCCCAAAGTCAGAAATCTGCCTCTCTTTCCCAACCACTGAACTAGAGGTTACCACATCCAACTTTTTATTTTTAATAGTGGGTGGGTAGGTGAGAAGATAAGCACAGGTCTCAGATACCAAAGGCACTTCTCTGGAGCTGTAGTTACAGGCAGCTGTGAGCTGGTTAACTTGGGTCCTCCGTAACAGCAATACACACTCTTAACCATTGGGCTACCTCTCCAGCACCCGAAGTCATTTTGGTATCAAAAGTGGCCCCACAGTGCTGCTGTGCAGCTAGATGTGTGCATTCAGTGCATGCTAATGCCTGAGAGCATGTCCAGTGTAGAAGACCTCTTAAGAAGCCCTTTACCTGCTCCACAGCAGCACCTTTTAGCATGAGATACCCATTATCACCTTCCACTTAGACTCTTCCTGCCCCAGACAGAGCCCAACCCAGCCCAGCTATAGGACAACATGGGGCTGGAAGCACATCCTCACTGGGTCTAAAAGCTCCAAGATTTCTGGTTTGTTTTAGATATTCTGTCAGTAAACAGAGCAAGTGAAAATTTCACTAGCCTGCCTCAGGCCAAGAATAAGAGCAATAAATTGTCCTTTAGATAAGAACTGTGAGAGCAATGTCTAGGGATAGAAGGACAGGTTAGCAGAGGTGAATTGTCCAGTGGAGAGGCCTGTGCAGATTTGTTAGACATGTAGACATTAGCCTGGCAGAAGTACAAAAGTTCTTCCCAAACTATCCCTATGGGGCTCCTCTCCATCTTTTTTCTTCCCTGTGCTGAGCTGTTCATACCACCATGGAACTCAAGGAATTTGTAGGGCTGGAAAATGGCTCAGTTCTTAAGAGTGTACTGCTCTAGCAGAGGATCAAAGTTCAGTTCCCAGGATCTTTGTTGAGCAGCTCTAGGAGTCAATGCCTCTGATCTCCACAGTCAACACAAACACACACACACACACACACACACACACACACACACACACACACACACACAATTAGAAAAAATCCTATTTAATTTTAGGATTTATACAAAAAGTGCTTTGGTGCAGATCTCAAAAATCCTGAGCTTAAGACACATGGTGATGGCAATGTCTTTAATCCCAGCACTGGGGAGACAGAAGCAGGCAAATCTCTGTGAATTCAAGGTCAGCCTGGTTTACAGATTGTATTTTGGGTCAGCCAGGACTACACAATGAAAGCCTGACTTGTAAAACAAAAACAAGCGAAATGCACTGAGCTTAAAGCTGGGTGAGATGCAACACACCTGTCAAGAACCAGTCCCAGTTCCTGAGAGGTGGAGACAAAAGGATAAGGTGTTCAGGACCACCCTTGGCTAGTAATGAAATATCAAGGCTAGCTTGGCATGCATGAGACCCTGTTGCAAAAAAATTCAAGCAAATTGAGCTTGAGGGCAGAAAGAAGCATCACAGTAGTGCTTCACCTTGCTCCCATGAGATTCAGGGCCAGGGAGCAATATAGTATTATACCAAGGCTTGTCCTTGGCTGAGCTTGAGGAGGATGATATGTTTGCTGGGACACCAGGGGAGAAGATAGACATGGATAAATACACTTTAAATAATGGCACAAAAGCCTTCCTGGATACAGATCCAGGGTCTCCTGAATATGAGCTAAGCTGAGGGTAGATATGAACACAGAGCAATTACAGTAGACATCTACCTAAACACATGGGGCAAGGCTTACTCCAAGAGCCAAAGAGTTGAAGTGTTTCAGGCTAAAAGAGTCACTTCAACCAACAGAGATAGCCAGCAGCCATAGTCTAGAAGGTAGCAGTCATTGTGAAATCAAAGGTCAGCACAAGGCTAGGGGGTAGGGTGGCACAAGAACATTACCATGTCCGTGGACTGGGTTCTTTATTAACCAACTCCCAGAAGGGCATTGATGAGGCAGAAGGTCTAGTTACTTTACACTCCTAGGTTGTGGTCCATCATTAAGAACATGTTCAAGAAACTGCAGTTATGACACTACAGTTAAGTCTTTTCTTCCAGAGGGCTCAGGTTTGATTCCTAGCACCAACATGGAGACTCGCAATCATTTTTCACTCTAGCCCCAAAGGATCCCAATGGTCTCTTCTGGCCTCTGGGTATACTAAATGCATGTAGTGCACAGACATACATAGAGGCATAAAACTCTAGTACATGTAAAATAAAATGAAAGCAAACAAAAAAGATTTAGAAGATATTCAAGCTCCCTAAAGTACCTCAGGCACTCTGAATGAAACTCTCTCTTCACAGAATTTTGATGATCAATATGGGGGGGGGGGGGACAGTCAACCAGCCTCTCTTAGAGCCAACCTATACTTTGTAGCTAGAAGGCAGTCCCCATTCTGCTCTGCGTAGTTACCACCTATTTTCCCAGAAGCATCCTTTGGGGTGAAGTATCCAGGAACTGGCAAACAGATACCGACAGATGAAGCAGATAAAGGACTAAATTGGCAGAGAAGACTTGTCCACTATATAGAGCCATAGGGTCTCAGGATTAGAGTATTTCCAAGGGCACACCTGTCACACACTTAGGGTGGGGTCTCCAGCCTCAGGGGCAAGACTCAATTCATTCTAGTCCTTAATCCTTCCTCCTCACCCAATTCCCTACAAGGGGATCAAGAGCAAGGGTGCTCAGCAGGATCTTAAATGGGCAAACTCCACCCTCTGTCCCGCCCCAACCTCTAGGCCCTTTGGGAACCTTTAGCAAGATCTCATGGGTAGGGCACTGCTTAGGCAAACTGATATAACAGGTTCCCAACCAGCAATGGTTACTGTCCGGGGAGTGCTTAACGGACTCAGTGTTACCAGTCATTGGTAGTGTTCACAAGAGAGGTGCTATTCCAGAAGGTCCCAACCAACAATGGGATTAGAAGCCCATCACAGAGGTGAGAGAGGTCCTTGGCTCAAGGCCCTATGGGTGTGAGGTACAATCAAGCAGCTCTGGGATTCACTTAAGCTGATTCAAGAAGTCCCTGAGAAGAGCTGTGCCCCTATGCCCTGACCTGAATTACTTCACAGAACATGGAGAAGGAACGGGAGGCACTGCAGTCCTGGAAGGACCGTGTGGCAAAGGAGCTGGATAGCGTGATGGCTTTCTGGATAGAATACTCCCATGACCAGGAATACGGGTTAGCTACCCCTCAGTGAAACCCCCGGGGCTTTTGCACCTCCCAAACCCCTACTTCACTCTGAAGTGACTCACAGATTTATTGGTTTCGGGAGAGTAGTGACACTATAAGAAGTGTGCAAGTCTTCTTCCCTCTTTTTAACAATATGTGTCTCACAGGGGCTTCTTCACATGCCTGGGCCACAATGGGAAGGTCTATGATGAACTTAAATATGTCTGGCTGCAGGGAAGGCAGGTCAGTTTTCACACTTAAGGCTGTCACAAAACAATTGGCTATACCCAGGGATGTTTAGGATTCCTCTCACCCCAGCTGCTCCTCTTCTGTTCTCTCACAGGTATGGATGTATTGTCGCTTGTATCGCACTTTTGAGCGCTTCCGACGCCCTGAGATTCTGGAAGCAGCAAAAGCAGGTACCCTCTCCTATTCGATCTCCTCGGGAGCTTCAGTGGGTCATTTATTCAGTGGACCTAAAGGGGTCTAAAAAGGAAAGGGACTGTACATGTTCCAAGAGGATATATTCCCAGCCTTCGCCTACCATGCATACTCGCCAAACCACCAGGTGGTGAGTTTTTACTGCGTTTTGCTAAAATCGCACCACCCGCCAAGAAGTGTGCCTTTGTGTTGACTCGGGATGGCCGTCCGATGAAGATGCAAAGGACCATTTTCAGCGAGTGTTTCTACATCATGGCCATGAATGAACTCTGGAGAGTGACCAAGGAAACACGTTATCAGGTGTGTGGGAAGGATGGTCACAGGCTGTGGGGCATGAATGCACTCTGAAGACAGGTCTGGGAGCCTGTCACAAGTCCCATTCACTCCTGTCCTACCATTTTGTGACAACTTTCCCTCCTTAGTTCACCCCCAGTTCCTATACCACCATAGGAACCCCGGGCAAACAGTAATCTATCAGTCAGTACCCTTCATTTAGGGAGAAGAGGTCCTCTTTGTGTCTTTCTGCCTGAAAGTAATCTGAATCCCAAAGTCCCGCCCCCCTGCCCAACCCCCAAGCATTGTTGGGTGAATCTCTTTAGCCTTTGGTGCCTGGCTGTAGGGCTGGCCCTAGAGAGCTGCTAAAGGAACAGTTGTCCCTGGAGAACAAGCTGAGTCCTGGGTCCTTCCTGGATGAGACAGATGGGACAAGACATGCAGCCTCTGCCTGGCCTGGTTTCCCCACAGAATGAAGCTGTGGAGATGATGGATCAGATCATCCACTGGGTGCGGGAGGACCCAGCTGGGCTAGGCCGGCCTCAACTCTCAGGGACTCCAGCTGCAGAGTCCCTAGCAGTGCCCATGATGCTGCTCAACCTGGTGGATCAGCTTGTGGAGAGCGATGAGCCACTAAATAAGAAGTATTCAGAACTACAAGACTGGTGTGTCCAAAGGATTCTGAAGCACGTCCAGGTAGGCACAGAGAGGAACAGAAAGAACCCCATTCCTCCACCCAACCTGTTCTTCAGCTTTCTAGGTAGATTTGAAATACAGCCCTGGGCCCTCAGGAAGGTGGAGCCTGGCACGCTGGGACGGAGATGGGTGGGTCCTAAGGCAGGAAAAAGAGACCAGACCTTGATCTATGTTCCTCCTCAGCCACTATGGGCATCCAACTCTATTTTGCCTCCACATTCAGTGTTTAAGCCCTCATCTTGAGAGATCCAGATGTAAAGCAAAGATCAGAACCATGGAGATAGCCATTTCAAAAATATTGTTCTGTAATTCCAAAACTCCAGAGGTAAAGCAAGAAAATCTATAATTTAAGGAGAACATTGCATGTATAGTAAGTTTAAGACTATCCAGGGCTACCCAAGACTGCTTCAAAACACAAAACAAAAACAAACAAACAAAAAATGCCGTCTTTGGGACTACTTTGTAGGCAGATAGCTGGTACCAAGAGTGGAGGAAGAATTTTTTGTTTGGTTTTTTCAAAAAAGGGCTCCGTGTAATAGTCCTGGCTATCCTGGAACTCATGTATACCGGGCTGGCCTTGAAGTCACCTGCCTCTGTCTCCCCAGTGCTAGCATTAAAGACATGGGCCACCATGCCTAATGGAAGAGATTTTGAATTTAAATATTTATGTTTGAATAAGGGAAAACTGGAAACATCTGTCTTTGGTCTCTTTCCTGGGCAGAGGGATGGAAAAGCTGTGCTAGAGAATATATCAGAGGATGGCCAAGAACTCCCTGGTTGCCTTGGAAGACAGCAGAACCCAGGTGAATATCTGTTATGGGCCTATCAGGAAAACAATCTCAGCTTTCATTTTGTGGCCTCATCTGGAAGGAAGGTTGCTGCCCTCCTCCCTCCAAGGACCAGCAAGAGAAAGGGAATAGTCTGTCAAGGACAGGGAATTGGCTGTTGGAGCTTAAGTGCTTGTGGTTGGGAGGTCATTTTATTTTGCAGAGAATAGAGTCTAGACAGAAAGGTAGGATAGCCTGTACCAGAGTTCAAACATCCTTAAAGAGGAGGAGCAGTTGTAGAAACTGAAGCATTCAGATGCTTGGAAGAGGAATTCTGATGTCTGCCTTACTTTTTTCAATCCTCACTAGGCCACGCAATAGAAGCCGGCTGGTTCCTGCTCCAGTATGCCCGCAGAAAAGGTGACACCAATCTTCGAGGTTACATCATTAACAAGTTTATCTTGATGCCTTTCCACTCTGGATGGGATACTGAGTTCGGAGGTCTCTTCTACTTCCAGGATGTTGATGGCTGTCCTCTCACCCAGGTGAGAATGCCCAGAGCAACATACTGGAAGCTTGGACCATAGTGCGGTAACTCAGAGCTAGGTGTGGTAGTACACCCCTTTAATTCTAGCACTTTGGGGCCAGAATCAGAAGTATGTGATCTTGAGGCTAGCCTCGTATACAGAGTGGGTTCTTAGACAGCCAAGAAAGTATAGAGAAACCCTGCCTCAAAAAACAGCAACAAAATATTTGAATCCAGAGTCCAATTTTCTCCAGAACATATTCTGTGAAAGTTATTAGAGCAGAAGGTATTCAAATGCCAAGGTATATGTCCCCCTTGTCTGACACCAGTGGCTTGAAGAGTTCTCGGGTTCTTGTTCCTATGATTATTTGTGTCTTCATCCTGCTGTGATCTACTAAGAGTACTATATCAGTGATGTGGGAATGTCTTTCTGTATGCTGTGAATATCAATCTTTAAATAAAGAAGCTGTTTTGGCCTATGACAGGCATCATAGAAAAATTAAGAGGGGAAATCACAGCATAGGTAGGAGAAGCAGGGCAGAGTCAGACAGACTGAGCCAGATGCCAAAGAAGAAGCGTGTAAGGAACACAGGTGAGCCATGGGCCACATAGCAGACAGATTAAGGGGAATGGGTTGAGTTAAAATGAAGGAGCTAGCAATGTACCTAAGCCATAGGCCAAACAGCATGAAGTTAATATAAGTGTCTGAATAATTTTTGAAGCCTTAGCAGCAGCAGGCAACTAAGGGGTCTGGGACTGCAAGTCTGTGGGTCTGGACCTCTGGCTGCCCAGAACCAAGAAACCTCACTGTTACATATCAGCCATGGGTAGTAGCAATGACAGTGTGACAAGGCAGAGAGCTTTTCAATTTAAGGGCTCCAAGGAGTCTGTCTCAGTATTTGACCTTTTAAGGAACTGTTTGGGGGTACATTAAGGTCAGAAAGCTAGCCTTACTCTTAAGGGCTGTTCCAACTCTATCCTCAATTTCTCATGATTAAAAACCAAGTCCTGACTCAGACAGATGAAGCCATAGCAGAAAATGTGAGTAAGGGTTCTAAGGCCATCAGGGATTTCAGCTGCCTGCCTCTGTTCTCAGCTGGAATGGAACATGAAACTGTGGTGGCCACACAGTGAAGCCATGATTGCCTTCCTCATGGGTTACAGTGACAGTGGGGACCCTGCCTTGCTACAACTCTTCAACCAGGTGGCTGAGTACACCTTCCACCATGTAAGTGCTGTCTCCATGTCCCTAAATGTCGCCTAATGTGGGTGTGAAGGATATGAAAGACAGCAGAAGAGGGAGAAACAGAGGCTGTGTAAGGAGTCCAGTAGGCTTTCTTTCAGCCCCTGCTAGCCCTTTCATCAGGGATTTCCCTCAGCTGCTCTGAGGGTTTCAAGAGTGCTTTGTGTTTGGTAAACCAATAAGCCCTGCCTCAAGGAATTCACCTTTCTGAGTGATCAGACTTTAATCAAGTAAACAATCAAATGTAGAGACCAATGAGCTCTGAGAAAACAAAGCAGATGGCAAATTAGGTCAGAGAAGAGCTTATGAGCAATGATTCAAAGCAATGGAGGATGGGGTATTAGGGTTAACAGAAGAGAAGCTGGGAGGGTCCAGCCATGTGGCCTCTGTGAAGTAGGGAAATCATTGATCTGACAGGTCTAACAACCTGAGCCTTGACAGGAAATCCTAGGGTGTCAGGTTGGGAAATCAAATCAGCAGATAGACACAATCACCTCAGAGAGAGAGGGGGGTAGGAGTATAGGTAGGTCAGAGGATAACTTCAGGTGGTAGTCTATGGGCACTACATACCTTTCTATTGAGACAGAGTCATTCATTAGCAGTTGGCTAGCAGACAAACCCTTGGGATCATCCTCTGTCTCTCCAGTGGTAATCCAAACTTGCTACCCTTGTCTTTTTTTTTTTTTTCATATGGGTTCTGGGACCAAATTCAAGACCTCACATTTACAAGACACTTTTTGTTTTCTTTAACTCACGATGGCGTTTCTTTTGGTAGCCTTGGCTGGGCTGTCCTGGAACTCACTCTGTAGTCCAGGCTAGCTTCAATGCAGAGATACACGTACATCTGCCTCCCAAGTGCTGAATAAAGGTGTTCATCACCGCCATTATCAGGCTAGTTTCCAATGCACTTAATTAATACTTGAGCCAGCAGATGAGTTTCTAAGGCTGTAGTTCAGAGACAGAATTTTTTAAATAGCTGTTAAAATAGTTAACTGTCTTAAAAATGTGGATGACCTGGACATGGTGGTGCATACCAGTAATCCCAGCCCTTAGGTGGATAGAACTAGTAGATCACAGCAAAGAAGAGATGTAGCTTAAATTCTAATTGTTCTTAGTAATAAAATCCTGGAGCCAGATATCAGGATAAATGGTGAAAGATTGGGGAGAAAATCACCATAAAGAGACCAGTCTGGTCTACATAGTAAATTCAAGACCAACCAGCTACACAGGGAAATCTTGTCTCAAACAAACAAAGAATAGTTAAAATGAAGTGCCAGGAGCTAGGTGAGATTTTTGAACAAAAGAGAGGAGGGAATGAGGGCTACTGAAGATGGCAGCATCAGTTACTAAGTAGGGAAGAAAGCAAACAATGAGTCTCCAGAATGCAGTGTAGTTAATGCAGGTAGAGCTCTTGAAGACTAGTGGTATATTTCTAAAGTAACATTTTTTAGTGGTTATCCTGTCATTGCAGGGACTTCCATGTAACTTTGGTTTTAGAAGAAAATGATAGCATATGTGTGGTTAATTTTTTTAGATGTCTCATTTAATCCAAGCTGGCCTTAAAACTCACTATGTAACTGAAAATGACCTAGTCCTTCTGCTCCTCCTGCCTCCAACTTGACACCTGATAGGTGTGTGCTACTACATCCAGCTGGTTTGTACTAACTGTAACTGGGATCCAGCATGGTTTTATTGTGATTAGAGGCAACAAAACCCAAGCCTTGTTTCTATTACAGGCAGTTAGACTGCTCTCAAATGCTCAGTGGTAATTCCCAACAACATGAGCGGCTAGCTAACTTTTCTGCCTGAATTCTGAATATATCCATTAAGGGAATGCATTGGAAACAACCAATCCTAAATGTAAAATGAAGCAAGAATGAACTTCAACAAGATGGAGATGACATTAAATAATTACAAGAGTGCATTGTGGTGTACATCCTTATAATCTTAGTATGTAGGAAGCCAAGACAGGTGGACTGTTAGTTCAAAGCCTTCCTGTGATACTGTTATTCTTTCTGGGAACAAAAACAATAGATAAATTGTGGAAGTTATAATCAGTAGGTAGAGCTGGGTGGTAGTGGTGCATGCCGTTAATTCCAGCACTCATGAGGCAGAAGCAGGTAGAGGCCAACAGAGTGAGGCCTGGTTTACAGAGTGAACTGCAGAACAGCCCAGATAGGGCTATAGGACTACCAGATAAACCTTGTCTCACACACACACACACACACACACACACACACACACACACACACACACACACAAAACCTGACCAACCAACCAACCAACAAAGCAAGCAAACAGACAGAGAAATGGGTAGTCACTAAGCAATCTTACAAGAGAGAAAGCCAAAATCCAAATGGCCAAGGAACAAGTCAGATTGAAAAACAATCTGGGAATTTGTTACTTTTCTTTCTCCTTGATTCCTGCCTTCACATTATATTCTGTCAGATTAAGTAATTAAAAATGAGGACGTGAACCCTGGGGAGGTGGTGCATGCCTTTAATCCTGGCACTTGGGAAAGAAACTTAGGTGGGATCTCTTGAGTTCCAGGAAGTTCCAGGATGGCCAAGGCTACACATGTCTCGAAACAGACACACACACACACACACACACACACACACACACACACACACACACACATACTCACACAAAGAGAGAGAGAAAGAGAGACAGGACAGAGACAGATGGATACACACATAATGAGACAAAGATAAATAGATACATACACAGAGACAGAGACAGACACACACAGAGAGACAGACACACAGAGACAGAGACAGATAGACACACACACAGAGACAGAGACAGACACACACACACACACACACACACACACACACACACTCACACAAAGAGAGAGAGAAAGAGAGACAGGACAGAGACAGAGAGAGACAGGGACAGAGACAGATGGATATACACATAATGAGACAAAGATAAATAGATACATATACAGAGACAGAGACAGACACACACAGAGAGACAGACACACAAACAGAGACAGAGACAGATAGACACACACACAGAGACAGAGACAGACACACACACAGAAATAAACACATACAAGATAGACACACACACATGCACACACACACACACACAACTCATGAGCCAGTTATGGTGTATACTTTTAGTTCCAGCACTGAGCAGGCAGAGATAAAAAAAAATCTCAATTGAGATATAGGTCAGATTGAACTCCATAGAAAGTTCCAGGGCAGTCAGGAGTACAAGTGTGACCCCTTATCAAAAATAAATAATAAAGACAAGACTACTCAAAAGTTAAAAGGATTACGTACAGAACTGCTTATACCTCCCAGGAATACACCACCACCACTCTTTCTGAGACACATCTGGACTGGACTGGAACTTGAGGCAATTCTACTGCCCCAGCTTTCTGAGTGCTGGGATTACAGACATGAAACATTGCACAATTTAAAATTTATAACTCATATGTCACAATTTAAAGGGAACATTTTGATGATAAACTTGGAGGCCTTCTAAGAAGGTTTTGCTTAACTATTTTACAGATCAAAATGGGAAGGGCCTAGTATAATAAGAACCTTCACTACATTTCTGAAAACAGAAAAAAAAAAGCCTTAGTGAGACACGTGTGGGATGGGGTATATAATAAGTCTGTACAGTCAACTCAGCTGCTGTCCCCCATATTTGAAACATTAGATCCACTTGTCAGGGTCAGAAGTGAGAGTTATGTTCAGAACCCTCAGTAAAGGCAGGAAGAAGACCAGGGTGACCTGAAACTTACAGAAATCTGTCAGCCTCTACCTCCTAAGTACTGGGACTAAAGGCATGACCCCATCACACAGAGTCAGAGGAAGTCTGAGACCCTGTTATGCAAATCTCAGTACACAAAGACACAGGCGTTACCTGTCTCTGTTTGATAATCCAAAGATCTTTTAGACTGAAGGCCTGTGAAGTAGAGAAAGGGACAACAGAAGTTTGCTGACAGGTCAATTAATTTAGATTAGGAAAAACAAGAAACAAAAACAAACAACAAAAACCCCAAATGTGTCTGTTTTTAAGTATTCAAACTATTATTAGACAACACTTACAGCAACAATCAATATAGCATTTCAACACTGCCTGCAGCCCTTTCCCACCGGATTACAGGACTCAGAAACCCTCCTGTCTACTACCCTCAACTGTCATCCTCTTCTAAGACATGAAATGATGCATTTTGTACTCTGGCCAGCGGTAGCAGGGCGGAGGGGACAGCATGGGCCCTTCTGTGGCCGGTGGCGTTTGGGTGGGTCTTTCCTGATGCTGGTTGCCATTGTCCCTTTATTTTAGTTTCATGATCCTGGGTTCCCGGAATGGTACGGCTATCTGAGTCAAGAGGGAAAGGTGGCCCTCAGCATCAAGGGAGGTCCTTTTAAAGGTGAGAGGGAAACCGAGCTAGGCTGCAAGGGTTTGTGGCATCTGGCTCTTTGAGCCCTCCAAAACTCAGCATCTATTCTCTTCAAAGGCTGCTTCCACGTGCCCCGGTGCCTGGCCATGTGCGAGAAGATTTTGGAAGGCCTGCTCAACCGCATTGGAGGCTCAAAATAGACCCGTTACTGCTCCATACGAAGTGCCTGGCCATGTGCGAGCAGATTTTGGGAACCCTGCTCGACAGCATTGGAGGATGGAAATAAATCTGATATTGCTCTACATGCATGTGTGTGCACTTCTATGGGCATCATGGGAGAAAACAAGTCCCTACTTGACCAACTTTGCTGCATCTCTAAGGCGTGGTCACAAGTCGCGAGCTATGCAGTTTGGAGGCGGATCCCCGTAGCCACCATAGTCACTTAGACTGCAGGCAGGTCCCAGAGGCCACCGCCTCCAGGGAGCCTGGCCCCAGTTCCGGCCTCAACTCCTATCATCTTTGCTTCTAAGTGGCCTCTGAGCTCATGCATTCGCGATCCAACAGCACCCATTCTGCCACCATGATGAACATCCACAGTTTTAGGGTTACGTAATAGGAATCCAGCCTGTCTGAACCTCTTGGACAGCTTTCTGGTGTCCAAGAAAGGGATCTGGTGTCGCCCTGCTTATCTTATTGTCGCCACTGGCCCTTAAGGCTGCTGCAGCCTGCTTTAAACATCACAGGATTATGGTATCTGTTCACTTGGAACCTCCAGCTTGCCCCTGCATTATCCGGAAAGTCCACTCCTCGTTTTCCTCTAGTCCCACCCTCAAGAGAATCTCACAGAAGGAGAATGTTCCAAAAAACCGAGTTCTGCAGTCTTCATGGCTGTGGCAGTTCTGCTCCTGAAGTTACAAGCAGCCCAAGTCCCTCCCTAAAGCGCTCATCTTTCGGGCATACTTGAGCACAAACCCAGCTTGTTTTATCATTATTACCTCTCACCCAGGCTATATAAGCCCCTTGCTTTAGTTTGGGTATGCGAGTTCTCCTTCGATCTCTGGAACTAGACAACTCACTTCGGAGATGCTCTCCTTAAATAAACCTTTTACTTTTTCAATTCAGCTTGATCTGGCTTACCATGTCAGTGAACAAACCTTTTATGTTACAGTAAACCTGGTAGGAGAAGCTGGGCACCTATTCCTACAGGATGGACAGATCCTCTGGCTACATGGAGACCACTCTTCTCCTTTTGTCTTCCTCCCTTCTCTGCCACACGGAATTGATTTTTGACTTGGGTTAAGTTACAAGGTGCCTCTCTTCTGGTCCCGGGGCCCTAGGATCCACTGCCAGTCCATGATGGACTAGGCAAGACCTATCCATTTCTGGAAAAGAGACATTTTCCGTTCTGGGGAATGTCTGTATTAGATGTCCTTCCGAAAGGATACTCACTCCTACTTCTCCATTTCAAGTCTCTGGCTCGGGAATGGACAACTCAGCGATTAAGTCCAATCCTCAATCTTGTATGGATACATTTTATATCCAGTAAAATCAGCCTGGAATATCAGAAAACAGATCCACCAACAGTCAAGCCATAAAGGTCAGAGAGTGATAACTCACGTCTTTATTCCCAGCACAGGGACAAATATTACCAAGTGGTGACTGACCTATGCCTTTAACCCCATTGCTCTGGAGACAGAGATCTTTCTGTATTTCTCTGAGTTTAAAGCCTAAAAACAAAACAATAGTAGTTCTCACGCCTTTAATTCTAACTATGATGCAGAACTGAGCCCAGAAGTGAAACAACTGTATACTTCAGGCAGACATAGACAGACATTCAGGCATTCTGTAGGAGCAACCAGCCAGGCTGAGGACTCTCGAAGATTGCTTTTACCCTGAAAAGATGGCAGGATGAGAATTCACTGTTGTCTGTTTCCTCTCTCTGATATTTCATTTTATCCCCAATATCTGGCTCTGAGTTTTTATTAAATACCAACTAGAATTCATGCAATACAGTCTCTCCTGGGGTGCCTGTTACAAAATTTATTCAAATTGGACTGTCTCATCTCACACCATACACCCAAAACAAATGATTTGAGCTTCCTTATCTAGAGTTTTTTGAGTTCTGCACTCCTACCCTTGTAGCCAGTACTTGGGGGACAGGTTTTGTTGGCCAGGCCTGTGGCAACCCCAGGGGTCTTTTCCCCCAGGGACTGACCCTGAGCCCTGAACCATGACTGGGCTGCCTCAGTTGGTTGCACCTCACTGGCCTTTGACTCCCCTATTCCTCAACAAATCCTCTGCAATAAATCTGTTGTTTATGCTGTGTTCTCTTAGTGGCAGCCTTGGCAACCCAGTCCCCCGCCCTCACTTTGCCTTTTTTACTCACTAGGTATTTTGGTCTGCCCTTGTGGGATCCTACCTTCCTGCTCCACCCACAACAGTTCCTATCTCTCTGTTTTTTTTTTTTTCCCTGTCTGCTCTTGTACCCTACCATGAGGGATCCTACCTGACTGCTCTACCTGCCTTGATCTGTCTTCCACAGCTGGAGACACAGTGCTAGCTAACCATTTCACTTCTTCTTCACCAGATATTTGAAACTTAAAAGAGCTGAGGAGGGTCCACAAACCCTGTGCAGGAACTGAGGAAAATAGTTTTTTTTTAAAGTTTATAACCCATGAGAGTAGCCATCTAAGTCTTCCAGGCAGGCTCAGCTGCAACAGAAGGCTACTCTCCAAGCACACACCCTGGCAACTTCCCCGACGCCATTGTCACTCAGGCCTCATAGTTTCCTTGCCAATTTTTGTCACTGAAGTAGATGGGGCTGTAGGCGGAGTTTTACTTACAAGGCACCAGTCCAAGATTAATATTTATTAAAATATAAATCAACACTCATGATACAGGTAACAGCTTATAGTGGTGCCTGAACAGGGACTGGAGTATCTGAGCAATGGACGATGGATTCCAAACCAGTCTCTCCAACAGCCAGGAACCAGGAACAACAGAACTTCCAGGGTCCCAGCAGCCCCTTATCAATGGTGTTGGCCACACCCCCTCCAGGAGCCCGAGACCCTGGATAAGCATCTTCAGACCTTATCAGCTGACACTTGAATCCCACCACATCTCCCCCTTTTGTCTAAATAAGAAGGTTCTAAACTAAGACTATATACAATAGGAATTATTATGAGGTAATATCTAGTAGAGGATAAGGTACAAATTACAACCAAAGCCTAACACCTATAAAGTACATCATATATTTTTAGAATATTGGTAGATGGTAGGGTGTATAAATTACTTCAAAAGGTTCATCTGGGAAAGTGAAAATTCAATACCTGAATGTTTCTTTCTAAGGGATAATAGGGCAATAAACTTAACTATCTATTCTTCAACCCCTTCAAGACCTGAGAAGGAAGATGTATCACCTGAAAGTCAGCAGTACATGGAAGTAGAGGCTTCCAAAATTTGGGAGAGGACAGCAACACAGCTACCTGAACAATCACCTCTGATTTGTGCACCATTGAAGCATCCATTGACTACAGGCCTATGGTATTTGACAGATCTTTTCACAAGCAGGGCAATTGGAGGGACTGTCTTATCCTGTCCAGACACGTTTCATCAGTCTCCATCCATCATCCTGTTCATCCAGATTGGACATCATGTGTGTACTGTCAGCAATCAAGGTAAGGGCAGTTCTTTACCCAAACAACCATTCTCTGCCAAAAGGACAAACTCCAAGGAGTATCCTCGATGCTCAATACCATCTTAGGAAAGGAACACTGACACCAGGAGTCGTGTCTCTTGTGGCTGAATTCCAAATGTTAAATGCCATATTCTCTGGGTCTATGAAATGGTTGAAGATTCCTGTCTATCTATGATATTCTAACCTGTATCTGAGATGACTGGGATATGATACCTTAAGTAATGTTGACTGCAGTTCTTATCATCTTAAGGAATAAACCCTGTACTAAAAAATTAGAATACCTATATAAGGGGTGTACAATCCCTGAACAATTACCTTTAGTAGAACTATCGAACATTAGCCAGGGGTGTATTACCAGGTAAAGTGGCCACAGCATTTTAGACGTGTAAATGCATTTATATCATCTAAACAGAGGTATATAAATCATCTTGTGCATATATCATAACTACATCATACATTATATCTAGTATAGTTAAATGGAGGTAGTAATTGCATAATACATATGACAATGATGTGCAAATATTTTAAACAGAGGTAGAAGCATATATAAAATATAGCAATTTCAGATTCAGTTTTACATAATAGTTACAGATTCAGATTTATATCAAAGTACAAGTTGCTTTGGTTATATAAAGCAATCTCAAATTAAACTTTGTACCAATGTACAAATTATCTCAATTAAACATATAAAATGATTTCATATTTGTATCAATATACAAATATCTATGCCAGTGCAAATTGTCTTTAGCTTAGCCCACATATTCGGCTACAATTGCGTATAGGTAGGTAGAACAATCTACCTTTATCTATCCCCTTTCTCTTCTTCAAAAGAGATCTTTGAGGCTATATTATAGTTTTGTCCTCCACCCAATTTTAACTTATAACTATTCTAACAGAGTAATAATTACCCACAACCCTCAGAACACAAAACTTACTGGGAAAGGGGGCATAGTCTTTCATAAGGTTGCTTTCTGCTGACTTAAGGGCAATGACATCTCTTTGGGATCCTGTAAAAACTAAAGCAATGGTTAGGTCTTAATCGACTGACTATATACATGTATAACCATTTGCAGAATAGTGGTTAACTCCATCTGGAATTCTAATTAGAAGTGTGATCTGAAGGATAATCATAGGGAGCTATCTTGCAGCCATTTTTGAATAATCTATTTTCTGAAAACAAACATTGATTGGTGCGCACCAGGTTGTTGATTTTTCTATTTTTGCCTCTGCCTGGCTGTCTGCCTGTCTCTTTCTCTCTCACACACTCTTCCTTTTATTCTCGTTTCACTAGTAGGAGTTGTTGTGGTCGGGGCCCCATTTTGGTTCCAGATTCTTTGTAGATAGTTGATTGGAGGAAATGTTATTTACAATGTAAAACTTAAGCATTGTTGATACTCAAAAGAGATATTCATATTTTCTATGACTTCAGGTGATGTGGGAATGCCTTTCTGTATGCTGTGAATAGCACTCTTTAAATAAAGGAACCATTTTGGCCCATGACAGGCACCATAAAAAAAGTAGGAGGAGGAATCAGAATAGGTAGGAGGGGCAGAGTGGAGTCAAATACAGACTGAGTCAGAAGCCCAAAGGAGCAATATGTAAGGAACACAGGTAAGCCACAGGCCACGTGGCAATAAAGATTAATAAAACTGGGTTTATTTAAGATGTAAGAACAAGCTAGCAATGTGCCTGAGCCATAGGCCAAACAGCATGAAGTCAATATAAACATCTGAGTCATTTCTGAGGGCCTAAACAACAACAGACAGCTAAGTGGTCTGGGGCTACAGGTCTGTGGGTCTGGGCCTCAGGCAGCCCTGGGCTGAGAAAAACACATTGTAACATTCAGGAGATTGTATGCAGACAGGATGTTTGAAAGGTGTGGATACAGAGAGAAACAAGGTTTAAGATGAAGTCACAATAATATTGGTCCCTAAACATTCTGTCTTCTGTCCCACACCAGGTGGCTTTTCTGGTACCAGACAGAATTCTTCATTTTACCAATATGCTTGGGTTTAGAGAGGGAGAAAGCCACTTGCTCTCAATCTAAATCCAGCCCTATTTATAGTCAAATTAGGACTACAATTCTTTTTTGAGGTGTAGATGCAAGATGCAAAGCAGTAAGAATTGAGAGATTATCCAGTAATGCATATGTGTATCAGTTTGTCTCATAATCCATTGTTTACATTTTCTCATCATCAATCTCTACTCTATTGCAGGTGAGTAATTATTCAATGTCTAGTCAATGTCTTAAAAATAGTTGTATCCATTTTCCTGTAAAGACAAAATTGAGACCCTGCCCCAGGTTTGTTAAATGTGTTTTCCTTACCATGTATCCATTTGTCATATCAGGGATGAGCAATTACTTCTCCTCCTCAGGAAGGGACTCCTTTTTGAAGCAGACTTTTATTAGTTTTGTCGGTACCCATATCTTTTCTTTGCCTGTTCAAACAAAAGCGAAACCCCTACCCCAACGAAGCACATATCCTGGCTTCCACTCTGAAGTCAACACATCTTTGAAGTAGATGGGTTGATTTATCATGGAAGATTTCTCTATTACTCAATGTCTCTCAGCAGCTGATGTTCCCTTTTCATCAGTGTTAAGAAAATTTAAAGTCAATAAGGCATGTGCAACCTCTCCCTGGGTTTTCTTATTTCTCTCTTCTGTTTATAAAGCATCTCTTTCAGTGTGTGGTGAGATCTCTCCACAACTGCCTGTCCTGTGGGATTGTATGGTATCCCTGTAATATGCTTTATATTATAGTAACCAAAAATCAGTTTCAGTTTTCAGGAAATGTAAGCTGGAGCATTGTCAGTCTTAATCTGAGTGGGAATTCCCATTATGGCCATGGCTTCCAAAAGGTGAGTAAGTACAGCATCAGTCTTTTCAGAACTCAGGGTGGTCACCCATTGCATTCCAGAGTAAGTATTGATGGTATGATGTACATATTTCATCTTTTCAAATTCTGGGAAGTGACACACATCCATTTTCTAGTTCTCATTTCTCTGTGTACCCTTAGGATTACTTCCTGCACGTAAAGACTATTGGTTATAGAAAGAGCTAGTGTTACAATTCTTTACTATTTCATTTGCTTGATGTCAAATGATGGAAAAACTCTTCTTTAGTCCTTTGCTGTTAACATGATATTTCTTATGAAATTTTGTGGCCTTTAGAAAGTTTCTTATCAGCAACCAATCTATTTCATCATTACCCTGCGCTAGAGGGCCTGGGAGACCCGTATGTGCCCTGATAAGTGTTATGTACATACGAAGTATCCTATCTCTGATGATATCTTATAGTTGTATGAACAGTAAGGTCAAGTCTGTATCATCAGGAATGAAGTCAGAAATTTCAATATGTAAAACAACTCTTTCACCATATTGAGAATCAGTAATTACATTGGGAGGCTCTGAGAAATCTAACAACACCATAATAATTGCATATAGTTCTGACTTCTGATCAGAGTTATAAGGGCTCTGAGCCACCTTAATTAAGTCTTTAGACTTGTTGCCAGCCTTTCCTAAGTTGTTCACATCAGTATAAAATGTAGGAGCTCCAGAAATGGGCTAATCCTGTACCACATGAGGAAAGATCAATTAGTTTCCTTTATAAATTGAATTCTCTTGCTTCAAGGATATTTATTATTAATCTTTCCTAAAAACTCACTACAAGCCTTTTGCCAATGTTCACTGTCTGCCCATAATCAATCAATTTCTTCATTAGTCAAAGGCACATCAATTTCTGCAGGGTCCTTTCCAGTCAATTGGCAAAGTCTTAATTTACCTTTAAAAATTAGATCAGAATTTTTTTCAATATATGTTTTCAGCTTCTTCCTTGGCCTATTCAGCAGAAATATCCATTCTAATATAACGCTTTCTTTTTGTATTAAGATTCCTGTTGGAGATTGTCTAGAGGGTAAAATAACGAGTATGCAATCTAGGTCTGGATCCACACAATCTACATGTGTTTCTTGAAGTTTATTTTCAACCAACTCTAATTCTTTCTCAGTCTTATCAGATAATTCTCTTGGACTATTTAAATCCTTTTCACAGTCCAAAGTCTTGAACAAATTAACTAGTTCATAGCTTTTTATACCAATAATGGGCCATATATTAGCAATATCTCCTAGTAACTTTCAAAAATCATTAAGAGTCTTCAATTTATGTCTATTTAATTTTACTTTTTGTGGTCTAATTTTTTGTAAACCTATTTTATATCCTAAATAATTGATAGAATCTCCCCTCTGTATTTTCTCTGGAGTAATTTGTAGTCCCCAATAAGGCAATATTTTCTTTAATTCTTCAAACAATGTTTCTAATGTTTTTGGGTTTGGGTCATCCATATAATGGTAAATGGTAGATTGTGGGAAGCACTTGTGCAGTATTTCTAGTGGTTGTTGTACAAAATACTGGCATAAGGTTGTTACATTGTGTTTTCTTGGTCCCAGGCAGACAGAGGCCCAGACAAACAAACCTACAGCCTGCTGCTGTTTCTCAGGCCCTGAGAAAGGACTCAGAAACTTATATTAACTTCATGTGGTTTGCCCTATGGCTCAGGCACATTGCTAGCTTGCTCTTACTTCTAAAATCAACCCATATCTATTAATCTTTCCTGCCACATGGCCCATGGCTTACCTGTGTTCCTTACATGTTGCTCCTTTGGGCTTCTATGGTGCCTGTCATGGGCCAAAACAGCTCCTTTATTTAAAGATTGATATTCACAGCATACAGAAAGGCATTCCCACATCAAATAACTGTAATAGGCCATCCTTTAGGTAAAAGAGAAGGTAGAGGAATACCAGATTGTAAAGAGCCCATAGATTGAATCACTTTATTAATTTCTCTTAGATCTGTCACCATCCTCTATTTTCTAGATTTTTTCCTTAACAACAAAAACAAGAGAATTCCATGGACTGGTTGATTCTTCCATATGCTGAGCCTGTAAGTGCTTCTGTATCAACTGTTCCAAAGCCTAAAGTTTTTCTCTTTTCAAAGGCCATTGTTGAACCCAAATAGTCTTTTCTGTTAACCATTTCAAAGGCAGTGCTGTGAGTGTCCTTTTAGATTCTGTGGTTATTGGGCAATTCTTTTGTACAACCCGAATGGCTGGTGAATTTTATTCATAGCACCTTAAAACATCACTTTTGGAAACATAATTGAGTCTCTGGTTGATATCAGAACCGGGAGGGATTTTAATCTGGGTATTCCATTGCAGTAAAAGTTCACCACCCCACAGATTCACGTTGTCAGCCATATATGGCCTCAACCATCCTTTCTGACCTTCTGGTCCTATGCATTTGAGCCATCTCACACTCAGTTGCACCTGAGATACTATTCCAATACCCAGAAATTGGATATCCACTGCCCATAAAGGCCATCTTGGATGCCATGATTGTGGGGTTATGATCGAAACATCAACCTCCATGTTGACTAAACCCTGGATATAAATATTATCAACCCATATTTTCAATTTTGGTCTTTGTTCATTTATTGAAGTCTGCCAAAATATTCGTTTTGTGATTCTTCTTGGAACTTCTGATTTTTATTTTAATTTATTATATTATCTAATACTGTATGGTCTTCTAGATCAGGTATTGCATGCCCTACTTGTCCTGAGAATGCAGGTCTTCTATTGTGACTGGATATAATCTTACCTTCCTCGAATTTGGAGTCTGAGTGTTGGGGGCTTCCCGGAGGAAGCCCTGAATGGTGTTTCCCGATGGTAAAGGGTTGCCTTCTTTGTCCCTGGTAGATCTATTTTCATTGGTCCAATGCCTTCCCTTGCCACACCTTCTGCATAATCCAGAAGGCAATGGCATTTTGTGTGAATTAAACCTAGATTGGGCATTATTTCCAAGAGTACCTTGTGTACAATTCTGTTTTATATGGCCTTGTTTACCACAGTTGAGACAAGTGATGCCTTGGTTCCTCACCCTAATATTAGCAACAGCCTGGCCTACCCAATTTTCCTCATTCATTTCAATGGAGAGATTCAGCATTGATTGTGCATTGAATCCATTCTTCTATAGGTGCGGCTCTGATCTTTAAAGGCATAAGTATTCTTCTACATTCCAGATTAGCATGATCAAAGGCCAGAGAAAGTATTAATTGCTTACTAATTTCTGGATCTGATACTGCTCTATGTACAGCCATGGGAAGCCTCTGTAGAAAGTCAGTATAAGGTTTTTTTATGCCCTGTTTGACCTTAGTATAATGCTCAATTTTTTTGACCTGGGTCCAAAATCTTTTCCCAAGCATTCAGTGCAGCAGTATGGCATAGTAATAAAGTATACTCACCATAAGTAATTTGAGCCTTCACATCAGCAAACATGTCTTCACCAAGGATTTGGTCCTGAGAAGCAAAGAAACCCCTAATTTTTCCTTGGTGTTCTAAGGTCCTTGGTCTCCCTTCTAAACCAGCTTCTCCACTGTAAATTCTGACTTTGGTCCAAGACAGCAGCCGTTAGCTGCATCTAAACAATTGGTAAAAATCCGGTTTTTTTGCTGACCATGTATTTAGAAGCTGCTTTATATAAGTACAGTGTATACCGTACACTAATATTGCCTCTTTAAAATCCTTGATGTCTCTCGTATGTACTGGCTCATAACTATACTCTACATATTCTGAGGATCCCCCAGATCCTTTCTTTGTCTGAACAGTAGCTGGGAACAATAGTGGTGGGGAAGGGGGTATCCCTGTCATGTTTACCACCTTAGCTAGAGTATCTCTAGTACCATAATAATCCATCGGGAGTTGACCTGAACTGTTCTGAGCATAAGATGCATCACTACCCTTTTCCAGTATTGCAATATTGTCCTCCTATTCTTGGATTTTGGATACTAATAGCTTCCATTCCTGGAGTATAAATACTACTGATTTTTCTAGAGCTTGATTTTCCTAATGAAGCAGTCCTTCCAAAGACCTCACTGAACCAGCAATTTTTCGATTCCCATCATTAACATAATTAATGATTTTCTTGTTCTTGTCTTGTTTGCATCATTTACATAGAACCTATATTTTTCTTGTACAGTGTTATCCATATCCAAAGAGGAAGCCTTATATGAAAGCTTGTTGTAACCAGTTTCCAGAGTATCAATCTTATCTGCCATTTTAGTGTTTGAAATTTCCATGTCACATATCCTGGACATCAAGTGTTGATTTACATTTTTTACCTTATTAACCTCGTTTACTATTTTTGTGTTTGATATTTCCATATCACATATTTTGGACAGGAATTGTTGATTTCCATTCTTCACCTCTTTAACCTCATCTGCCACAGCAGTGTCTGAAGTTTCCATATCAGATAATCTGGACAGCAATTGTTGATTTCTATATGTCACCTCTTTCATCATTCTCTTATTTTGAAACACAAAATAGAGAAACAAGCCAAAAAATAGTAGGACTGGGGTATTGAAGCCTTCAAGATATTCATTCAAAAACTTGTCAATCACCATGGAAAAACAGGAACTGAAGTCATTAATAGAATAATTATCAGCCATTGTGTCAATTCAGGTGTAATGACAACGGTTGGTTGACAGGTGTCACAGTAGCATTCAATGCTCTGCTCATTATATGGCAGATGCAGAAACTCTCAGCAGCAGGAGGCTACCTACAGACCCTACCTGGTCTTGAAGGGCCCCAGCAGGCAGAATACAGTTCTTGGAAGAAGCAAATTCTCACAAACTAATGCAGGATATCAATCACAAAATAGAAGGGTTTTTCTTTTCTTTGTTTGCTGCGAGTGCCCAGTGGAAATTATAGTTGCCTGGGTCACAATCAGCGACCATGTGGGCTGGCTGGGGGGGAGGTGCGTGTGTGTGCTTTGGCTACTTGGGAAAGATGGGGGAAGCTGCTGTAAAGGCAGGCAGTGGCAGGCCAAGTGGATTGGGGACCATGCCTGCGCCTTGCACCAACAGGCTGGGCTGGCGAGCCTGCGCGCTGTGCATGTGGGTCAAAAACCACACCAGGCAAGTGAGAGGGAGCTTTAAGCCCAGGCACTAGAGTGAAGGGTCTCAAAACTGAACAGTCTGTATGTCCCCTGCCCTCTTATAATGTTCAAAACACAAAGGGACCCTGTATGCCCGAGGACACAGGCTGGAGGACGTTGGGCGACAGATGTAGGCAGAGTTATACTTACAAGGCACCAGTCCAAGATTAATATTTATTAAAATATAAATCAATACTCAGGATACAAGTAACAGCTTATAGTGGTGCTTGAATAGGGACTGGAGTATTCGAGTGATAGATGATGGATTCCAAACCAGACTCTCCAGGAGCCAGGAACCAAGAACAAAAAAACTCCCAGTGTCCCAGCAGCCCCTTATCAGTGGGGTTGGCCACACCCCGTCCAGGAGCACGGGGCCCTGGGTAAGCGTCTTTGGACCTTATCAGCTGACACCTGAATCCCACCACATGGGACCTCCTCCTTTCCACCTTGTACCCTACCAAATCCTTGCATTCATTCAGAACAAAATTTTTCACACTCTTCTCTAGTCATACCTGTCACTTCCATTAAAATAGTTGAACCAACCTACCTGCTGGTCAGGACCTCTTCTCAAAAGGCTGAATTAATTGCCTTGACTAGAAAAATTCAAATAGCTAAGAGACGAATGTCTATATTGACTTTAAAATGCTTTTTTGTAGTCTATACACATTCTGTCTTTTGGAAGGAGAGGGGATTCCTCGCTACTGATGGCATTGCCATTGTCATGGACTCCTCATAGCCAAGCTCTTGGAGGCCTCCCAGTTCCCTGCAGAGATAGTCTTAAGCCACTCCCTGGGACATCAGACATGCTCCATCATTTCGGACATCCACCAAGCCTTACATATAGACCCCAATGCCTTGCTTCATTTTATAGATCCACTCTTTGGACCTACCCATCTTTGAATGGGAATCACATTACAGTGAAGGAAGTTAGGACTGTCAATGATAATATGCTGGACTGCTTAAAAATGAAAGAACTAAATGGGAGAATAATTAATCTTGATAAAGTTATATAAAGTTAATTATAAACATCAGTTTTATCATTTTTGTATTATTACTAAAAAGTTGGTTAATACGAGTGCTGAGATATCAGGGTGTGGTTATTATACAGAGAAGTACTTTTAAGAACAAGATACCCATATTCCTAATAGGTGGAATAGGTGGTTTAGGTCATTCAGTGAATGGGTAGTGGGTAATGTCATTGTTTATAGTGGCTGTTTACTGATTGTTTTGATAACAATCAAGAAAAAGCTGAACAAAGTAAAATAGATTCAGAGGTTTTGTTTTGAAAAGAATTCATACAAACTTCAAATTCAAGTTGTAAATACTTTTACATTGGCTTATATTTTTGTATATTGATACAAGTTGGAGATTATTTTTGTTAGAATATACTGCACATACATTTCTACTCTTACTTAATATATTATTACTATACAACTCATTTAAAAATGTTTGCATTTAAGAATGCAAGTTCTACTCTTTGAAAGTTATTACTATAAACTATCACAACAAAGAACTGCAGGCTAGTAGTATTATTAAAATCAAACTTGTAGCCATGTTAAGTATGTTTTCAAGGTCAAACAAAGATAAATTTTAGATAGACAACTCATCTTCAAATACTTCAGAGATCTATAGAGTATGGGATTTCTTAATAATAGATTTTTTTTTTTTTAATGAAAAGGAGAAATGTCTGCTTCTGGCAATACCAGTTTACTTCAGAGAAGTTGACGGACATTGAAGAAAATTTCATATCAAGTTTACTTTCTTTGTTTTAAAAGTTAGTCACTGGGCAAGAAAATACCTTTGTCTCTACTGCTGACATTAAGCTCTCAGCCTGGGACAAGTAGGACATAAAATAAAGGACTACCAATTTTTTGCCAAGATAAAATGAGATAGCCTTTCCAAATAGAATGTCCTGCTTCACAGACAAATCTGTCTGATAAGCTAGGCCTCTAGGTCAAATATAGATGCCTCAATGTTCCAGAGAAACCATAAGTGACTTTCCAGGCAGATAACTGGGTTTTGTTTTGTTTTGTTTTGTTTTGTTTGTTTTTTTTTTTTTTTGTCATTTCTCACATTTTGGGGAAGTCACTTATTTGATGAAGTTAAAGACCTTATATTTTACAACCACTGCCTGCCTGGGAGCCTGGAAATCCCTCTGTAAACTAAGCCAGCCTCAAACTCAGATCTGCTGGGAATAAAGGTGTAGGTCACCACTCCCAGTCTTTCCCAGTGCTGAGATTAAAGGTATAAATTATGACATTCTGATCATTGTGGATTGACTGTGCATAGATCTATTCTCTGAGATTTCAGGCTGTTTTTTGTTAAATATGAAACATATCACCACACAGGATTTGTTATTCTAAATTAGAAGTTCCTAGTTCTTGTCTGCCTGTATCGGGACAACTACTATATAATCTACCACAAAGTATTCATACTTCCTGTGCTCATTGTCTCATATAGACTGCATCTGTGCCAGGCTAAATTTTTAGCTTTCTCTTCGAGGGAAGAGGACACAAAAGACATGCCTTATGAACATATCATATCACTGGTGAATAGACTACTGAAGGTTTGGCAGAGTTAAACTTGAGATAATCTCCAAGGTCTAACTTTTACCCATCCTTCTCTCAGGCTATGAAGCATTCCTATCTGTTCTATGGCCTAGATCAGAAGCTGATGAATCAGGCCTCTCAAGCTATGCTAGAGAATTTCAATGTCAAATATGTCTTCCTGCATGTCAGAAAGAGGTGAAAGGCAAGCTGGGGCAAAGGGCAAAGCTGGAGACTAGAGAGGAAGAGGTACCTAACTAAAAGAAGTTCTGGGTCTTGCTGCCTTCAGAAGATTATGGAAAGTAGCACTAGTGGTAAAGAAGTACCTATAAGAAAGGCAGAACCTGGATATGGCCTGCCGTCCTGTTTGGCCAAGTTTGTAAAGCTCAGAAGTGCCTTATTTCTCTGTAGTAAGAAGGTAATCTCTATCCCAACACAGCTGTCCTCTCCCAAATTTTGGAAGTTACTACTCTCATGTGCTTCCATCTTTCAGGTAATATATCTTCCTTCTCAGGTCTTGAGGGGGTTGGAGCAACAGCTCCATTGTGGCTCCTTTTATGAACATAATGACTTCTTTGTTCTCTTTCTTTGTTGTTCCTCCCATTCAACCATTCCATTCTCTCATGTTCTCTTCCCACCTCTCCTTGATTGCTCCTCCAATATGATCCCAGTTTACTCAGATTTTCTCTATATTGCCTTCCCACTGTGAATCGTGGATATCTCTTATAAGTGCCTCCTGTTACCTAGCTGCTTATAGCCTGGTTATTATCCTTTGCTTTATGTCTAAAATCCAACTACGAGGGAGTATATAACATGTTTGTCTTTCTGAGTCTCTGTTACCTCACAGGATGATATGCTCTCCAGATCTAGTTATTTGCCTGCAGATTTCAGGATGTCTTCTTTCCTGCTGTGTAGTACTCCATTGTATAAATGTGTGACAATTTTTTAACTAATTCTTTAGGTGAGGTGCTTCTAGTTTGTTTCCAGATTGTTGCTGTTGCAAACGATGCTGCCCTGGGATAAGAATTCGCATCTTTTGGGGATACGCCCAATACTGCTATTGTTGGATCCTTGAGGAGATTGATTCTCTGTTTTCTGAAGAATCTCTATGCTGATTCCAAAAGTGGCTGTACATATTTATGTTTCCACCATTGATGGAACCGTGTTCCCCTTGCTTCACATCACTTCTAGCATAGTCTGTAATCTGTATTTTTGATCTTAACCATTCTGACAGATGTAAGATGGTATCTCAGAGTTGTTTTGACTTGCATTTCTCTGTTGAATAAAGATGTTGAGCAATTCTTTAAGTGTCTTTCAGCTATTTGAAATTCTTCTGTAGAGAATTTTCTATTTATATCTGTGCCACATTTTTAATTGGATTATTTGGTTTTTTGACTTCTAGTTTCTTGATTTATATAAATATTTAAGAGATCAAGCCATTGTCAGAAGTAGGGTTGGTGAAGATTTTTTTTTTATTTCCATTCTGTAGGCTGTAATTTTTGTCTTGTTGACTATATCCTTTGCCTTATAGAAACTTGAAGGTCCCATTTATTAATTGTTGCTTTCAGTGTCTGTGCTAATGGCATTATATTAGGAAATGGTCTCCTGTTCCGATGTATTTAAGGCCATTCTGGTGGGAAAAATTTATGCTGGACCAAAAGTTCTGACTACAAATGGCACCCAATGTGGAGCATGTACATCTACATAAAGCCTGAGAAAACTTTAAAAGGGGGTTCTAGAATGCAGAAATAATGCCAAAACAACTTTCTAGTTGTATTTTTAAAGTGGGCTACTGGGGTACAGAGAACTTGTGGGAGAGTGGTTTGCAAGCTTGACCAATAGCATGGCAGGTTACCAAAGTCTCACAGGAGCCTTGGTATAAGAACAAGCTGCATATGACTGATTTATGGCTACTGCACATACAGACAAAAAGGGAAGAGTCAAGCATGGCTTCTTGGTAGCCGTTTTTTTTAAGGAAATGTCAGTTTTCTGGAGGCAAGCAGAGGCACTATTGTTGCATTCCATTAAGGAAGAATTCCTGGCTCAGCTTGGGTGGCAAAAACCATGGTCTTAAATCTCTGAGTCAATTATTTAGGATGCTTGGTATTTTAAGGTTTCGAGGAAGTACAGAAATTTCTGACTATACTGTTGTCTGATATTCTGACAACAAAGTTTGTTTTAAGCCAGAGGGTAGAGTCAAAATTAACCAAAATTAACCACACAGGTTTGGAAGACTTAGGACATACAGAAGACAGGAAGTGAATGAAGACCTCAGTCTTTTGGATTGAGAAATGGGAAAGTCAGTGGTGGATTTTCTATTTTTTTTGTATTTTTGTTCTTACCCCAATATTTGACTTCTGAATTTTATTGATAAATAATAGTTTACATCAATGTATCACCTGATGTCCAGCTCAGGAAACAACATCACATGATAGTCAATTACCATGGCTTTGCAGCTGACAGAGATTCTGAATCAGATCTGCAGCACCCCTATCTGGCTTTTCCTTTCCTCCTCCAACCTCTCTGAGTAAGTCTGAGATTTTCATTTTGTAGCCTCTCTACAACAGCCTACAGCTGCTGGCTGAATTTGACAGATCCCAAAACCACATGTGTTGGGCTAACATGCTGGAGTTATCAGCCCACAACTGCCAGGCTCTGTTGTCAGGAAGTTCCTGCCCCACAGGTTTCTCTTACACAGTTTCCTCTGTCTGCTTTTCAGACAGCTGGATCCTTGGCTCTTTTGCCCCATGAACTGTAGGCTTCCCCTTGACCACCTCCTTGGGCTACTACCACACTAGTTCAGCTGCTTTGATACCCACTTTGGCCTCTATTGTTGTAATTTCCACACACTCAACTCACAGTTACACAAGATAAAGCTGCATTTTCTCTCAGCCAGACTGTGCACTATAGGTTGTCTGAGCCTAACTGTGCTACACAGCAGCTGCTAGTCTCAGACTTCAATGTCATCACCAGCAATTTTGGTGAGGTGAATAGCAATTCTTAATGAGAGATGATTAGTTAAGAAAAATGAGTTTCTTTCTATGTTAAAAATGAGAAATATTATTAAGATGGAGTGAGTTAAGTCTCTGTATGATTCCACAATAAATAATTGGAAAATGGAACATTTAGGTGAAGGATTAACTTAGTTGGCATTTTACAAAATGTCTGTTATAATCACTATCAGTTTGGTAATTAATGTTTTATTCCTAAAAATGTTGTTTGATACTGGAGCCAAATACAAAAATTGGCAGATAAGATACAATCTTTAAAGACATACTATTTTACTGGAGGAACTACCTGAATACCCCTTGAAGGGGGGTGATGATAAGGTATAAAGTTAGTGACATGGGAGTCAGATGAGAAGCAAAGAGTGGATTCATTTATTTTGGATATATGGTGAACCTATATACCACCTCCCAATTTCCAATAGCTGACTGAAGACTCTTTTGCTATCTCTTTTTTATTGGCCTCCAACATCTTGATAATCATGCATCACCAATCACTATGTTCAGCTGCAG
This sequence comes from Phyllotis vaccarum, assembly GCA_033318265.1. Classification (NCBI taxonomy): domain Eukaryota; kingdom Metazoa; phylum Chordata; class Mammalia; order Rodentia; family Cricetidae; genus Phyllotis; species Phyllotis vaccarum. Next base: position 11,139,917 of record JARWLC010000005.1, read on the forward strand.
ACTTCAAGTTGGCTCAGCAAAAATTAACTATTGTGCATGCCTATTCACATTACCTAGAACAGGGAAACAGTGGACTTATTAGGGTAAATGGCTGGGTTCCTTCTAAAATACTAATGAAACTAAGGAAAATGTTAGCACATGGAGTCTTTAGCAAAAGTTACCATACCACTGCATTAAGAAACTGAGGAGGAGCAGCCTGGTTATTAGAAAACTAACCTTAATTTATTCATTTACAATTTGGGAACATTCACTAGATGACAAGCCTTCACAAGGCTATTCATAAGTTAACTTGGATCCTATAGAAATGTTAGATTTGAAGAGATTTAAGAAAGCAATAGTTTTATATGGTAGACATTCATGTTTTGTGAAGCAGATGCTAAATTGATGGAACACTTAGAACAGAACTATTTCACTAGTTTAAAATGATTTAGCTACAGCAACATTGGAAGCAAGTCTTCAGTTGCAGTGGAGATACTTGCAGTGAGACAAAGATAAAGCCATTAAATAATGTGAATGGGTTTGATGTTATGAAATTTTCAAAGGTCAAATCTTTGTTGAGAATCATTATGCTGAGGTAGAAAAATTGAATACAATTGATAATCACACCTTGGCCATATGTTGTCCAGAAGATTTGAATGCCTGCACAAAATTGATGGAATAATATAGGATCCAGAAGATAGGCTAATATAATTGTATATTTGTCTTTTGAAAATGCTAATTAAAAATATTAAAGCATAATCATGCCTTTAAAAAAAGACCAGCACCCATACAAAAATAGATTAGAAATACAGCTGGTATTGAATCTTCTACATATGATGATACTTGGATAGACATGTGACAACTAAATATGTCTTAAAATATCAAATGTTTAAATTGTGGTAAGCCAGGCAATATGAAAAGGGATTTTTGGCCAAGCAATTAAAGAAACAATGTGTTTTCTAAAGAAAAAAACAGAAGTCCCAGCCTTCTAAAATATGCTGAAGATTTGGCAAAGGTCAAAACTGTACTAATGAATGTACATAGACATATAATAGAAGAGATAGCCCTTTGCCATCAGTACATGCTATAAGATGCCTTTTGAAAGCCACATATCAAATTTGGTTCCATTTTCCATGTCAGCATTTGGAGAACTCTTCCACAAGCAGTTAAAAGACTTAATGCCAGGTATAGAAAACCATATTGCTCTGGATGACAGAATAGCTTCGGAAAAGAAAAAAAAAAGTCTGGGAGAAACAGCAAAACAGAATATTTTAGCTGATGTTTATAAATGATCAAAGTAAAAATTATGGAGAAATGACACTGTAACTGACGGCTTGTATGACACTGAAAAGATATAACAATAATTACACCAAAATGTTGAAATATAAACTGGCCTCTTCAGCAGATAAATATTCAAGTTTTAAGGATTGGAGAGAAGCATGAGATGAGTTAAATGTAGAGATCTGGAAGGAGAGAAATGACAATTAATGTTATATGTAAATAATAGAGCAATAAATTAATGGGAATATAATATGGTACAACAATGAAATATCCAGATAAATGTTCCCCCAGTCTCAGAAAAAAACATAAACTGATATATATATTTCTGGGGAAACTATTAAAAGGTATTTTCAAGAACAGTCCTTGATCATTTTGGTGGCAAACAGAACACAACAGTTGCTGATCTTAAAAGTTACCTATAGTCCTACCTTTAAAATGGTTAACTGACAAACCTGTCTAAGTGGAACAATTGCCTTTGACATCAGAAAAACTACAGGCATTAGAACAACTTGCATTGTATTAGTAGTTGAATTCTTAACATATATAAGAATTGACAAGTCTTTGGAATTTTTCTATATTTGTCATTATAAAGAAATCTGGAAAATAGAAAATGGTAATAGATATGAGTTATTAATAAGGTGATTCAGCCAGTAGGATTTTTATAGTCTGGCATTTCTTGGCCTTCTTTATCACCTGAAGATGGGTCTATTATAGTGATTGATTTAAGAGACTGCCTTTTCATTATGCCTTTGCAAAAATATGACAAAAATTTGCCTTCACAGTGCATACTAATAATCATTTCCAGCCGGTTAAAATATTATTAGAAACTTCTTTCACAAGGAATGTAAAAGAACCCTACCTTGTGCCAATATTTTATAAAACAATCATTGACAATAATTCATGATCAGTTTTCTCAGTCTATAATTTATCAGTATATTGATGACATCTTACTAGATGATTCAGCTGCAGATACCTTGGAGAAAATGTTTAAAGCTGTAAAATAAATTTATTTGCCTTGTTCAGGAATACAAATTGCTCCTGAAAAAAAATACAAAGAAGAAATCCTATTATATAGGATACAAGATAGGTTTATAAAAATTCAGCTACAAAAAGTACAAATTAGGAGAAATCTCGTTATATCCCTTAATTGGATTAACAACTAATATAGCCTATTAAGAGCAGTTCCAGGGTTACAAAAAGTACATTAAAAAAATCCAAGCATAGCAAAACCTAATTTAGGATTTTCTATTTTAGAAATATTTTCTAGGATCAGAATAAAGTACACACAAAGTGTCTGAGTCATTCTCTTTATTTCTTTTTCAGATCTAATTATAAATCTTCTCTTCAGCTCTAATTCTCAGTTTTAATTTCTGCTAGTTTTGACTTGCTTTGCTCAAGTTTTAACTTGCTTTAAAAAACTGTCTCAACATTACATTTACATTCCATGTTACATTCCTCATACAGTTATATTCGTATACACATCTTTGCAGAGATATTGCTGTATTTCTTTTATATTCATATGTCTATACACACAGCCCTTTACACACACACACACACACACACACACACACACACACACATACACACACACATGTACACAACTTATCCAGATCTTTTCATAACTGTTGTGTAAAGGCATTAGAAAACTTATTACTTAGCTCTTATTAGCTCTTCTTCATAGACAAACTGAAAAAATATGCTAATTTTGCAGGATCATAAAACATTTCTTGAGTAAACAATTAGAGACAGAACAATATCTCAATGTTACCAGCTTGACTTGGTACAACAGACATTTGGAAAATTGTCCTTGAACAAATTGTTTCTAGGGAAAACTTAGTCTATAGTTGAATTTATTTTAAGGACTTAGATAAATGTATAAAAGGCTATCTTTTTAACTAAGATTTTTCTTATATCACTCTGTGTTAGTGTTATAAAAACAAAACCTAACTGTCTTATAGTTTTTGTGGAACAATACATCTACTAATGAAGCATATTTAGTATATTTACATTTCTCAAAATTATACAGGTTAATGAAAAGTCATCTTCCTGACCATTCATGGACATATGTACCCATAAGATTCAGATGTAATCGTGAGATTTCATATTTGTACGGTATGAGATTATCCATTACAATGCAGACATTGGGAAGATACTATGGCTGTTTTTGCACATGTGAAATTACAGACATGAGAAATAGTTTTCAGAGTCAGTGGTGTTCTAAACCATGCTTAAATGAGGTTCTATACCATCAGAGAATTATTTAGCTGATTGGTTGGCATCTGAATTATCAATTACTATTTGATGTATTTGTGGCATGGCCCAAAGTAGCTCACAACAAATAAAATATTAAGTAAACTTATTTCAAATCTTACAAGGTAATAGGACTTAAAGAGTCACCCCCCCACACACACACAGACACACATAAAAAACCCCAAAACAAACATCTGAGGCTGAGAGAGAATTACTTGGGAAGAAAAGAACTTACAAGATCCAAATGTGGGTTCTGGTTATTTTTGCCTTCTACACCTTCTCCCTGGAATTATAATACAGATAAAAGATAATTTCTTAGAATTAATATTTTTACCACACACAGAGTTAAAAATATAAAGACCTATGTATTAAAATTTTCTCAATTCATCCTTAAATAGGAACTAAAACTTAAACAGTTATCTGGAATAGACAAAGCAGAAACTATGATTCCTTTTTATAATGCTAAAATTTTCTGTTTATGGGCAGAAAATGAACACTGGCTAAATCTTACTGTAATATTTTAGGGGAGATTATCAAAAAAATTCCAAAATCAAGGGAGTTCAGTTTATAAAGAGAACTGATTATATTTTTTTCTCATAGTATATATAGGTAATAACAATTTCTAAAGCCACTACATTCTATACTGATGCAAAGTGTCCCAGAAAGATAGGTTATAAGTCAGAAAATTTAAATAAAGTGGCTCAAAGTGTTTATGATTCTTTTCAAAATAGAGAGTCGTGTACTATACTCATAGTATTCTTCGATTATTCAGAACATCTTAATATAGTTACTGACATTCAATGTGTAGAAAGATTGTTTTACTATTAAAAGTGATAAACTTATTTTAGAAGATTGAGAATTAACCTTATTTATTTAATTAATTACAAGAAATAATCAGAAATAGAAATCATTCTTGGTAGGTAACCATAGTAAATTTAATTTGGATCTACCAGGTCCTCTAATAAAAGGTAATGACAAAATTAATGTTATTGGTAGGAAATATGCTGAAAGCATCAAAATTCTATAATAAATGAACATGAATAGCAAGGGTTTGAAAATGTTTTTTTGTTTTTTTGTTTTTTTTATAACTTGTCAACAAGTCAAAGCAATTGTAAGAAAATGTTCTACTTATTCTTTGTATAACCAAATTCTATTACCTGCAAGTACTCGAAAATAAAATTTGGCAAATAGATTTGTTTTATTTTCACAGTTGCAAATTTAAAATAAGTATACCATACCTTAGATACATATCCAGCATTTCAATAGACAATTATTTTGCAATCTGAAAATCTTAGCTCTGTAATTAAATATTTGTTAGAAATTAGGGCTATTATGTTGAATTAAATACCTGATGAATTTAATCTTTCTGTATACTTTAGAGATGTGTTGACCTCTGAATGAAAATCAGGATTTGTGTTATGTTGTGGAAGAGGATTTTCTTTTGATTCTACAGAAGAAAAAAAGCTATTGCTACCATTATAACTGATAAAAAATAGATTTATACAGGCAAACTTTCTTGTTTAGAAGAGGCAATAGTTCATTAAGCAGCATGACCATTCAATCTAAACTAATTTGTAAATCAAAGAAATGTTTTTTATTTGATCAGATATAACTTGCCAAAAAAAAACCTCCCCAAAGCTAGGGTTGAGGAAGGGTTTTGCTTTTATCTTTCCAGAAGAATAAAAGCATCCACCTAAGGAATCTGAATACTACTGAATACTACTGAACCAATGAGACATTTGAATAACAAAGACATGTGATTTAGACAAAATATCCAAGGAAAAAAAGTAAATTGGCCTATTATAACATCATATTCACAACAAAATAAAATTTCATAAATCTTCCCAAATGTGTTTTTTTTTTTTTCTGTTTTCTAAAGACATAAAATCAAGTGGTCCATTTCTAGTCACAATTCAATTATACAGTAAAACTGAATTTGGAGTTGGAGCATGGCTCTCTCCTTCTCTAAACCCAGTCTTAGTAAAGGAAGATATAAAATTTCTGTTCTATCTAAGAGCCACCTGATATGGGACAAAAGAAAAACCAAAATTAGGAGATGATTCTATGCAACTAATCTCATAATGCTTTGGTTTTATTTTGACTGCTTAAAACTCTTCTAAAGGTATAAGTATTATCTCTAAACTTATAAAAGTTATATATGTATACATAATGCTTTGTCATAATGTTAGTTGTCATACAGAATACTATTTCTTTAAAAAGACTTCATCTAGCCTTTTGTATATAATTTTTGGGTGAGTATCAGGCAATCAGGATTAAACCTTTTTGTTCTGAATATACATACCTAATTGTGTGCCTTTAGCTTCCTCAAGATATGCTGCATATAACATTAAAATTTTTTTTGTAGTTTTCCATAGTCATTCTTAAAAAGACCATCAATGCCTCTAAAAAGAAGATGGTAATGCCACTAAAATGACAAACACCACCTCCAGATAAGGTTTGGACTACAAACTGCTCAAGACAATTTCAAAGTGGCTAGGTGAGATGGTCCAATCTCAGATTACTGTAGCCAGAACTTGAGATAATCCCTGTACTTCCCCATTATACAGAGACTTGCTGATGATGACACAGATAGCTCACCTGTAACTTGACCATTTTTCCATTTTTATGGGTTCCCTAAAGGTTCCATCACCCCAAGAAGGCAGGAAATAATTTTAAGAACATTATACCCACATTCCAAAGAGTTCGGGGTAGGTAGTTTTTGGTCATTTGGTGGGTTTTGCATATTTGTTATTGTTTAGAAGATTTGTTACAAGTTGTTACTGATAAATGATAATGGTCAGGAAAAAGCTGAACAAAGATTAGATTCAAGGACCTCATTTTGAATAAAAGGGAGATATAGAAATAATAAGATAAAAGTGTAGGTTACTCAATCTACTTAAAAAAAACAACTATTAGTCTTAAATAGTTTACATTGACATAGTTTGTTATATTAATACAAAATTGAGGTTAGTTTTTATACTGTGTATATGCGTTTAGTCTTGTTTAAAGCACTATAATTATGCAGCTCATTTAACAATGTAATGCAAATTTCTAATTTTTGAAAGTTATTATTACAAGCTATTTAGAATAATAAAGAAATATAGTTTAGTAGTTGGTCAGCTATTACAATCAAACTTGTAGTCATGTTAGATATATTTTCAAGGTCAAAGAGAAATATATTAGATAAATAGGCAGTCTTCAAACATTTTAGAGTTATAGAGAATATGGTATTTAAGATGCTTTAATAATATAAGGCTTTTTGTGGCAATGAGACATCTCTGCTTCTGGCAGCAACAGTCTACTTCAGAGTAGATAATAGGCATCAAAGAAAGTTTGTATGGAGTTGTCGTCTTTTTTGGCAAATGTTAGGTACTTAGCAAGAAACTATACTTGCCTCAACTTGCTGACAGTATGGTTTTCAAATTGGACAAGCAAAGCACTTACACAAAAAGAAACTGGCAAACTTTGTCAAAACAAGAGAGACAGTCCTTTAAAATTTCCCTTTCACAGAAATGTCTGTCATGGGTTCTAGGCCTGTAGAATAAAAATTGATGCCTTAGTATTGCAGAGGAACCTTGAGTGATTGTCCAGGAAGCTGGCTGATTCTGTCATTTCTTAGTTTTGGAAATATTTTGCTGCACTTTATATTTACTCAGGTAATATTTATATCTTCCTTGGGACTCTAATGGAGCTAAAGACTAAAGAGTTATAGTTATAGTTTTTCTTTATAACAAATTTAGAAAAGAAACTCACCAAAGAGCTAATAATTGTAGAAGTTTGAAACACATCAAACATAGTTTTAACTTGTTAATTCTAAGTAGAATAGAAAGTAAATTAGGTACAATACGTTTCCTAACCAATATAAGATAAAAAATGGAATATTGTCTGTGAATTTGCCAAATGTAAATGGAATGGGCATTATTAATGTAAATCTTACCTGTATATATATATATATATATATATATATATATATATATATTACTTATATATAATTTTTAATATATTAGAGAGAATCTTTTCATTATATTTAGACAAAAGAGAGAAATGTTGTATGATACTTTGATCACATCTTGAGAGTAAAGCTTGCTTGGAATCAGAGGGTATTGCTAGACACTAGCTGACCAAAAGTAAGCATAGCGGTCTTGGAGGACTGAGCATACATAGAAGACAGAAAGTATGTCAGGGCTGAGAGATGATTTCAGCATTTTAGTTACTTGTATCATCTCTGCCACTTCTCTGATCATTAATGTTCTTACCCAATATCTGACTTCCAATTTTTATTGATAAAGAGTAATTAGATAAACACTTTAGGCTCAAAAACAAACAAACAAACAAACTGATAAGCACCTAAAGAAAGAGCATATGTACTCTGCCTCGTGGTTTTGGTTTTCTCTCTATCATGAAAGATGAATATGGCAAAAAAAAAAATCTTTAAAAAGGGGCTGATAATTGTGTATCAAGTCAAGAAGGCAAAAGAAAAGTAATAGTTCCATTTCTTATTGTTTGTTTGTTTTTATTTGGCCTAAAGCCTAAGTACATGTGTTCCTTCTATTCCTATTTAAAACACTTCTTTTACCTCATCTCACTTCATCTCTATGCACTCACAGGCCTGTACAATGCTTGTTGCCTAGGTAATTCTAACTCCTGTCATATTAACAATTTTAATCATGATGTAAAGGGCAATCAAAGCCACATTTCTGGCATTTGATGAAAATGTCTGCATTGAAAGTATAAATACAGGCTCTAAATCCACATATATTTATGATTACCTACATCGAATATGAATTTAATAAATAAGTATATTTGTACCATTCCAGTTTAAAACAAAAATTAATTAAGGTCTTAATTCTATTATATATATATGTGTGTATATATAGCTATGTTTTATAGTTTTCTAGAACCTGACATTTTATCTAAACATAAATTATTTTAAGAGATAAATCAAATGAAATATTTCTTTTTTAACTTTAACCATAATATCATCAGAAAACTCATATATATTACCTTTAATTTCTATCTTGATGTTATCACGTAGTACTTGAACACTGTCATTTTTCACATGCCCCATTTTTGAAATTTGGATTTTAAAATTGATGTGGATATGAAGGACACCCACTCTTTAGGAGAATGTGCACATATAAATATTGCATTCAGCTGAGGAAGACTCTGCAAAAGATTCTTTAATAAAAAGCTAAAGTCTAAAACAGTTGTACATTTCTAGGAAACTAAATAAACTGGCAAACTCTGAGCAGTTCTAGTTAATTAAACATCTGTTGGAAGCACAGCAGAGTAAAATACAGTATGTTTCAATTATTTTGCATAAGGTAGATGACAGAAACTTTAATAAAGCAAGCAACAGGGGGAATAAGGCTAGTGTTTTATTGACAATTAAATGTGGATACTTGTTCTTGTAAAGAAAGAAATTCAGAAATTCAGTCATAAGCAAGCATGGAGCATCTATAGAAGTAGAATTTTAAGTAAGAGAAACTGAAAGTAATGATTACATTTAAGAAAACAATGTTCTTCTAGTAACTCAAAGAAAATTTATGTGATTCAACAATAAGCTGAAAAATTATTCAATATGATTATTAAAAAGCTAATTTTAAAGTAGTATGGGAAGAAAATAAATAATTTTCATATGCATATTCTTATAGAACATGCATAGTGTACATATACATAAATACATACTTTAAAATATATTTCATTTTATATTTTATCTGTTGTATGTTTATGTTAAGATATGCACACACATATGTACAGATAAAGATAGTTACCTCATGTAATATATGTAGAACAGTCTATTCAGCAAAAAGAAACAATGCTTAAAATATTCATATATTTTATGATGTAGAGATTCACTTTATTTCTACTGTCACACAATAGAAAAACTTTCCATGTAAGCATTATCTAAATAAAATGTTTGTTGAGCAAATAGATCTCTGTGATAAAGAGATTGTGAATTATATTGAAATTGACCTTGGCAATTCCTGATGACTCTGCAGGCTAGATTAAAACATTGAGCTGTGAGATGTCCTAAGATTTTCCATAGCAATCCACTTGACTCTCTGTCAGTAAGGACTGGTTTCACTTTTTGTCCCACAGTTTGCTTAATAATATTTTCATTTAGTTGCTGAGTTGAAGCTCTTTAACTTCAAAATTCTTAGCATATTACTTTTTTAGTAGTGTGACACCTACTCAGACTCTTTGGTTTGCTGCATTTCTAGGTTCAAAGGAAAGTACTATCTCCAACCCATTGGAGACAAGTCAATATTTAGAGAAAAGCCCCACAGTGACTTCAGGAATTACAAGTGACTAAGTCAATCTTCTTAATTTTTTTCTTACTACTTTATTTTTTTTCTATTTAGAAGATTAGAAATAGAGAAGTGATATATAAATAAATGTTTTAATAAAATGTAAATTTTGTAAATTCTATGTTATATAATTATATAAAAATACTGCATGCTTACAGCTATGAAAATTAAACTGTACATATGAGATAAAACAAAAACATACTCAAAGGGTTGTAAATTAAGTTATTACAAGCAAAATACAGAATTAAAGTGTATAGGGATAATTATAACATTAATAATAAAAATAAATCCTACCACTAGAAAGGAAAGATTGTTTATGTCTTTACAACGTATCATAAAAACATGAAAGCATCTAATACATTTAAAATAGATATAAATTCATAAATTACTTAAAATATATAGAAAAATCAACCTCAAACTTGTGTCTAAATGAGAACCTAACCTTCATGCTCTTTTTCTTCATTTTAAAATTTTTGACAATTTGATACATGTACGTAGTAAAAGTTGGTCATTTCTCCACATACCCAGAAACACAGCTGAGTCTCTCATATTTTTGTCTGTGAGCCTGGCCTTTAATGGCTAAGCCATCTCTCATGCCCATAGTAGATTCTTCCTAACCCATTCTTCTTGCAGTAGAAAACTTTTCAGATGTCTTCCCTGTGCCAGTTTGGGATCAGAGAAGAGATCTACTCACAGTCTGGAATCAGAGAAGATATCTACCCAAAGTCAATCCAGGAGGAGCAGACAGTGGTAACTCACATCTTTAATCCCAGAACAGGAAAAGATTTGGAGTGGTGACCTTTTCATTTAATCCCAGCAGATTTGAGTTTGAGGCCACCTTGGCTTCCAGAGGGAGTTCCAGGCTCCCAGGCAGGCAGTGGTGGTGCCAAGCCTTTAATCTCATAACTCCAGAGTTTGAGAAAAGGTGCCAAACAACATGTCTGAACAAGGTAAGAATTATAAGTTAATTTACAAGCAAGAGACAGCTATCAATATGTCAGAGTCACAGGCTGATCAGCATAAAATTAATACAAACCTTTGTGTGATTATTGGGGACTGCTGGTCTGGTATCTCAGGGCAAGTCTGGGCCAGAAACTTTCTATAACACTTTTCCTATGCAGTTCCATGTCTTTTTGCATGATATTGATTAACATTAAATAGTTACTTCATGAGCAAAAATAGAGTTATTTACCTGAGAATCTTGAATATTGCAAAACTCATTCATTAGTTTAGCTGTGACACTTTTTTGCAACCTCTCTAAGGTTAAAAAAAAATCCTACTTTCCATATGGTATGAAAAAGTTTGTACTATGTATTTTATGTTATTCACATTTATGCATCCCATATGTTCTATTTTAATAATATTTTCATTTTTAGACCTGTATTGAAAACTACATAATTTATTTTATTATTACTGTCACTTCAAATTTTGTGTCACATTTAACCTCATAATCTTTATTGTATACACTAATTTTTTTCTTCCAGGATATTACTATTAAGATATTCTATTTAATTATCTCTCGATATTACTATCACAAGATGGATTATAAGATGTTAGTATACCGAAATGTCTTTATTCACATATTTCTTCTTTTATTCAGAAAAAGAAATAAATATAGATAAAATTTCTGGGATAATCACATACCTGACAGTGTTAAAATTTTGTGCATATTTTGGTATTATTCACTTATACCCAGTTATCTGGCAGCTGATATAAATGGATATATGTAGGAACATGAGAATATGCCAGATGGTAGGGGCGAATAGCAAGAGACTCTTAATGCTACTTCTATGTAAAAAAAAATAGTTATGATGAACAGAGAGGTTATGATTATAATAGCAGAGAAGGCAAGAGGAGAGAGAGAAAGAAGAATAAGAGGAAAATGGGGGCGATACCAAAAGAAGACAAAGAAAGAGGGAGATGCATTGCATGTGGGAGCCTTGTTTTAAGTGGGGCATGATGTCAGAGCTCAGAGAAGAGCATTCCTTGACATCACAGTCAGAAGGCCTGGCTTTAGAGCCTAATTCTATATAAGTAGAATTTATCTTTAAATGTTAGGTTGGTAACTGTTGTCAAGTCCCAAACATTCTTTCTGCTCTTCTGCCCACACAGAAGTATACCTCACATAAAATAAGATAATTCCCAAGCTGTGCATCAGAAAAATAAAGATCCATACAAGTCAGCCTTCAAGTGAGAATATTAGACAATCATAGTAGGACAATTCCATTATTTGGCACTATCATCTCATTTTTACATGACCTTAAAGAGGCCAGCTGTGAAGGTCATAAAATTATTGTTATCAGATTTTAATTTTCAATAAATATGGGCCATAAATAAAATATTAAAAGCATTTAATGTCATAGAAAGTACATTTTGAGTTGTTTAAATCTCACAAGTCTTATAAAGCTATTATTAAAAACAAGTCCTTCAACATGTTATTAACTATGAAGAAGTAATCTCTTGATATGAATAAGAAGTGACTCACTAAAACCTCATACACACAAAGTGTCATGTACAATATATGGGCTTTCAAGAGGTCTAGAGATCAGCCCTGTCTCAGCCCCTGCAAACAAGTGATAACTTAAAACATGGCCAGTATGTGGAGCTTTGAAAGGGTAGGATCAGACTGGGTTCCTGTGCCTGCGCTGGCACTTTGGAGCCCATTCCCTGCAGAGGAACATACAACCCAGTCTTGAGTTTAGGATGAGGAAATTATTCTTGCCTGGAGTTGATGTGCCAAGCTGAGTTGATCCACCTTGGGAC